>JAWHQI010000344.1:1482500-1867500 GCA_033032865.1 Dactylorhiza incarnata
GCTGGGGTCCCTCTCTTTTATTAGTAAAAGATTTAATAAAGGAATAAGTGGGTTTTTCAGGATATCCTTCCTTCTTATGGGGTACTGGCTTATCATACCAATCTTCTTGGATGATATCACAGAAATAATGTTCATAATAGAAGGACATGGATTGAGAGATCTGTTTGGAAACAGAAGATTTTCTGTCTGATTCATTGCGTCGATAGGGATTCGACGTATACTTATGGTTACGTCGATATAAATTCGACGTAGGTTTCTGGTTGCGTCGATATGAAGTCGACGCTTTCTTCATTCTGAGTCTATTCTCAGTCGAAGTATGAGAGAGGTTGTGTTGAGTATAAGTCGACGCATTTTGGTGTAAGCGTCGATTAGAACTCGACGCACGTCGAATAGTATTCGACGCATGTTCAAATTCTTTGTGAGGATATTTTCCTAAGATTCCTTTATTTGTAATGGGATTTGGTTTATTAAAAACAGTGGTTATTTCTGGACTTACTTGTGATCTTACTCCTGTTAGATGATTCTCCCTAGTGGAGTGAATGAGATGTTTCCAGACAGGTTTGCTGGATGATTGAGATTTAGATGCTTCATTAGTATTCAGTTTTAGTTGTCTAAATCTATCAGTGAGATTTTCAGAAATATTCTTGAGCTTCTGGCCTCTTCCATTTAGAGAGTCCTCAAAGGCTTTAGCCTTTGCTAGCTCTTTTCTTAGTGTTAGATTGTCCGAATAGATTTTGTTTAATTTCTCTTCTGAGAGTTCTAGATTGAGCTTATAATTTTTATGGTTTGTATTTACCTGTTTTAGATTTCCTAATTCAATTCTTAATCCTTTTAATTCTTTTTCAGATTTGATTATATCTAAACATAGTTCTTTGAAATTTTGTTTGAAATCAGCAGAGGAAAAATCATTAAGTATATTTACCATAGATGTAGCATCAAGCTTCTCAGTGGCCATCAGACATGTTTCCTTTTGCTTGACCTCTTCCTGATCATTATCTGATGAGGTGCTTCCTTCAGATTCTGAATCACTCCAGGTTTGAGCAATGAATCCTTTTTCTTTCTTTTTCTTCTTTAGATCTGTTCTTTTCAGATCTTTCTTGCTGTTGTTCTCCTTAGGACATTCAGGGGCAATGTGTCCTGGTTTCCTGCAAGTGTAACAGATAATCTCTTTAGTAGGAGTTTTATTATACCTGGTTTTTGAGTCTCTTCCTCTAGATCCTTCTGTTTTGATCCACCTCTTGAACTTCCTAGCCAACAAGCTGATTAGCTCCTCTTCATCAGTAGATGATTCACCTTCAACAGCCTTCAATGCAATACTCTTTTCTTTTGAGAGTGGAGATGCCTTTTCTTTCTCAGCTCTAGTTTTCAACAGTTGTTCATAGGATTTTAATTTACCCAAGAGAACATCTGTTGATATTTCTTTTTGACTTTTGGAGTCTTTGATTGGCCAGATTCTTGAATCCCAAGAGCTGGGAAAGCAAGTCAGCAATTTATCATTTATCTCAGTGAGAGATATGTCCTTCTCAAGTGTTCTCAATTCATTGACTATGAGGCTGAATCTTGAATACATGTCAGCAACACTTTCACTTTCTTTCTTTTGAAAGTTTTCATATTGGGAGATCAGTAATGCATTTCTATCATTTTTCTCATCAGCACTTCCCTCTACCATTTTGGTGAGAGCTTCCCATACTTCCTTAGCTGACTCACAATCAGCAATCTTTTGGAAAATTTCATCTGAGAGGGTTGAGACTAGGATATTCATAGCCTTGGCATCATGTCCTTGGGCTTTCTTCTCATCTTCAGTCCATTCAGCTCTTGGAACAAGTGTTTCAGTCACTTTTCCACTTGAATCCTTCCTGAATGGCGTGGGGGGACCTGTCAAGATCACATTAAACAATTCATTATCAATAGAGTTTAAATAAATTCTAATTCTTATTTTCCAAAGTGCAAACTTTTCCAGGTTGCAAATTGGTGGTCTGGTGGAAGCATAATCTTTGATTTGTGTCATATGATAAAATAGTTTTGAAAAATATATATATATATGAGAGGTAAGATCTTTTTGATCAAGGAGTTATCCTTTTTAGATCAACCTCCCTCTGATACCAATTGAAAGTGCACAGTTAACCTCACTAGAATTCTCTAGAGGGGGGGGGGGGGGTGAATAGAGATTAAAAATATTTTGTGCAAAGTTAATATATATATATATGTGTATAATCACAGATTAGAGCTTCCCACACACCAACAAGAATTAAGCAAGAAAATAAAGTAAATGCAAGAAAATAAATCACAGCACAACACAAGAAAATATAGTGGTTCCCCAAACTTTGGGTAGTCCACTCTTCTACCCCCTTGGTAGGAATTCACTATCTTGTACTGAGTCTTTTGATAAGGAGACTCTTAGAACCACCCTAAGTCTTTTGACAAGGAGACTCTTAGAACCAACTGAGTCTTTTGACAAGGAGACTCTTAGAACCAGTACACTGAATTTTTTGAAGAGAGATTCTAAAAACTCTTTTACAATGTTAGATGTAAGAAAGAAAGCAGGAAAGTTATAAGGACAAGAATGAATCTTCTTCCTAGCAAGAAGATTGGAAGCACAAGAAGTGAATTGAATCTTTCTTCTATAGAGAGAAGAAGATTTGCAGACTTTCTTTCTTTGTGAGAGCTATCAGATTTTGCAGCAGTGTGATTTCAGAAGCAGAAGAAGAAAAAGTGGTTGAATGTTGCTGCAGAGCTTTTTCTCAATTTCTCTCTTTTCTCTTGGGAGCTTTTCCTCTATTTTAAAATGTATGTGGTGGATCACTCAACTATCATTTTCTGCCGACCTCCTCTTTATTTATAGCTCTGTGTATTCAAAATAATGCTATAGGAGGATAATTAATTAGCAGTCAGAAAAATAGAAAGATGAAAATATTTCCATAATATTTATTTCTGTAGAAGGAAAGAACCAATTCAGATTTCAAATAATATCCAAATAAGTTAAATCAAATTAGCCAAGAATCAGATATAAGGAAAGAATGATTCAGAACGGCTATAAAATATTGACACTTATTTCATATAAATCAGATCTATTGAAAGAAGGAAAGAGATCTGACGCATATTTAAATTCTGTCATGGAAATCGACGTGCGTCGATTACTATTCGACGCAAGCGTCGAGAGCATCCTTTCTGGACGTCGAGAGAAAAATAAGGAAGGTGCGTCGACTTCATTAGATGCGTCGACTAGAAATCAGAGTGGCGTCGACTAGAAATCAGAGTGGCGTCGACTAGACTTACGTCGAAATCTTCCTAGAGTTACTTCGACTCAACCTGAAGGAAACGTCGAATACTATTCGACGCATATTTACTTAGCCTTGTTTTTTCATTCTTAGAATTCATTTCTTTGGGTTAAGAGAAATCACTTTCCCAACACAGCCCATGCCACCCCAACCCCTCTCCGCGCCCCTTCGGCCACGGCGGGTTGTTGGAGACCGCAGCATCCCTTTGATGAGAAGTGATCCAGTTAAGCGCCTCTACGTGGACTTCCCAGGAGGTCACCCATCCCAGAATTGCTCCCGTCCAAGCACAGCCTGGCGCACCAGCGCTGCCTTTCGTCCTAGGCCCCCACATGGGCCGCAGCCCATGCCACCCCAACCCCTCTCCGCGCCCCTTCGGCCACGGCGGGTTGTTGGAGACCGCAGCCTCCCTTTGACGAGAAGTGATCCAGTTAAGCGCCTCTACGTGGACTTCCCAGGAGGTCACCCATCCCAGAATTGCTCCCGTCCAAGCACGCTTAACTATATAGTTCTTCTCAACTGGTGATGAGAAGTGAAAGAACTCTATAGTTAAGCGTGCTTGGACGGGAGCAATTCTGGGATGGGTGACCTCCTGGGAAGTCCACGTAGAGGCGCTTAACTGGATCACTTCTCGTCAAAGGGAGGCTGCGGTCTGCAACAACCCGCCGTGGCCGAATAGGCGCGGAGAGGGGTTGGGGTGGCATGGGCTGCGGCCCATGTGGGGGCCTGGGACGAAAGGCAGCGCTGGTGCGCCAGGCTGTGGTCAGGGTCCTCACATGTCTCCTCTCTGCCTGGGTTCTTCGTCCTTCCCTTACCTCCAGAAACTCTGGGCACGTGGCTGTCTGATAGAGAAATTCGTGTTCTTCAATCTATACTCGATTAAGGCAAGTGTACCTATCGAAATATAGCATATGATATAAAATATATCAAGGTCGTATTTAAACTCGGGTCTGACAAGTACTATTACTCACAACGACTCTATTATCCTACCGAACGATTAGTGAGTTTTGAAAATAAAAATAAACTAAGCTTAATTAAAAGAGAAATAAACTATTACGAAAAGAGTGCTCGATCGACGATTCACTTTGAAATAAAATAACGGAATAAATTAGTTTGACATTTGCAATTTCATAAAGACCGTGGCGGATCCGAAAATGAGAAATAATCTCGCTAGAGCATTAAATCTCCTAACTTCTAGACGTTTTGACCGAAATCTCTTTGCAAATCAAAAAGGCCTAAAGTTGCATTATCGAAGTGAACCGCGTTATTGGATTTGACTCCAATCCGGAAGATTTACGTCATCATATCTTTAGGGTTGCGTGCAACTCCTTCCTTCCTTGAATGATCTTTCACATTCACGAGCCTCTCGGCTACTCAAATATGAGATCGGAATCTACTACCGTATACTAGAAATACGGAGTCGATACGAAATTAATCATGGTCGGATCAAAATAAAAAGTACAAAAGTAAACATAGAATGAAAGATATTATTTTATTGCAAAGATCATCGCGATCGGGCAACAACAAAATTAGCTAAGTATAGTTCAAGATGAGAAAGAGATAGAGAAAAAGAGAAATTGCATTTTTATTAATAGAAACAAAAAGAGTACAAGATTGAAAGCAAACTACAACAATATTATTCAAAAGCAAGAAATACAAGCATGAAAATATAAATCGACACTAGAAAAAGAACGATACTTGAAAATTGGAACTCTCTTGCTCTCTTCCTCTCTAACCTCAAATGCATGAGAAGAGGGCCCTTTTTATAGGAGAAGGAGAAAGTTCTAGATGGTGGAGGAAATGAAAAGGCTCTTGGGAAGGTTCATGCATGGCAATAAAGAGGAGGAGAGAGAGGGAGAGATACATTGCATTTTTAATTAAAGAAATTAAAAAATAAAAATAGGAAATAGAAAGGGGGATGAATGAGAGTTAAGAGAAAGAGAGAGAGAGAGAAATAAAAGAAAATAATAAAATGAAAGAGAGGGAAGTGAGGTGGCCGGCCATGCATAGAAATTTAAAGTGCATAAATTATTTAATGAGGGGGAGGGAGATTAAGTGTGGGGCCGGCCATACATATTAAAATGCATGTAATTAATGGGATTGCATGAAATAATTCATGCCATGCAAGGTGGCCGGTTTTGCATAATATTGATCTTCACTTGGACTTCAAAGGGCTTGGCTCGGATGCACCAATTGCTGGCCGGACTGAACCAAAAAGCTGGCTCACGGTTTGGGCTTCAAAGGGCAGCAGGCTGGACTCATTTGGGGCAGGTTTTGCTGGATGGGAGCTGCTCCAAATGAAGAGGGGGGCTCGGTTTTGTGCTTGGGAGCTGCTCCAAATGAAGGGCTGCACCATATGGAGGTTCGGGCTTGGACTTGTGGAGCTCGGGCTGCATCAAGGAGGAGTTCGGGCTGCACCAAGATAGCTTCACATCCTACAATAAAAACATCAAATTAGATAATATAATATAAGTATAATAATAATAACAACATAAAATATAACACGCATGAAATAACAATATAAAACAAACATATAATAACAACAAAACAACATGAAATAATAACATAAAATATAACAAACATAACAACATTAGTTTTAACAAACATTAAAACATAAAATAATACACATAACAACATTATAAAACAATTAAAACATAACAAACATAAAATAACATAAAAACATAAAATAACAACATTAAAACTTAACACACATAGAATGCAAAGAAATTATAATTAAAACTAGGGAAATTTGAACTAAACTAACCTAAAAACGATGACTAAAAGCTAGTTATCAAACTCCCTATGCTTAAGAGTTTGTTTGTCCTCAAGCAAATGGAAATCAAAATAGAGGGGAAACAAAAAGGAAAATAATTTTTAAGTTGCATAATTAAGAAAACCAAAATGTGGAAAATTAAACTATCCTAATTTCTATGCTAGCAACTAGTGAGGTGAGATATCCAAAATAAAAAACTTGAAAAGAGGAGACCTAAAAATATTATTAAAACATAAAGAAGGATTACACATTTCTAAATCCCTAAAACAAGACATCCAAAAGTTTAGGAAAATAAGAAAAACAAAAATATAGAGTTTCTAAATAAACGGTGCATTAGACGAATTACTAGGTTGCTAAAATAGCGACTACCCCTAAATCACCTCAAAATAACCTCCAAAGAAATTCATCAATGATGGTGTCCATAGGCTTGTCCGTTCACACTCTCTCCACTATGCAGATTTGTAACACGTTCTAAAGATCACTAGGACTTAATAGGCGTAATAATTTGGTTTAGGTGAATGATTAGGAGTGATAATTCAAAAATAAAAAGGAAAACTAAACACACTAAACCAAAGTTGAGCACAAAAACAAGAATTGAGAGGTACAATATTTTTCATTTCAAAAATAAAAACAAGGCCATGTAATTTTTTTCTTTTCATAATTGGCCACGAATAAACTTCATTTTTTTTTCTTTTGATTTCACACATTTTTTTTTGATGATGATCTTCTTCTTTTTGGTACTACTTTTTCTAAATGGGAGCTCCAAATGTAAGCTTTCAAGTTTCTTTTCATTTTTCAAATATAAACCCCATCACAAAAATGAGTAAACATAAAGCTCAAGGTTTAGTGTGGAAAAAGGGTTAGGCATTTTGGCTTTGGTGAAAAGGTGAAAAGTGGAGCTTAGACAAAGAAAAAGGGAAAGACCCAAAATAGTTTGCAATGGTGTAATGTTTAGGTAGGCAAAAAGGCTCAAACGGGTCAAAGGATGGCCTAGATCATTTCTAAAGTTCGTGAAAATCAAAAACTACGCACATGCTTCAAGAGTAGCTAGGGACAAGTTCTAGACACCAAGAAAGAATTATTCCTAAATGAAAAAGTGATAACGTTATTTAGCATCCGTTTCTAGGCAATAACACCGAATAAAAAGAAAAACTACAATTTGCTAACTTATAGTCCTTAAAGGACTGATGCCTATATTTAGAGATTAGAAAATCGTAAAACTAAAATATGTTAAACTAATAAGTTTAGAAAACCTATTCAAGAAAATTCTACCTAGGACAAATGAACCGCTCGGGGGTACACATCACTAGAAGACGCATAAAAATAAAGATAGAAAATAATTTTTTTGACTTTGATTTTCAAATAGATTTTATATATTTTTTTTTATTTTTTGGATTTTTTCATAAGGCTAAAGAAACAAAATAGTACTATAATAAAAAAAAAATTTTGATTTTGTTTTGTTTTCAATTTTTTTTTTGTTTTTTTGAAATACTTAAAAAGAAAAGGAAAACACTCCCCCATGCTTAAAGTTCAACATTGTCCTCAATGTTGAATAGTAAGTATGAGGAAAAAAAAAAAGAAGAAAAGAAGAGGGGGGATGCAATAAAGTAAATAAAAAAAATGACTTCCCCGGATTCGTGAGGCCAAATGCAGATGTCGCTCCCCCATGCTTGAGCTGGAAAGCGACTCAGGCCTAAGGAAGAGAAGATGGAGCCAAACGAATCGCCGAAGGTTTTATTCCTGCAAAACAAAAGAAAAACAAAAAACAAAAACAAAAATGGTAAGCAGGGGGTGCCTCCCAAGAGCGCTCTTTGTTTAACGTCGTCTGAGCCCGACGTTATTGGTTAGCTAAATGGGAAATAAAAACTGAAGTGAAGAGGTAACTCTCTAAGTATGCGCTTAGGAGAGTAAATAAGAAAAAAGAAGAAATGAAGAATCGCACCGACATGCGGTGGAATCTTCAAAGGAATGACGCCCGAGAATGTACGGACGGAGTTATTGAAGAACTCCGTCGTATGCGGAACGAGGAAGAAGGGGTCGTAAAAAGAAGGAGAGATAAAAGAAGAAGAAATAGAAAGAGGAATAAAAGAAGGTGAAAAAGAAATTTCATCAACAGAAATTTCACAAGGAGAAAGAAAATCTTGTGAAATTTCGGGAGAAGAAGGGGTAGAAAGAACTAAAGATGGATTATCTAAAATAAAACAAGGAGAATTATCTAAAATAGAAGAAGAAGAAAAAGAAGATTCGCTAAAAATAGAAAAATTTGGAACAGATGAATTTAAGACTGAAATGGAATCACCAACGTCATCGGAAAAAGAAAGAGAATTATGAGACGTCTCGTCATCCTCAAGAGGTAAGAAGCACGCCGGAATATCCATATGTGTGTCATCCAAAGGAGGAAGGAAACAATCCGGAACATCCGAATAGTTATCTTCCTCGAGAGGAATAAGACAAGTTGGGATATCTGGTGACTCATTACATGAAGAAATTGGAGGAGACGGAGAAGAAGACGAAGAAAACGATGCGGCCTCACGAGAAAAACAATCCAAAATGGTTTTGAAATGCGAATTAATATTATCAATAGACGTTTGCAATTCCAAATACCCATTATCGATAGAACTAAAAATTAGAGGCGCGGCGCTTTGCGGGGCAAAATCATGCGAAAAATAAGACGGGTTCCCCATCTCCCAAGTAGGATAAAAATTAGAGTAAGGGTCAAATTGGCCACTTTGACCTACTCCAGAAAAATTGAAATCATATGAGGGAGGGGTTCCCGAAAAACATGCAAAATTAAAGTGGTCGGGCGACCCGCAAAGAGCGCAAAAAGAAGATGATTCCATGATAAAAAAAAACTGTTACCAAAAAGAAAGAGAAAATTAAATTTGTTTTTTTGATTGATTTTTTTAGGCGGATTATGTTAGTCCTGGACTTCCCGAGATCTGCCCTGTGAGGGGTTTGCAACGGTACTAGAGGCTATGATGGGAATTCAATCCCAAAGCGTCCTTTCCAGGAATTTAGGTGGGATCGAAAAACGATGATGTGGGTTAATTATAATATATAATATTTTTTTTTCTTTTGTAGAAGTAATAAACTCGGTGCTTTCGTAATATTGCCAAAAATATTCCCCGGCAACGGCGCCAAAAACTTGATAGAGAAATTCGTGTTCTCCAATCTATACTCGATTAAGGCAAGTGTACCTATCGAAATATAGCATATGATATAAAATATATCAAGGTCGTATTTAAATTCGGGTCTGATAAGTACTATTACTCACAATGACTCTATTATCCTACCGAACGATTAGTGGGTTTTGAAAATAAAAATAAACTAAGCTTAATTAAAAGAGAAATAAACTATTACGAAAAGAGTGCTCGATCGACGATTCACTTTGAAATAAAATAACAGAATAAATTAGTTTGACATTTGCAATTTTATAAAGACCGTGGCAGATCCGAAAATGAGAAATAATCTCGCTAGAGTATTAAATCTCCTAACTTCTAGACGTTTTGACCGAAATCTCTTTGCAAATCAAAAAGGCCTAAAGTTGCATTATCGAAGTGAACCGCGCTATTGGATTTGACTCCAATCCGGGGGATTTACATCATCCTATCTCTAGGGTTGTGTGCAACTCCTTCCTTCCTTGAGTGATCTTTCACATTCACGAGCCTCTCGGCTACTCAAATATGAGATCGGAATCTACTACCGTATACTAGAAATACGGAGTCGATACGAAATTAATCATGGTCGGATCAAAATAAAAAGTACAAAAGTAAACATAGAATGAAAGATATTATTTTATTGCAAAGATCATCGCGATCGGGCAACAACAAAATTAGCTAAGCATAGTTGAAGATGAGAAAGAGATAAAGAAAAAGAGAAATTGCATTTTTATTAATAGAAACAAAAAGAGTACAAGATTGAAAGCAAACTACAACAATATTATTCAAAAGCAAGAAATACAAGCATGAAAATATAAATCGACACTAGAAAAAGAACGATACTTGAAAATTGGAACTCTCTTGCTCTCTTCCTCTCTAACCTCAAATGCATGAGAAGAGGGCCCTTTTTATAGGAGAAGGAGAAAGTTCTAGATGGTGGAGGAAATGAAAAGGCTCATGGGAAGGTTCATGCATGGCAATAAAGAGGAGGAGAGAGAGGGAGAGATACATTGCATTTTTAATTAAAGAAATTAAAAAATAAAAATAGGAAATAGAAAGGGAGATGAATGAGAGTTAAGAGAAAGAGAGAGAGAGAGAAATAAAAGAAAATAATAAAATGAAAGAGAGGGAAGTGAGGTGGCCGGCCATGCATAGAAATTTAAAGTGCATAAATTATTTAATGAGGGGGAGGGAGATTAAGTGTGGGGCCGGCCATACATATTAAAATGCATGTAATTAATGGGATTGCATGAAATAATTCATGCCATGCAAGGTGGCCGGTTTTGTATAATATTGATCTTCACTTGGACTTCAAAGGGCTTGGCTCGGATGCACCAAATGCTGGCCGGACTGAACCAAAAAGCTGGCTCACGGTTTGGGCTTCAAAGGGCAGCAGGCTGGACTCATTTGGGGCAGGTTTTGCTGGATTGGAGCTGCTCCAAATGAAGAGGGGGCTCGGTTTTGTGCTTGGGAGCTGCTCCAAATGAAGGGATGCACCATATGGAGGTTCGGGCTTGGACTTGTGGAGCTCGGGCTGCATCAAGGAGGAGTTCGGGCTGCACCAAGATAGCTTCACATCCTACAATAAAAACATCAAAATAGATAATATAATATAAGGATAATAATAATAACAACATAAAATATAACACGCATGAAATAACAATATAAAACAAACATATAATAACAACAAAACAACATGAAATAATAACATAAAACATAACAAACATAAAATAACATAAAAACATAAAATAACAACCTTAAAACTTAACACACATAGAATGCAAAGAAATTATAATTAAAACTAGGGAAATTTGAACTAAACTAACCTAAAAACGATGACTAAAAGCTAGTCATCACTGTCGCGTGACCCTCCTGCTGATGGAAGTCACAGTACGGCGATGCCATCATCCTTGCTTCCTTCCCTGTGCGACCCCTCTTATTATTTCCTCTTTTTCGACCAATCGTCATGGTTTGCAGGGGGTGGGGTTGCAATGGCCTTGTGCCCGACTGCCTCCCTGCTGGGTTGAACCGTCCCTGCTCCCCCTGAAAGTTTCCTCTCCCTTGGAAATGGCCTCTTCCTTGGCCTTGAGGGGGTCCTCCTAGCGGCCTCCAGGTCGGTAGGGCAACTAGTTTTTGAAACCCCCAGCCTTGCTCCTGCCAAACGGGGGGTCCCTGGTCCCCCTGACTTCTCGCTTCCTCCTTCTTCCTCCCTCCTTGCTGATGTGCTTGCTCCGCCTCCATCGGAGATTGCGAGGCGAGCACGGGTGTGGGTGGTGTCGAGCACTCGCCGCGAGGGGGGAGTGCGACCCGCAAGAGCTCCAGGATCGACTTCTTGAACTCGTCAAAATCACCCTTCTTCATGTACTCGCTGATAGGGGTGAGTCCCCCAGCTCATCGCTTCCAGCCATGAGACTTGCCAGAGCTTTCCGAACTAGCTGCGTCCACGCTCACCGCACCATAATGTTGAAACCAGAGAACTGGTCTCGACGTTCGCAAGGGGGATGCAGCTAACCCTTACTTGACCCGAGCTAGACCCTTGACCAGTTACTAAGAGCAGACGACCCTTACCCTCAAAGAACATCTAAGTCCACGAAAGGACCCCTTAAGCTGCAGCGTGGAGGTCCCATCACATACCCAGAAGCTCACATGGAACTTCCCCTCCCAAGCCAATGCTAAGCCTGGGCACCTTGGAGGGCACTAAAGATCACCTCACCGTCCACCTTCAATGACAAGGGGAGGGTAGGGGTAGTGCTTGCTCACACGCGAGGGAGGGGGGGGGGGGGCAACAACCCTTCCCAAGGTGCTCATGGGGGTCTATTTATAGACTTCCCAAAAAATGGTCTACAGATAGCCAAAATGGTCTGCCAATAGCCTAGTTCCGCTATTTGAAAATACTACCCGCACCCCAATGAACCGAGGTCACCCTGCCCGGGCGAGTGGACATCGGTCCACTCGCTAACTTGGCCGGACGGGTAGGTGCCCAAGGGGCGGGCGAGTGGGGGAATCCCCCACTCGCCCAAGGGGCGGGCGAGTGGGGGTTTCCCCCACTCGCCCAAGGGCAGGCGAGTGAGTGGAAAGACTCCACCCCCCTCTTGCCCCGCTAATCCCTTCTTCCCTTCTCCAGCCTCGACCGGCTCTGGTGGCCTCTGAGCGATTGCTCTACTTGCCTCGGCCACCTTTACTATCTCGACCTCATCCGCGTCGGGTTACACCGACTCGAAAAATATGAGGGTTGTACAGCTTGTACTCTGAAATTTCTTCATTGTGATTTTTTTGTGGCGCGGGTGAATCGTGGTTTCTTCCCAGATTTGGGATTTTTCCACGTATGTTAAAATCTTCTTGTTTTTGTTTATCTATTTTCTGCGATTCTTGTATGTTTTTGTTCGTGTTAGCTCCGCGTGTTTTTCTCAACAGCTGGTATCAGAGATATGTTTCCACGAGAGCTGTTAGTTATGGAACGTTCACCTAGAGGGGGGGTGTTAGGTGATCTTGGTTCTTTTTGATATATTAGTGTGAGTTATGAGTATTTAAGCACAGCAGTAAAATATCACACACAAAAAACACAGCAGACGACACAAGATTTATAGAGGTTCCTCAAGACAGGGTGCTTGAGTAGTCATCTTTCCCTCTACGCCTACCTAGCAGTGTGTTAGGCTCAGCAAAACTCCGTCAAAAAGCTTCAGGCCCTCAAGCCTTACAACACGGACCCGCAAGTCCCAACAGCCTAGGCCCGCAAGCCCCTACTGCCCCCGAGCCCGCAAGCTCGACACTCAGGCCCTCAAGCCCTACAACACGGACCCGCAAGTCCCAACAGCCTAGGCCCGCAAGCCCCTACTGCCCCCGAGCCCGCAAGCTCGACACTCAGGCCCACAAGCCCTACAACACGGACCCGCAAGTCCCAACAGCCTAGACCCGCAAGCCCCTACTGCCCCCCGAGCCCGCAAGTTCGACAAATCGCACCCGCAAGTGCACTGCTCTGGCCCTCAAGCCTCACAACTCTCCAGCCCTCAAGCTAGACAAGTTGGCCCGCAAGCCTTACAAAGATTACAGTAGAAATAACTGTTACTCCTGCCGGATGAAGATTGACAACTTTAGCCTATTGAAGATCGGCTCCTTGAGATTGAAGAAGATGCTTCTGAATCAGATCTTGAACGCACGGTTCTTCTTCAAATCTTTTCTTAGCCTGATGAAGATTGGCAACTTAACAGTCGATGAAGATTACTGCTTCTTCTTTTTCTCTCTATCTTGTGCCGCTTGTACTGTTCGATTCGCTATATGCGCAAGTTCTTTCTTGTTGATCCTCTTTTTAGGGCGACCTCCTATCTCTTTTATAAGACTGTGAGGCTCCCAACGGTCTTCTAGAAAAAGTTCCTTAAGTGTCAGACGCTTCATTCCTTAAGAGCACGCGTAGATTGCTGACATCATTAATTGCTGATAGACATTCAGACGGCGGCATTAAGTGTTGTCAGGCAATCAGACGGCGGCATAAATTGTTGACAGTACGTCCGCACCATTTGAATCTGTCTCGACGATATTTCCATCGTTATAACGTCATGAACAATATCTCGACGACAGGACTTTGTCGAACCCTTATGCCTTGATAGAGCTTCAGATGTTCTTGCTTCTGCCTCTCATCTCGATGATACGAGATATTCTTCATATACGACGATATGATATCTCTGACTGTGTCATCGTGATCTTCCTTCTTGTAGATTGTCGTCGTATTCATGTTGTTCTCTCGACGACATGAGTGATACTATGTCGACAGATCATACTTCACCAATTGCTAGTCTTCAGTTGTCCTTCTTCAGTCTTCTCGATGACATTCCTTCTTTACGACGATGTTCAACGCCATCAGTCATACTTAGCCTTTTCAGCGACAAGGCTTCTTCACGATGATGTTTGTTCTTTCTCGACGTCAAGGCCACTTTGATGAAGTCGACGATACTGCGTCTTCTCTGTGTTCGACGATCTTGCCCAGTCTCAGTGGTCGACGATCTTCCTTCTGAGTTCGACGATCTTGCTTCTGCGTTCGACGAACACGCCAAATCTCAGCGGTCGTCGATCTTCCTTCTGAGTTCGACGATCTTGCCGAGTCTCAGCGATCGACGATCTTCCTTCTGAGTTCGACGATCTTCCTTTTTCGTTCGACGAACACGCCAAGTCTCAGCGGTCGACGATCTTCCTTCTGAGTTTGACGATCTTCATTCTGCGTTCGACGAACTCCCTTCTGCGTTCGACGAATCTTGTTCTTCTAGTTTCCTGAGATTTATAAGCTAGAGGAATGATCAAATACAAAGTGAAGTATTCTTGACTTGGTGACTTCTTCAAATCAGGAATCATGTGGGCAAGATTCCCAACAAACTCGCCCTATTTGAAGAAGTCAGAATCTCAATTCAAGACTACTTTCACTTGGAAAGTAAATCTTATAATCTCAACTTGTGAGCATGTAAGATTGTACTTATCTTTTGCTGAACTTTCTGAGTGCATCAAGCCTGTGGCTCCCCCTTGATTTGATGTCTCTTCTTTATGGCTCCCCCTACTTCTTTGCTCCCCATATCTTTGAGGTCGTCTTCTTGAGCATCTTGTCTTGAACATTTGATGCCCTTTCTCCCCCTTTCTGACTTCTTTTCTGGAGCTCTTCTTTTAGGAGACAATAGTCCAAGGCTCCCCCTTTCTCGGTTATAGTTCATCCAAATCCTGAAAGGTTGTCTAACCAATCATCTAGAAAGGGATTAGTGAAAACTAAGTAGAGGATTACTCTAAGTTCAACATTCCCAGTTGGAATTTGAAGAAGTTGAACTTAGCTTCATCTAGGGCCTTTGTAAATATATCATCCACTTGTTTGTCTGTTGGGACAAACTCAAGGGTGATATCTTCATTTTCCACATGCTCCCTGATGAAGTGATACCTGATATCAATATGCTTAGTCCTGCTGTGAGAGATAAGATTCTTAGCAATTGAGATTGCGCTTAAAGAGTCACAAAACATGGGTGTTTTGGTCATCTTTAGGTTGTAATCTTCAAGTTGATGTTTGATCCATAACAGTTGGGCACAGCAGCTTCCAGCCGAGATATATTTTGAGTCTGTTGTTGAGATTGCCACACTTGTCTGCTTCTTACTGCTCCAAGAGATCAGTCTTCCACCAAGGAATTGACATGTTCCTGATGTACTTTTCCTGTCTTCCTTGCACCCTGCATAATCTGCATCTGAATAGCCAGTTAGTTCACAGCCATTGTTCCTAGGGTACCATAGGCCAAGATTTGATGTACCCTTTAGGTATCTTAAGATTCTCTTGACAGAGACGTGATGAGATTCCTTAGGATTCACCTGATATCTAGCACAGACACATGTAGCAAACATTATGTCAGCCTACTTGCAGTTAGGTAGAGCAAGGATCCAATCATGCATCTGTACTTGGTTTCATCAAAGGGTATGCCCTTCTCATCCTTGTCCAGAGATACATTGGTTCCCATTGGAGTCTTCATTGAAGAAGCACTCTCCAATCCAAATTTCTTGACTAGCTCCCTAGTGAACTTGGTCTGGGAGATGAATATACCATCTTCAGATTGTTTCACTTGGAGACCTAGGAAGTATTTGAGCTCACCCATACTGCTCATCTCAAACTTTCCCTGCATCAAGTTGGCAAACTTTTTGCAGAGATTGTTATCTGTAGAGCCAAAAATGATGTTGTCCACATAGATCTGCACTAGCAAGATTTTGCCCTTCACTTCCCTTAGGAACAATGTCTTATCAATCTTTCCCCTTGAGAACTTATTCTCAGTTAGAAAGCTTAATAGGGTATCATACCAGTCCCTAGGAGCTTGCTTTAAGCCATAAAGGGCTTTTCTAAGAAAATAAACGTAATCAGGATGAGTAGAATCTACAAAACCTGATGGATGCTCTACATATACCTCCTCTTTGAGGTCACCATTTAGAAAGGCTGACTTCACATCCATCTGATAGACCTTGAATCCTGGGTATGCTGCATAGGTTAGAAACAGTCTTATTGCTTCCAGTCTGGCTACTGGAGAAAATGTCTGATCAAAATCTATCCCTTCCTCTTGTCTGTAGCCTTTTGCCACTAGCTTTGCTTTATTCTTGGTGATGACTCCATTTTCATCCAACTTGTTTCTATAGACCCATTTAGTTCCTATGATGTTCTGTCCTTGGGGTCTTAGAACCAGTTTCCAAACCTTGCATCTTTTAAATCGGTTCAGCTCCTCCTGCATTGCTGCAATCCAAAATGGATCCTGATTTGCTTCCTCAAATTTATTGGGTTCAATTTGAGAGAGAAAACTCAGGTACAATGCTTCATTTGCAGCTCTGCTCCTTGCAGCACACCTTGGTTGACATTTGCTATTATCTGCTCTTGGGGATGATCTCTTACTTGTCTCAAGGCAGTTGGGAGTATTCTGGGTACTTCTGCATCAGCAACTTCTCCAGGTTGCACTTCTTCCTCGATTTCAACTGTCACTGACTGATTCTCATTTCTGAGTGAAGTATCAGCATTATCTTTAATGGATAACTTCTCTATTCTCTCCATTGTACCTGCATCCACTAGAGAACTAGACCAACCCTTATGTATAAGGCTAGTCTCATCAAATATCACATGAACAGATTCTTCCACTGCTTGGTTATTGATGTTGTACACTCTATAGGCCTTGCTATGAGAGCTGTAGCCAACAAAGATACCCTCACTGCTTTTCTCAGCAAACTTAGTTAGCTTGGATTTCCCATTATTAAGGACATATCATTTGCTTCCAAAGATCCTAAAGTAGGATAAGGTTGGTTTTCTGCCCTTCATTAACTCATAGAGAGTTTTCTTGTGGTTTTTGATGATGGAAGCCCTGTTTATCACATGACAACCTGTATTGACAGCCTCTGCCCAGAAGTATTCTGGTAAGGAGGAATCACTTAGCATTGTCCTACTAGCTTCTATCAAGGTTCTGTTCTTCCTTTCAGCAACCCCATTCTGTTGAGGAATTCTGGGTGAGGAGAATTCTTGGGAGATGCCTAGTTCTTGGCAGAATTCTATCATGGCCCCAGACTGAAATTCTGTCCCATGGTCACTTCTAAGTTTGACCACAGTACAGTCCATCTCATTCTGGATCTGCCTGACAAAATTTTTCAAGATATCTAGGGTATCTGACTTCTTCTTGAGGAAGAATACCCAAGTGAACCTTGAATAATCATCTACAACTACAAGTGTGTAGGTCTTCCCTCCTAAGCTATGAACTGACATAGGACCAAACAAATCCATGTGCAGTAGAAATAGGCACCTAGTGGACTCTTTGTTAGATATGCTTTTAAAGCTGATCCTAGTCTGCTTACCAAGTTGGCAAGCTTGACATGGACCATCTTTGATGCACTTAATGTCAGGTCCATTTCTAACTAGGTTTTGTGAGAAAAGCTTGTCAATTGTCTTATAGTTGATGTGTGCAAGTCTCTTGTGTCATTGAACACTGAGAGCCTCTTTACCATCAACCACTAGACATATGGGCATGGAAGAATTTGTATTGAGAAATTTTAAGCAATAAATATTCCCACTCCTAGTGCCAGTTGAGGTAGCCTCAGAATCTAAGGACTTCTTAATTAGACACTTGTCCTTGTGGAAGGTAATAACAAAGCCTAAGCTACAAAGTTGACTTATGCTTATGAGATTGTGTTTCAATCCCTCCACATAAGCCACCTTTGTGATTGTAACTAACTCATTTGAGATGCAGCCATAACCCCTGGTCACTCCCTTTTCTAAACCTCCAAAAATCACTGTTGGTCCATTCTCCACAGGGGTGAAATCTTTCAAGTACCTTCTGACTCCAGTCATGTGCCTGGAGCAGCCACTGTCCAAATACCAAATTGGAGATTGGTTGGCATTTGGACCTACCTTTCCAAGAGAGTTGTCATCCTGGTTGTCTTCATTGATGACCATCAATCCAATAAGTGCCTCGTCCTCAGTCCCAGAGGAGCTTGAGTCAGAGTCACTCAACGTTCTCGTCTTCTTGGCCACGGACCCTTTTTCAGAGTTCCTCTTGCTCCTCGAGCTTCTTCTTTCTTCATGGTTCCTTGACTCCTTCTTCTTAGAGGGACAGTCCGCGCCATGTGACCTATTTTGTTGCAGGAATAGCAAACAGTATTATTTAAATCATGTCTACTAGAGTTGGATCTGTACCTGTCCTCCCTGGGAGCTTTGGATCTGTCACGATAGTCAGATCTTCTGGAGCTCAAGGAGGAACTTCTGTTGTTGTCCCTCCTTCTTTTGCGTAGCAACTTTCTGAACTATTTTGGGAGGAGTGCCACCTCTCTATCAGTGTCATCAGAATCAGAGGAGCTGGCTTCTGATTCCTCACTGCTCTCAGATGTATTCCGAGCTGCAGAGCTCTTGCTCTTGGATCTTCTGGTGCTCTCAGCCTTTAGAGCCACAAATCTCTCTTTTGTGCTCACTCTTGAGCTTTCTTCTTCAACCTTTCTGGTGTTGAGCTGAAGTTCATGAGACAACAGCTTTCCATACATTTTTTTGGGCTCCATGACGCCTAGCTGACCCATCTCTTTGATGTCACAGATCTTGATGTCCCATTCTTTTGTAAGTGATCTGAGAAACTTGTCGTTTAGATCAGAGTTGGTGAACTCTCTTTCGTAGTTTCTCAGACCATTCACAATCTTGAAAAATCTCTCATAGCAATTGGAGATTGTTTCATTCTTGCCCTGCTTGAAGGCCTCATACTCTTGGTTGAGGAGAGATTTTCTATCATCCCTTACCTCTTCAATACCCTCCATATATACGGTCAGGGAGTCCCACATCTCCTTGGCCATTTTGCAGTGAATTAGGTTCTGGAGGGTTGAATCATCTACAACACTCACAATAACATTCTGTGCCCTCTTATCCAGGCCTGCCAAAGCTAGCTCGTCCTTGGTCATGTCTTCATATTTCTTTATCACCTTCCGTGTTGGATCAATGATGGAAGCGGTTGTGGGGATAAAAGGACCCTGTTGGACTGTCAGATAGATTCTTGGATCGGCCGCTTCCATGAACAGCCTAACTCTTTCCTTCCAGATAGGAAAGTTCTCCTTGGTGCAGATCAGAAGTTTCATAGACCTCATCTCCCGATTTTGATCTCCACCGGCCATGGTGAGTCGTTCCTCGATCTAGATCAGACGGTTAAGTCTTCCTTTGATCAACCTACCTCTGATACCACTTGTTAGTTATGGAACGTTCACCTAGAGGGGGAGGGGGGGGGGGGGGGGGGGTGTTAGGTGATCTTGGTTTTTTTTTGATATATTAGTGTGAGTTATGAGTATTTAAGCACAACAGTAAAATATCACACACAAAAAACACAGCAAACAACACAAGATCTATAGAGGTTCCTCAAGACAGGGTGTCTTGAGTAGTCCTCTTTCCCTCTACGCCTACCTAGCAGTGTGCTAGGCTCAGCAAAACTCCGCCAAAAAGCTTCAGGCCCTCAAGCCTTACAACACGGACCCGCAAGTCCCAACAGCCTAGGCCCGCAAGCCCCTACTGCCCCCGAGCCCGCAAGCTCGACACTCAGGCCCTCAAGCCCTACAACACGGACCAGCAAGTCCCAACAGCCTAGGCCCGCAAGCCCCTACTTCCCCTGAGCCCGCAAGCTCGACACTCAGACCCCCAAGCCCTACAACACGGGCTCGCAAGTCCCAACAGCCTAGGCCCGCAAGCCCCTACTGCCCCCGAGCCCGCAAGTTCGACAAATCGCACCCGCAAGTGCACTGCCCTGGCCCTCAAGCCTCACAGCTTTCCAGCCCTCAAGCTAGACAAGTTGGCCCGCAAGCCTTACAAAGATTACAGTAGAAATAACTGTTACTCCTGCCGAATGAAGATTGGCAACTTTAGTCTGTTGAAGATCGGCTCCTTGAGATTGAAGAAGATGCTTCTGAATCAGATCTTGAACGCACGGTTCTTCTTCAAATCTTTTCTTAGCCTGATGAAGATTGGCAACTTAACAGTCGATGAAGATGAGTGCTTCTTCTTTTTCTCTCTATCTTGCGCCGCTTGTACTGTTCGATTCGCTATATGCGCAAGTTCTTTCCTGTTGATTCTCTTTTTAGGGAGACCTCCTATCTCTTTTATAAGATTGTGAGGCTCTCAACGGTCTTCTTGAAAAAGTTCTTTAAGTGTCAGACGCTTCATTCTTTAAGAGCACACGTAGATTGCTGACAGCATTAATTGCTGATAGACATTCAGACGACGACATTAAGTGCTGTCAGTCAATCAGACGGCGACATAAATTGCTGACAGTGCATCCGCACCATTTGAATCTGTCTCGACGATATTTCCATCGTTACAACGTCATGAACAATATCTCGACGACAGGACTTTGTCGAACCCTTACGCCTTGATAGAGCTTCAGATGTTCTTGCTTTTGCCTCTCATCTCGACGATACGAGATATTCTTCATATACGACGATATGATATCTCTGACTGTGTCGTCATGATCTTCCTTCTTGTAGATTGTCGTCGTATTCATGTTGTTCTCTCGACGACATCAGTGATACTATGTCGACAGATCATACTTCACCAATTGCTAGTCTTCAGCTGTCCTTCTTCAGTCTTCTCGACGACATTCCTTCTTTACGACGATGCTCAACGCCATCAGTCATACTTAGCCTTTTCAACGACAAGGCTTCTTCACGATGATGTTTGTTCTTTCTCGACGCCAAGGCCACTTTGATGAAGTCGACGATACTGCGTCTTCTCTGCGTTCGACGATCTTGCCCAGTCTCAGCGGTCGACGATCTTCCTTCTGAGTTCGACGATCTTGCTTCTGCGTTCGACGAACACGCCAAATCTCAGCGGTAGTCGATCTTCCTTTTGAGTTCGACGATCTTGCCGAGTCTCAGCGATCGACGATCTTCCTTCTGAGTTCGACGATCTTCCTTTTTCGTTCGACGAACACGCCAAGTCTCAGCGGTCGACGATCTTCCTTCTGAGTTCGACGATCTTCATTCTGCGTTCGACGAACTCCCTTCTGCGTTCGACGAATCTTGTTCTTCTAGTTTCCTGAGATTTATAAGCTAGATGAATGCTCAAATACAAAGTGAAGTATTCTTGACTTGGCGACTTCTTCAAATCAGGAATAATGTGGGCAAGATTCCCAACAAACTCCTCCTATTTGAAGAAGTCAGAATCTCAATTCAAGACTACTTTCACTTGGAAAGTAAATCTTATAATCTCAACTTGTGAGCACGTAAGATTGCACTTATCTTTTGCTGAACTTTCTGAGTGCATCAAGCTTGTGGCTCTCCCTTGATTTGATGTCTCTTCTTTATGGCTCCCCCTACTTCTTTGCTCCCACTACGAACTCCTGCGTAGTGCACGTAGGATCACGCGTTGGGTCGTAGGATCGTGATCCATGCGTGATCCTAGCGATCCGAGCAAACCATGCGTAAATAAAAAAACTGAGTCTCTCACGTGTTTTATTTCTCACTATTGATGTCTCACCTCTCTCGTCTAACCCTTCCAAAAATCCTATTTTCTTCTCTGCGTGCTTCGACGACGTCGTGCTCTCTCAGGCGAAGCTTGTCCGGCAGTCCGACGAGAAAATCTCGTGCTCTCTTCGACGAAGCTTGTCTGGCTTTGATTTCATTAGTCATTTTGGTGTTCTCTTATTTGCTCTGACTTTGGATTAGAAGAGGGGAAAGCTGAATAAAATAGAGAATGGAAAAGAGGGATCATCTATAAGATCTGCATGGTTCTAGTGCCAATGTAAGTGTTCTTTGTCCCTCTTTCATTTTCCAGGGTCAATCATGTTGGCAGTCGATTGTTGAAGAGCACTGAAGGTCATGCAACATCAAACTTTTTCACATATGTAGTATAAAAGAGCACGGTGCCTTCACCCGGACCACTCCACAGTCCACACATGCTAATTTCGGCGTCCACAGAGCAGTTCTCCACTGTCAATACTCAATACAGAGGCATTTTCTATTCCTCAAGAACGAATAATTCTTAAACTGAGCCCGTATATTTAATTTAGTTGGTTTTCTGATTCCCAGCTAATTTTTTATAACTATTGCTTGGCTTTCTAGGATATTTGGAAGTATAAAGAAGATAGTTGGTTTAGAACAAGATAGTTCTCTTATAACTGTTACTTGCATAGTGAATGTTAGATGAATCAAGTGCATGCCATTTATGATTTAACTGTTGTTGCGGTCTACTCAAGGCTCCTAAAGCTGGTTCAGGACGAACCGTCTTAGCCCGAGAGCGGTCGAGCGCGCAATCAGTTATTAGGAGACGAAACGGATGACAAAGAGTCTTTTTAGCGTAGAAAATCCCGAAAAGAGAAAAAAACCACGTGGTCGGGACGGTGCCGACCAAACTTCACTATTTGCAGCTTCTTTACAGGACTTTCTTGAGAGATCGAGGGCGACAGACCGCTCCTCGTTACAACTTTGGGGGAGAGAGAGAGGCGTTCGAAGGGTGACATGCCACCACTCTCGAAGCTTTGACTTCTTCTTTGCAGCGGTGGGGAGAACCATGCTCTGGGGCTTATGCGCGCGCTCTGGAACTCGACGGGGTTCTGGAACTTGTGCGAGCTCTGGAACTCGGCGCGCTCTGAAACTTGGGCGTTCTTCCGGATGCTTGAAGAGGGACGACGTTCTTCTTCTGTCTTCGAGGTGCTCGAAGATTCCTTCAAACACGACTTTGAAGAGGGAGATCTTCAAGAGAGCTCTCTCTTGAACTTAGGAGGAAGGGGGAGGAGAATAGAATAGAAAAAAGAGAAGCCTTGAGGTTCTATTTATAGGCCCCAGAGATGGTTACGGTAGTTATGCGGTTATTCGCTGACCGTAACCACCATAAATGTTATTTGCAGCCCGGTTTCATATAAATTAATACACATATTTCCTAATAATTTACTACGCGCAGGCTAATATGATTTCGGATGTTCACACCCGCCCACTACGGGTGGTTATGCCGCCAATTGCGCGGGTGGTTACCCGCCAATCGGAAGGTGGAGATACCGTGGAGCGATCGTAAGGCTATGTCGGAGGATCCGGCCGACGATGAATGTCGGCCGACGAGGAGATCCGCCGGCGAGGAAGGGCGGCCGGCCCTGAGCGGTCGGCCGCATGGCCGCAAGGCCCCTTGCGGCCCTTCGGCCGCGTGGCCGAACCCGGCCGACCGGGTGGTCGACCGGGGCCGAGGCGACCGCGAAGCCGCGCGCCGGCCTGTCGGCGGGTTGGCCGCACGCGTTGGAGGCGTGCGGCCAAGCGGGGTCAGCGGGAAGGCCTAGCCACGCGGCTAGGCCGCACTCCGTGGACGTGCAACCATGGTAGGTCGGCCGCCAGGCCGTGCGCACAGGGCGTGCGACCAAGGGGGCCGGTTGGCCGCGCGCGCTGAGGGCGCGCGACCAAGGGGGTCGGCCGACCGGCTAGGCTGCACCACGGTGCACAGCCAAGGCCGGCCATACGCCGACGACGTGCGGTTGGCCGGCGGCTGACCAAGCGGCCGGCCACGGCGGCGAGCGGGCGCGGGCGCGGCGGTTAGCGCGCTTCGGACGGTGGTTTGATCGTTGATCGTGCACGGGGATCGCGTGTGGGGATCGGGTGTGCTGTGGTTTTCTCCTAACTCCCTACTAAGAGAGTGGGGGTTATGAGATTCCGGCTATTTGCAGCCCAGGATTCTTATAAAATGGGCGTGACGCAATCAACTGTTATTGTTTATTGAAAAATTGAAATGTTTTAAATTTTTTTATACTACTATGTGCATGCTTACTTGTCTTGTAGTAGATGTCTGCTTCGGGGTCGAGCTCAAATCCCGTTGGCAAAAAGTCCCGAAAGAATGCATCTAGTTATAGAAGTGATTCAGGTTAGGAGCATGTAATTGAAATTGATAGTACAGCCAAAAAAATGCAATGCAAATATTGTTTAGTGATTAGATATGGTGGGATATACCGGTTGAGAATCACTTAGCAGGGACCAAATTTAATGTAGAAGCTTGCACTAAAGTACCCGAAAACGTGAGAATTCAATTTTTGAATATTCTTCAAGCTCATGGAGATGAGTCTCTAAAAAAGAGAAGAAATATTGAAAAATCCAATGTTAATTATTTGATAGAATTGGGTATGAAAAATAAAAACAAAAGAAAAACTTATCATAAGTCATGTGGTTTGAATAACCAATATCTATATACCTGAGGTGCCCTTGTTCAGTTGCGGAGTTCATGCATTCTTCATCAGTGGTGGTTTTCAAACAAGTATAAAAAACATTTTCTCGATCTTCTTCAACTAGATTCACTTCTTCACTCTTCTTCTTCCTCTCTTCTTTAAACCAACAATTCCTTTCACTATATGTGTGGGATTGGGACATCTTTTACATCTGAAAAAACAATCATTGGTTTCATGGTTATTCTTCTTGCAGATTTGACATTGTAAGAAGCATTTATCAGAGAAATCATCTTTAGAATTTTCTTTCCTTTCAAATATTGAGGATGTTTGAGATCCTCTGTTTTACTGCTGTTTATATGGAGTTTAGTGTGTAAGGCTTGCTCCATAGTTTTTCAAATCTCCTCAACCTGCTCTCATGTGCTTGGAGAGTGCCCATAAGTTTTGCAAGAGCACGGATGTCTAGATTCATGGATTCTTCAATTACCGCAACCACATGATCATATTTCATGGGTAGGTTTCATAAATTTTTTAGAACAACTTTCTTCTCCTCTACATTCTCCGCCCAACTTTTTAATTGATTTACAACACGACTAGTTCTTGAAAAGAAATCGAGAACCTGCTTTGTCTCAAGCATTTGTAGAGTATCAAAATCCTTCCAAAGACCTTGTAACTTTATGGAGACCATTTTTGATGATCCTTTAAATTCAGTACTAAGAAGATCCCAAGCATCTTTAGAGGTTGAGGCTCCCATTAAGAGTGGGAAGATAGACTTGCTTACCCCTTGTTGAATAAATAACAATGCTTTATAATCTTTTTTTTTACATTTTTGGTGTAATCTCATGTTTCAGCAGTATCAACATCTGCATCTGGTTTTTTTGTTGGGTATACAAATTCCCAAAGTCCTTGGGAGAGGAACAAGGTTTTCATCTGCACGCTCTAGTAGTCGAAGAATTCACCATCGAAGATTGGAACTCCACTTTGAGAGTAAAGAAATGTTTGTATATTCGAGGTTGCCATATGATGATAAGCCTGAGGAAGAACAGAAAAACAAAGAGGAATATTTCTATTTGTAGGAGCATGGACGGTACTTTTGTATGGCCCTTTTAAATCGCCCCCTTCCACAACCTTCGCTCGGATACCAATGATAGAACTGTGAAAACAAAGAGTTTTGATTTTGCAGATCAATGAAGTACGTAGGAGGCAGACGAAGATGGATAAACACAAATTTTCAAGTTTAACAGTTATAGGTTGATTCACTTTATAGGTGAATTCGATTGTTTACAACCACACATTCAACATAACTACAGACACACGTGTCACCTACATCAGGTGCAGATTACAGAACCTTCACAAAAGAGATAAGTGCAAACTTCAGCTGACGTTTTCTCCTGCTTCTTGCCGGATTCTTTCCGAAGGTGTCGATTATTACTTCTAACACATCCAAGTCGGTAACACTTCGAGGTGGAATTTTTGGAATCGGGCTCCAGATCCAAATTTCCGTCCAAGTAGGAGATCATTTCGATCTCCTAGGAGACCATTTCAATCTCCTACGAGACGATTGCGATCTCTTAATTCGCTCTCTTCCCCCTGTTTTGCAATGATCTCCCAGAAGATCGAAATGATCTCTCAGAAAACAAAAAATCAAAATGATTTCCTAACTGAACGAAAATTTGAAAATGATACACATTTAATAATTTCGTATTCAATTTGGTTAGGTGTGCAAGAAGGAGAAGTCATCTTTCATGAATTACTTGCCACCTACCACCACCATCATTATATTATTTTGTTATATATATTTATTATTATTATTAATATTAATTGCGGTGAGGGCTATTTCTGATAAATTAGTATATATATCAAATCGGCATGCTGTTCACATTCTTCAATTATATTATTATTATATAAGTATTTTTTATAAACTCCATCTTCGCTTTATCTATCTTTTTAAATACTCCCGGGAATCAAATCTGCGCAAACTCACAACTCATCTCCACCCGGGCAAGTTGGTGGCAGCCATGAACTGTAGTCGTGGGAGCCTTCTCCTCGCCGGGATAGTAACATCACTGCTCTTTCTACGGCCTTTCCTTCTGCCCGTTTCAGCCGCTAAGCTCACCACTCTCCCCGGCTTTAATGGCGCCCTCCCCTTCCGCTTGGAGACTGGGTAAGCGGCGGTGCTGGTTTACCTTATTTCTGTCTATTTGACGAGTGCTTGACCAGATCAATACTTGCTCTCGATGTCAGTTATACGACTGTGAATGAGGTGAGCGGAGCAGAGCTATTTTACTACTTCGTCCCGTCTGAAAGAAACCCTAGCAAGGATCCTGTCTTAATTTGGCTCACCGGTGGCCCCGGATGCTCCGCCTTCAGCGGATTTGCTATGGATATGGGTAGATATGCATGTTTCCTTTCCTTTCTGCTTCATGATATGATTATCTGAAGCTGCACTGATTGAATTGTTGCTTCTGTTCCTTGTTCTGTGTGTTTACTCTGTACAGGTCCTGTAAAATTTAACGTGGACTATTTTGATGGCAACATGCCCACTTTAGTTGCTAATCCTTACTCATGGACTAAGGTGAGACATTCTGGTTACTCACAATCCTTTACATCCCAATTTATTTTCTGCTCAGATGTGCATGATGGTGTGCGATTTATCATACCTGATAAGTGAGATAAGAGTCTGAGTTCCTAATATAATACACCGTTTGTTTGGTTGGCTGTCTTTTTATATACTAATTTCATAATGACTTCTTCGATGACATGCCAAATCTACTGACATCTAGATGCTCCAGTATCTCTTAGTTAAAAGAAATGGCAACAACAAAAATATATCATAAACACCATTGATTTTTCTAGATAACATTGAACCAAACACAAATATTATCATCTAGATAACATTACTATCTAGAAACAGTGAACCAAACACTCCATCATTCCGTTGGTTGAAACTGTTCATGAAGAAGGCCCACTAATGTCTTATTCTTGTATATAGTTTTGTCCCACATTGTCTACCACCGTTTATGCTCTCTCCTTGCGTATCTATATACATACATGATATCAGAGCATGGTATTTTTTTCCGCTGCTCCCGTCTTTTTCGGGAAGCTGAACCTTCCGACTCCTGCACCCTCAAACAACTCCTCTAACTTCTGCCTTTATAGAATTCTTGTGAATGACCTACCACGCTCAACCTCAACCTGTGTAGCGGCGAGCTACTTTTGTCATGGCTAATTTCATTCGTCGCCGCAAGCTCGATTCGTTGCGGCGAGTTCAATTTGTCGCGGAGAGCTTGATTCGTCTTTGCGAGCTCGATTCATCTTTACGAGCTCGATTCATCTTTGGGAGCTCGATTCGTCTTTGCGAGCTCGATTCGTCTCTGCGAACTCTACATCATCACGAGCTCGATTTGTCTCCATGAGATCCATTCCCACTGTAAGCTCCATTCCAGTCTGGTGGTATCCCGCGGTTTCGTCGTGAACTTCTTTACGTGAACTCGTCTTTCACGGGAGTTTGAAGTTTCCAACGGTGCTCCTTCGATCCTGCAAGTTCGTCTTTCCCGACACGTGCTCTGGATCCTACCAGTTCTTAAATCTAGTGAGATAGTCGTCCCCGCGAGCTCGTGATCGAACTCTTTTCATTCTCGCGGATAATTGATCTTATCTCGCAAGCTCTTCTTGCGACGCTGCTTTCCGCGAGCTCCTGAAGGTCTTCGTTTTCGCTGGAATTAATTTTTTTCATGGCGAACCTCTACGTCAACTCATCGTAAGGACTTTAAGTTCCACTCACGTCTCACTAATATCTCTCTCACCGGAGCAGCCAACTATTTACCCTGGTCTAACCCTGTTGAGAAAGTTCTCAACAGTAATGGTCTTCACCGGCTCTTGACAAATATGCCACCGGGGGCGTAGAAAGCCAATTACGAAGCATGGTTCAGGAATGCCAACAAGGTGATCATATGACTCAAACTCAATGGACACCAGATGTTAATACATCCGTCATGTCCCTCCCAACAACCAAGGACGTGTGGACACCCCAACTACGAATATTCATGATTTCAGTGCTCTTTTTAGCGGCATTCTTGAATAGTGGAATGTCTTCCAACCCATTTCCACAGATCACGTTGTCTCCCTACTCTAGTGAGAAGCTCTCGCTGGTATTTTACTTCTTTCACACCTGCCCATGTCCAACGATGCCACTCATTCTCTCATCCTCTCACAACACAACTCCTTCGATGTCGCCCGTTCTCTCATCTCCTCACAACATAGCTCCTACGATGCCCCCATTCTCTCATCCTCTCACAACACAGCTTGCCCCCATTGACAACCCCTCAAATACCTCTCTCTATTTTCCCAAGATAAGGAGCATGAGATTCCTCCACCCCACCTCACACTCGCCACAGAACCCCTTCTCACCTATGGTCATTACATTCGTCGTCAACAACCTATCTCCAACCCTTTTGCACCATCCATAGCTTTTACTAATCCCTTCACTGCAGATCCACCTATACAACCGTCTTTGCCACTCAACCAACCGGTTTTGTTCTCCGATACAGATCTGCCTATTGTTCTAAGGAAAGGTAAACATCCTTCCATACCCTCTTGCACACCTTATCCAATTTCTCACTTTGTTTCTTATCACTGGCTTAACCCATCTGCTGTAAAGCTTGTTACTTCTTTGAACACTATATCCCCTTCAAACTCGGTTGTGGATGCTGTACAACCCGTATTCGCCGAGTGGGCCCCTCAAGCCAACTGGCGAGACCTGGGTCAGTCAGATCATTCGCCCCGGCTAGGAGGTGGAAGTACCCCCGGGTTGGTGGGGATAAGCTGCGGAAGAGAAGGACCCAGGCGATTGGTGCCCTCACGGACCACTCGCCCGGAAGGGTGGGCATTCGCCCAGCTAAGCGGGTGCCCAGCGAGTGGTGCCCTCACGGACCACTCGCCCAAGATGAATTAAGGAGGAAATGACCACCATATCCCTTGTGGGCTGCAAATAGCCCTTCGGAGCAGCGGAGTTAGGCTATTAGCAGACCAATTTGGGGTGCGGTTAGTAAATCTAAAAGGCGGATTCATGCTATTTGCAGACCAGCCTAGAAAAATCTATAAATAGACCCTTAAGGGCACCTTGGAGGAGATCCGATTTTAGAGAATCCTCTCCTCTCGGCAAGTTTTGGTTGGCAGCCAGTGCCCTCCAAGGTGCCCGGTTGAGCTTTGGTTTGGGAGGGGAAGCTCTCTAAGATCTTCCGGGTGTGTGGCGGGACCTCCTCGCTTCAGCCTTGGGTCTATTCCTATTCTCACATCCACCATCAAGAGAGTCTAGTGAGGGAGAAATAAGCATCGGCTACACCCCCAGTGGGTCCGAACTCAAGAGGCCTGTTGCAGGTTTCAACATTTTTGGTGCGGTGAGCGTGGACCGTAGCCGGTGAAGGAAAATCTTGAATTAGGTTCGATGACAGGAGATGGGGGGAATGGTTCTGACTCAGGTCACTCGCAGCCACCCGCGACAGGGGAGTGGCTGGAAATGTTTGAGAAGTTCAAGCGAGAGGTCCTGCAGACAGTTCTCGCAGCAAGGAGCGAGTGCGAGACCCCGGCAGTCCCCGTGGTCCCACCCCCGCAGATCGGCGAGAACGCACCGGGGCAGCGGCCGGGGAAGGAGGTGCCAGCAGAAGGAAGTGCGCGAGATCTCCCAGGGCGGCAGCTGTTCAGCAGTCCGGCGAGTGCTGAGGTGTGCGAGTTGGGTCCGCGCGAGAAGTCCATTCGCCGAGCAGGGGAAGGGAGCCCCTTTTGCGAGATGATCCTCTCGGCCCCAGTGCCAGAGGGGTTTCGTGGGCCGGAGATGTCCTACTACACCGGCAAGGAGGATCCAGTCGTGCACCTGCAGTGGTTTGAGGACATGACATCAATCCTTCCCATGTCGGATGCTTTTCAATGCCGACTCTTCGCGACCACCCTGAAGGAGAAAGCAAGGGACTGGTTCCACCAGCTTTCCGCAGGTTCCATCTACACGTTCGATGATCTGCGCCGAGGCTTTCGGCTACGCTTCTCGACGTCAAAAAAGAGGAAGAAGGATGCGGAGGCTCTCTTCAAGATCAGGCAGAGGGAGGGAGAGTCCCTGGGACATTACGTGGATAGGTTCCAGGAGGAGATACACCTTGTGCAGGAGGTGCCGGGATTCGCCCTCAAGATGGCGTTCATCGTAGGGTTGCGAGACGGGTTCTTCAAGATGGACCTGAAAAGAAGGCCTCCTTCATCCTTTGAGGAATTGATGGAGCGAGCAGCAGAGGAGATTGAAGGGGAGGCGGCCAACCCGGAGTTCTACAGGAGGTTGGCAAAGATGAGCGAGCCCGAGGTGAGGCAGCAAGAAGGAAGAAGGCGAGATGAACCCAGGGGTCAGGGGTTCGAAAGACCGCCTCGGAATTGGAGGAATCAAGAGCCCAACAACAGGTTGGGCTGGAGGCACCAGGAAGGACCGGCGAGAGGTCAGGAAGAAGGATACCAAGGAAGAGAGGCGGGAGGAATGAATTCGGGGTGGAGGCAGGGCCCCAGACCCCCTCACCCCCCAAGGGAGCAAGCTATGGCGGTAGGCCGAGGAAGAGGAGGCAGAGGAGCAAGAGGAGGAAGAGGAAGAGCAGGAAGGGGGGGCAGGGTGGCTTTGCCTTATTGTGACTTTCACCAGGAAGAAGGTCACGCGACCGCCACCTGCCCGGAATTCTTGGAGATGAGAGAGAGAGGTCAGCCACGGCGGCAGCAGGTCAGGATCGAGGAAATGCTCCCGGAGACGGAAGAAGACCGATGCTAGGACAGGGCGGATACAGGAACCAGGGGTGGAATCGGGGTGATTCATGGAGGGGTTGGGATAGAGGCCTCTCGCAAGAGGAGCTTCCAGGCGATGTTCCGTAGGGACGCCGCGTCGACTTCCCAGACCCCACCCCTCTCGGAGAAGCTCACCTTCTCCTCAGAAGACATGCCAGATTATGAGGATCCATTCTGCGACGCCCTGGTGATTCAGACGGCGATCGAAAATTTCACGGTCTCCCGGATCCTGGTAGATAACGGGAGCTCAGTGAACGTGATCTTCAAGAAGGCCTTCGACGCAATGAAGGTGGAAAAGAAGAGGGTGCAGGCCTCCGATGGACCGCTGTTTGGTTTCTCAGGAGAGCGGGAAGGAGGTCGAGGGAGGTGTTGGTCTCCAGGTGACGCTAGGAGGAGTCCCAAGAAACTGCCGGTTCGTCATTGTGGACGCTCCGAGCAGTTATAACGCCATTTTCGGACGCCCCCTCATCAGCGCCTTCCGGTGCGTGCCCTCATCGTACCATCAGTGCTTAAAGCTCCATAGTGGAGGAGTCCAGGTCCGCGTCCGAGGAGATGCTAAGGTGGCGAGACAGTGCTATGTGACTGCTGTCAACACCATTTCTTGGATGGCGGATGCTGAGAAGATGGATGAGGAGATGGCGAGGCCGGATGAGCCAGGAGAAGAAGTGGAGAAGAGAGGAGTAGGGGGAGAGGGCGATGCCCGAGAGGAGAATATGGAGGTCGCTCGTGAGGAGCAGGAGGTCGAGTTGATGGAGGTCGCTCGCGAGGAGCAGGAAGTCGAGCCAGTGGAGGCGGAAGGAGTCGCAGAGGAAGAGGCCCGGATAAAAGGGCGAAAAGCAAAGGGCCAATGGGAAGAGCCAGCCCGGCTCGAGGCGGCAGAAGAGGTGGTGGAGATGGAGGTCCTTACCCAGGAGGGGAGGGTGAAAGAGGTGCGGATCAGCGGGGGCCTCGGCCCGGAGGACAGGATGAAGATGCTGGAGTGCATCCAGAAGAACGTGGATGTATTCGCATGGAGCGCAGCTGATATGCCAGGCATCGAGGCGGACGTGGCTTGCCATCGTCTCAACCTCGATCCGGAGGCCCGTCCCATCCGTCAGAAGAGAAGGACCTTCGCCAGCAAGCTCGAAGGACCCATCCGCGAGGAGGTGGCAAAACTCCTCGAAGCAGGTTTTGTATCGGAGATCCAGTACCCAGGCTGGGTCTCCAACGTCGTAATGGTAAAAAAGGCCGCTGGCCGCTGGCGTATGTGTGTGGATTTTTCATTGTTAAATAAGGCCTGCCCTAAGGATTGTTATCCCCTGCCTCGGATCGACGCGCTGGTTGACTCAGCCGTCGGTTTTTCTGTGATGAGTTTTTTGGATGCTTTTTCAGGTTATCACCAGATCAAGATGCACCCCCCGGACGTCAAAGACGTCTCGTTCATCACCAGGGAGGGATGCTACTGCTATAAGATGATGCCCTTCGGGCTGAAAAATGCAGGAGCAACCTACCAGAAGATGATGGACCGGGTATTTAGGGAGCAAAGGGGAAGGAACCTGGAGGTCTACGTGGATGACCTTATGGTGAAGAGCAAGTGCGTAAACTCTCACATCCAGGACCTCGAGGAGACCTTCACCACCCTACGCAAATACAAGATGCGCCTGAACCTCCTGAAGTGTGTGTTCGGGGCCAGTAAGGGGAAATTCCTGGGGCATCTTCTCACCCCTCGGGGGGTAGAACCTAACCCGGACAAGGTTAAGGCCATAATGGAGCTGGGGTCGCCGCGAAACGCCAAGGAAGTTCAGCGCTTGACCGGAAGACTCGCGGGGCTGAGCAGGTTTCTCTCCCGAGCCGGGGAGAAATGCTCCCCCTTTTTCAAAACATTACGAGGTAACCAGAAGTTTGAATGGACAAAAGAATGCGAAGAGGCCTTCCAGGCCTTGAAGAGCCAACTCACCAAGGCTCCACTGCTCCAAGGTCCCAAAGAGGGGGAGGATCTATATCTATATCTCGGGGTCGGGACAGAGGCCGTAAGCTCCGTCCTGGTTCGGGAAGAAGGCAAGAAGCAGCTGCCCGTCTACTACGTGAGCAGGGTCCTGAGGGAAGCAGAGCTCAGATACCCGATTTTGGAGAAGTTGGCCTTTGCTCTGGTCGTCGCAGCAAGGAAGCTCAGGCCATACTTCCAGGCCCATTCAATTCAAGTGGTGACGGACCACCCTCTCCGCCAGATCTTCGAAGGAGTGGAACGCTCGGGAAGGCTCGCAAAATGGTCGATAGAGCTAAGTGAATTCAACATTACCTTCGTCCCTCGACTATCCATGAAGGCGCAGGTGGTGGCTGATTTCATGGCAGATTACGTGGCCGAGATGAATGAAGATGGAGCCCCTCGTCACGTTCCGTGGAAGCTGCTGGTGGACGGGGCTTCGGGCAAGAATTCCCTCGGAGGAGGGGTGGTGCTGGAGAGTCCCCAAGGAGTAAAGATCGAACAGACACTAGTGATACACTTCCCAATCACCAACAATCAGGCGGAGTATGAGGCGGTGATCGCCGGTCTACGGTTGGCCCAGGAGCTCGGAGTCCATGACGTGGAGGTCCTCACCGACTCAATGGTAATAGCCTCTCAGATCAGGGGAGAGTTCGAGACGAGGGAGCCTGCGCTCATAAGGTACTTGACCAAAGTGAGAGGTCTCGTGGGAACGTTCAAAACTTTCTCCATCCGGCACGTCCCTCGGGAGGAGAGCACCCCGGCGGATCGGTTGGCCAAATCCGGTCCTCGAGCCGGGGGGACCCTGACGGACCTATTCCGCCCTTCGATTGAGGAGGGAGAACTCATGGAAGTAGAGAAGCGGCCCTCCTGGAAGGATCCCTTCGTCACCTTCCTTGCAACAGGAAAGTTTCCGGAGGAGGTTCCGGACCAGAGGCGCTTCCGATATAAGTCCGCCTACTACGTGCTCCACGAGGGGGACTTGTATCGGAAGACCCTCTCGGGCCTCCTGGCCCGATGCGTTTCAGAGGAGGAGGTCCCAAGGATCTTGGAAGAAGTCCACTCCGGCGAGTGCGGCAGCCACTCGGGGAGCAGGATGTTGGAGGCAAGAATAATGAGGCAGGGGTACTTCTGGCCAACCCTAAGTAAAGACGCGGCAGCCTTCGCCAAGAGGTGCCAGAAGTGCCAAATGTTCGCCCCGCTTCAGCTCATGCCAGCTCAGAGGCTAAAGAGTATCACGACGCCCTAGCCATTCGCCATATGGGGGATGGATCTGGTAGGACCCTTCCCCCAGGCTAGTGGGCAGAGGAGGTTTCTCCTAGTAATGATTGACTACTTCTCAAAGTGGTTGGAGGTCAAGGCGTTGGCTAAGGTCACCTCCCAGGTAATCCGCAACTTCGTATGGGAGGAGATCATTTGTCGACATGGGCTTCCACAGGCCATAGTCACGGATAATGGTCCGCAGTTCGCAAGCGAGGAATTCATCAGCTTCTGTGGCCAGCTGGGGATAGACCTCAGGTTTGCATCCGTTCACCATCCCAGGAGCAACGGGCAGGTGGAGGCGGCAAACAAGGTCATCGTGAACCTGCTCAAGAAGAAGGTGGAAAATCTGAAGGGCAATTGGGTGGAACAGCTTCCATCGGTCTTGTGGGCCCTAAGAACTACCCCCAACACCGCCACAGGAGAGACCCCTTTCAAGCTCTCTCACGGCTGCGAGGCCGTCATCCCCATAGAGTTCGAAGTTATGACACCACGGGTAAAGGCCGCCGCAAGCGGAGAGGAAGATTGGAGAGCCGAAAACGAGGTGGAGTTGCGGCTGTCCCTCGACCTCATCGAAGAAGCTCGAGACCTGGCAGCCATTCGCCAAGAAGAGGTCAAGCGGCGGATGGCCAAGTATTTCGATAAGCACGTCAGGGTCAAGCAGTTCGAGAAGGGAGATCTGGTGCTCAAGAAGGTCGACGCGGCCGGAAGGTCCGCCGCGGTGGGAAAACTTAACCCCAACTGGGAAGGCCCCTATGTCGTGGGAGAGGCACTAAAGTCTGTGGGGTATCGCCTCCAGAATGTGGAGGGCCAACCTCTCAGCCACACATGGAGTGGTGACGATCTTAAACGTTTCTATCCCTGAAACTTTGTAATAAAAATGTTTTGAAATAAGAATATTTTGTTTAACGTATGTGTTTGAGATTGATACTGCAGCTTGTAGAAAAAACCCTGAACGCTCCAAAAGTGGCCCCGAGCAGACCCGCTGTCCAGACTCTCATCTAGCTGGCAGGTCCGAAGGCTCACTCGGTGGCAGGTTCCAAGGTGTTGAGAAAGTGGCCCCGAGCAGACCCGCTGTCCAGGCTCTCATCTAGCTGGCAGGTCCGAAGGCTCACTCGGTGGCAGGTTCCAAGGTGGTGAGAAAGTGGCCCCGAGCAGACCCGCTGTCCAGGCTCTCATCTAGCTGGCAGGTCCGAAGGCTCACTCGGAGGCAGGTTCTATGTGAAAGAAAAGAAGGCCCCGAGCAGACCCGCTGTCCAGGCTCTCATCTAGCTGGCAGGTCCGAAGGCTCACTCGGAGGCAGGTTCTATGAGAAAGAAAAGAAGGCCCCAAGCAGACCCGCTGTCCAGGCTCTCATCTAGCTGGCAGGTCCGAAGGCTCACTCGGTGGCAGGTTCCAAGGTGTTGAGAAAGTGGCCCCGAGCAGACCCGCTGTCCAGGCTCTCATCTAGCTGGCAGGTCCGAAGGCTCACTCGGAGGCAGGTTCTATGAGAAAGAAAAGAAGGCCCCGAGCAGACCCGCTGTCCAGGCTCTCATCTAGCTGGCAGGTCCGAAGGCTCACTCGGAGGCAGGTTCTATGAGAAAGAAAAGAAGGCCCCGAGCAGACCCGCTGTCCAGGCTCTCATCTAGCTGGCAGGTCCGAAGGCTCACTCGGAGGCATGTTCTATGAGAAAGAAAAGAAGGCCCCGAGCAGACCCGCTGTCCAGGCTTTCATCTAGCTGGCATGTCCGAAGGCTCACTCGGTGGCAGGTTCCAAGGTGTTGAGAAAGTGGCCCCGAGCAGACCCGCTGTCCAGGCTCTCATCTAGCTGGCAGGTCCGAAGGCTCACTCGGAGGCAGGTTCTATGAGAAAGAAAAGAAGGCCCCGAGCAGACCCGCTGTCCAGGCTCTCATCTAGCTGGCAGGTCCGAAGGCTCACTCGGAGGCATGTTCTATGAGAAAGAAAAGAAGGCCCCGAGCAGACCCGCTGTCCAGGCTCTCATCTAGCTGGCAGGTCCGAAGGCTCACTCGGTGGCAGGTTCCAAGGTGTTGAGAAAGTGGCCCCGAGCAGACCCGCTGTCCAGGCTCTCATCTAGCTGGCAGGTCCGAAGGCTCACTCGGTGGCAGGTTCCAAGGTGTTGAGAAAGTGGCCCCGAGCAGACCCGCTGTCCAGGCTCTCATCTAGCTGGCAGGTCCGAAGGCTCACTCGGTGGCAGGTTCAAAATTCTCAAAGGGTGACCTCAAGAGCACTCGCATAGGCCACGCGCCGAGAGGTGACCTCACTTCACTTTCATGACTACCTAAGCGAAATCCAGGTTTGGGCGAATGGTAAGGAGGTGCGAGTGGGGCAGGCAGCGGGAAGGCGAAGAGGGGTGACACGCCTAGGTCATCTTCGAGCATTCGCTGGATGGCCGGGACAGTCGCGCTACGACTTAACGTCCTAATGAGCCTAGCGAGATATAGCGGCGAATGAGAAAGAATTAACGTCCTAATGAGCCTAGCGAGATATAGCGGCGAATGAGAAAGAATTAACATCCTAATGAGCCTAACGAGATATAGCGGCGAATGAGAAAGAATTAACGTCCTAGCGAGCCTAGCGAGATATAGCGGCGAATGAGAAAGAATTAACGTCCTAGCGAGCCTAGCGAGACATAGCAGCAAATGAGAAAAAAGTGGAGATAACACAAAAATGGAGATAACACAAAAATTGTGATCAATATACATATCTTTCGAGGGCACTCGCCCCGTTCGTGATTACATTCAAAAGGTAAAGTGAAAGACAGCAAAAACACAGGGCCCATCTCATGGGTCGGCAGGCTTCTCGCCAGAAGATCCGTCGCTCTCGCCCGAATCCGGTAGGAGGGCGTCTTCTCGCGGCTCGCCATCCTCATCTTCCGGGAAGGGGATCGGAATGAAGAGCTCGGGGACGACCTGTCCGGCAGAGAGGCATTCAGCCTCCTCCTTCAGGTACCCAGCCTGCCGCAACACCTGCAGCGCGTGCTTCAAGGCGCTCTGGGCATTCTCCTGCATCAATTGCTCCAGTTCGTGGTGGGGATAGAAATGCCCCCCACTCCCCAAAGCGAGTGCCGAGACCTCGGCTTCTCGCGACCGCTGGGCCTCGGCCTTAACCAGCCTGACTTCGTCCTCAAGGCCGGCCACCCGAGCACGAAGCATCTCGGCAACTGTGGTATCCTAAAAATAATAATAAGGGTGGTAAGAAAAAGGTGCATCAATCGGCAACGGGTCACTCGCGGGGAGGGAGAAAATATATACCTCTGCAACGGGGCGGCTGGCGAGAAGGGCTTCCGCAGCTGCCAACTTTGTCCTGAGTTCCTGCGCCTCGGCAGAAACGATGGTCCTGGACTCCTCAACCTCCGCCAAGCTCCGCGCCAGTTTGATGCTCCGGCGCGAAGACATATGCGCGAGCTCGAGCGCCCGCAGCATGGCCCTGGCGCTCTCATGGGCGAGAACCTGAGTCGTCTCGGCATCATAGACTTCAGCATCCTCCCGGCCGTAGAGGGCATACGCGATGGCATAGGCCTCACCACTGGCGAGGTCGCTCTCTATCCACGACGGGTGAAGGGTGGAGAGCGAGACCCTGTTGACGTTCCTGTCCCACTTTACCAGGGGAGCCCCTGAGGGGTCCACGTACTTCTCGCCGCTTGGGAAGTTCCGGTGGTCCCTGGGCAATGGAGGCGGCGGCAACGACGATCCCGCACGAAGGGTGGTCTCGCCTGGCGCACCCACCCCCGGGGTTTGAGTCTGAGCACTCGCCCCTAGGGTCTCGTCCAAGACCCCCTTCCCCTTGGCGGAGGGGGGATTCTTTGATTTCTTGGAGGAAGAGGAGGTCAGCGCCCCAGGTTTCCGCTTCTTTCCGCTAGGCTTGGAGGAGGAGGGTTCCTCCCGACAGGCATCCGCTGCGGCCTGTGCGAAGGACACGGAAGCCCCAGAGGGACGCGGCGGATGAAGGGGGAGTCTACGCACGCCTGCATAATATTGCGAATGATTTAGCGAATGGTATAAGAGTCACAAGACCGAAACGAACGAAGTCCCAAAAACTTACCCTCGCCCTGCGGAATGAGCGGGAGCGAGTTGACGTTTCGCCGGAGATAGACGAGGTCCATCCCGTGCTCCAAGATGTATTGGTGGAGTTTGGCCTCGTGCCCCCCTAGGGTCGGGGGGCGGAAGGTTGACTCCTCCTCCTGCACTGGGGCGAGAAGTGTGTTTCCCAGGTTCCCGCTGACGAAGAGGAAGCGCCGAACCCAGTCGTGGTTCTTATTCGGGAGCCCGTAGTGCTTGAGCGGGTTCAGACCCGAGAAGAATGAGATGCCGTTGGTACAGCGGAAGGTGTAGAGTTTGCGGAAGACAGACAGCGAGAACTCGATCCCCTCTTCTCGCAGGTAGCTCGCGTACCCGACCAGCATGGCGATGGAGTTGGGGTTGAGCTGGCGGCGAAACCCCACCTCGAAGTGCTCTAGCGGGATCGCGAGAGCACAGGGCGAGATGGAGTTTAGGCGCTCGTCCGGCCTGGGCTTTCGCGCCTCGAACCCAGGCGGGATGTAATCCGCGACCGCAGTCAAGTAAGCCTCGTCGGAGAGGTCGCATGAATCGAAAGTGTGGTTGACGAACGCGCTGGCACACCTGGCCCTGCCTTCCGCATCACCACCCATTTCGCGAATAACGAATGATAAGGGAGCAGCAGAGAAGAGAGAAGCGCGAGTGCTAGCGCGAGGAAAGAGAGGGAGCGGATGGTAAGGTATTTAATACGGTGGTTGAAAGACCTATTTATAAAGGGGCTAAACGGCGTTTGTGCTTTCGAGGTAACGGGTGTGCGGATAGCAGTCGCGCCTTCCCGACGCCTCGGAACCCGGGCCGACCCCTCTCGCCCATTAATGACAAATGCCCTGTGGCTATTCGCTCATCGACTACGCGAAAGAGGTTAAGAAAGCATTCGGCAATAGCAAAGCATTCGGCAAATACCCAAGCAAGATATAGGAAATAAGAGACAAGGAATAGAGCATTCGCAAAACACAGGGCATAAGATTATTACAAACAGAAATAAAAGTTCAGCATCCGCGGTACAGAAAACAGAAGAATTACAAGAAGGGCGGATGAAGACTAGCTCAATACTCCTCCCAGACCCACCGACCTCGCTTTCGCGACCCAGCTTCCAGGGGCATTCACGGGCGGTAACATGCGAGCATGTTGGTGATCTCATGGGAAGCCAGTTGGAGTTGGTCCCGGGCTCGCGCGGCGTGTCTTTCGGGAGACAACTCCCCTCCTTCACCCCCCAGGCGCTCCACCGTTGTGAGCATGCGCGAGTAGTCCCGCTGGAGGTCCTTTAACTCACGCGCGACTCTCAGCCGCACGTCGTCCACCTGGCCGGCGACGTTCCGCTGGATGTGGATGAGCTTCCCCAAGACCTCCGTGATCCGCTCCTTCAGGGTCGCGTGATCTGAGGAGTCGCCCAGAAAGTCAGCGAGATCCCCAGGGGAAGGGAGAGGCGAGAGCATCCCCTCTTCCCCCTCGTTGTAGGAATCAAAGGGGGAGGCTTCCCGATAGCCTGCGAAAGCACAACTAGGTCAGTAGCGGTAAAATATGCGAGTACGATAGGGGCAGGTGAGTGAACTGACCTGGGGTGGGGTCCTTATGACCTGAAGGACGAGACGAATGGGGGTGTGTTCCAAACAGCCCGGCGGGAGGTAAGACCTTTCCCTTTCCAGGACGGTAGGGCTGTGAGGTAGGAGCTGGAGCATCCGCAGGATCATCCGCGCGGCCCTGCTGACCGGATCCCTTCTGGGGAGATACCCTCGGCTCATCCGCAAGAACGGAGGGGTTCCGCAGCGGAAGGTTGGGGTCGAGGGCTGCAAAAAACAGTGGTCAACAACGAGCAACATGAAGGGTGAATTTAAAAGGGTTTACAACTTACCGGACTGCAATGAGGTCTCGCCCGGAGGGGGTGGAGGAGCAAGGTCCAGATCTGGAGGCCCCTCGTCCGGGGGAGGTGGCACCACGACACTGCTCGAGACGGCCCCGTGACCGGTCTCGGGCATCGAAATCCCCTGCGAATGGACAGAGCAAAGGCAGGGTAAGGGAAGGAACTAAACAGAGGAACGAGAGGGATCCTCATGCCTGCATCCCAGGGTCCGGAGGATTCCTCGCCGGAAGAGTATCCGCCGGCGGAGTGTTCGCCGGTGGAGTACCCACAGGAGATTCCGAGGCAGTCTCGCCTCTCTGACGATTCAGTCGAATCGCCTTGGCTCGACGCGAGACGTAGGGGGCACTCGGATCCCGCTTAGACAAAAGCCAGGGAGCAAATTTGGCTGCCTTGGGGGCAATTACAGCTTGGGCCGCGGCCAGACGCTCGATCATCTCCCGCGAGAGGGGTCTCGCGGAAGGCTTGTGAGAAGACATTGATATCGGTGAAGGATTAAGGGAAGGAAGAAGCTCCGACTCAAGGGCTGACAGCGCTCCAGGAAAATCTGACATGAAGAGATATATATAGGGCAACGGTGGGACCCACAGAATCTTGTGGGTCCAGTCAGCAAGCACTCACCGAATACAGGGTTGGACTGTTCTTTCCGAGCGTAGTAACCACTCGCAAAGAGCGGGGATTGTGTACAACCCGTATTCGCCGAGTGGGCCCCTCAAGCCAACTGGCGAGACCTGGGTCAGTCAGATCATTCGCCCCGGCTAGGAGGTGGAAGTACCCCCGGGTTGGTGGGGATAAGCTGCGGAAGAGAAGGACCCAGGCGAGTGGTGCCCTCACGGACCACTCGCCCAAGATGAATTGAGGAGGAAATGACCACCATACCCCTTGTGGGCTGCAAATAGCCCTTCGGAGCAGCGGAGTTAGGCTATTAGCAGACCAATTTGGGGTGCGGTTAGTAAATCTAAAAGGCGGATTCATGCTATTTGCAGACCAGCCTAGAAAAATCTATAAATAGACCCTTAAAGGCACCTTGGAGGAGATCCGATTTTAGAGAATCCTCTCCTCTCGGCAAGTTTTGGTTGGCAGCCAGTGCCCTCCAAGGTGCCCGGTTGAGCTTTGGTTTGGGAGGGGAAGCTCTCTAAGATCTTCCGGGTGTGTGGCGGGACCTCCTCGCTTCAGCCTTGGGTCTATTCCTATTCTCACATCCACCATCAAGAGAGTCTAGTGAGGGAGAAATAAGCATCGGCTACACCCCCAGTGGGTCCGAACTCAAGAGGCCTGTTCCACGCTCACCGCACCAAAAATGTTGAAACCTGCAACAGGCCTCTTGAGTTCGGACCCACTGGGGGTGTAGCCGATGCTTATTTCTCCCTCACTAGACTCTCTTGATGGTGGATGTGAGAATAGGAATAGACCCAAGGCTGAAGCGAGGAGGTCCCGCCACACACCCGGAAGATCTTAGAGAGCTTCCCCTCCCAAACCAAAGCTCAACCGGGCACCTTGGAGGGCACTGGCTACCAACCAAAACTTGCCGAGAGGAGAGGATTCTCTAAAATCGGATCTCCTCCAAGGTGCCCTTAAGGGTCTATTTATTGATTTTTCTAGGCTGGTCTGCAAATAGCATGAATCCGCCTTTTAGATTTACTAACCGCACCCCAAATTGGTCTGCTAATAACCTAACTCCGCTGCTCCGAAGGGCTATTTGCAGCCCACAAGGGGTATGGTGGTCATTTCCTCCTCAATTCATCTTGGGCGAGTGGTCCGTGAGGGCACCACTCGCTGGGCACCCGCTTAGCTGGGCGAATGCCCACCCTTCCGGGCGAGTGGTCCGTGAGGGCACCACTCGCCTGGGTCCTTCTCTTCCGCAGCTTATCCCCACCAACCCGGGGGTACTTCCACCTCCTAGCCGGGGCGAATGATCTGACTGACCCAGGTCTCGCCAGTTGGCTTGAGGGGCCCACTCGGCGAATACGGGTTGTACAGATGCTTTTGCTCACCCCGGGTTGCATGCTGCCATGAAAGACTAATTAAACACCCTGATCTCAAATCAAACGTGGACTTTGGTTCCCTTACCCCTGACCAGAGGCCAGTTGGTTGAATGAGTGTTCGTCGTTAAACAAAATTCTGATGGTACTTTTGTACGACTCAAAGATCGACTCATAGCCAAAGGTTTTACTCGGTGATTTGGGACTGATTGTATATACACATTCTCACAAGATGACAAATTATCTATTGTACGCGTTCTCGTGTCAATCGCCATTTCAAAAGGATGGTCTCTTCATCAACTAGATGTGAGAAACACATTTCTCCACGGTGATCTCTCAGAAACCATTTACTTGCAGCAATCTCTTGGATTTGAGCGACTGAGGGTGTCTCTAGTCTGCCTATTAAAGAAGTCCCTTTGCAGTCTAAAACAATCACCGCGTGCTTTCTCGTCTAGTATCTTCTTATGATCCACCTTTATCTGATCCAGGTCAGTATAGACTATTAGTTGGAAAACTCATCTATCTCACTGACATTCGACCTGGTACAACATGCGCAGTCAACATTGAGAGTGAATACTTGCAAACTCCTTTGACCTATCACATAAATACTGCAAACAGAATTCTACGTTACCTAAAAGGAACTCTTGGATGAGGAATGCTCTACATCATCACAATTGTCGCTGACAACCTTTGTTGATGCAGACTTTGCCGCGTCGATGGATGTTCGAAGATCTACGAGCGGTTACATGATATTCTCGTAGGACAATCCTGTGACATGACGTAGTAAGAAATAAAAAGTTGTTGCACGTTCCTCCACTGAAGTTGAATATAGAGCCGTTACACAAACCGTCTCTGAGTTGATATGACTCAATTCTCTCCTTAAGGGACTGGGTATTCAGACGACGCAAACAACTCTCTACTGCTACAACAAAGCTACAATTCACATTGCTGAATCTAATCTTCCATGAAAGGTCTAAACATATTGAAATTGACTGTCACTTCATTAGAGACAAAGTTAAAGAAAAGAATGCGTTCCTCCAATATGTACCATTTACACAACAATTCACGTACATCCTTACAAAACCTCTTTCCCGAAGTCCCTTCATATGCTTTACATCCAAGCTAGGCATAATCAATATCTATACTCCAACTTGCGGGTGAGTGTTGAAACCCACTGAAGAAGACTCAAGGCCCACTAATGTCTTATTTTTATATATAGTTTTGTCCCACATTATCTAGGACAATTTAGGCTCTCTCCTTATATATAACACCACATGATTCCAACATAACTATCAGTTGATTTGGTTCTAATACCACATCATAAGTAGTTTCTGTAGAAATGGTAATTCTTATTATTTATAAAAGAGAGTTTTGTCAAGTCATTGATGCGAGCTAAATTGTCAAGTCATTGATTCAATAAAGTTCAATAAGAATTTGGGACAATTTAGTAGCATCGTACCTTGCTTTGGTGGGTGCTATGGATATTGGAGCATGTTCATAGAGAATTGCTTAAGGTCCAAAGAGTATTGTCAAGTTATTGACGGTGGGGTTGTAGAACTAACTGTTGGAGCTATTTGATAGAAGCACAAAAGATAAAGTTCTACGCACAAAAGTTGAAAGTCTTAAAAGCAAATGATTATCTTTTTCAAACCATTGATCTTCAAATTTTTAGAGAGAATTTTTTGCAGGACACCTCAAACCAAATTTAGAACTTCACGAAGAAGTATTATGAAAATGAAACGACAAAGTGGACAAAGATTCAAACTCTTCTTGTTGAGTTTGAGGCCTTGCAGATAAGTCGGTGAATATTGCTTTAGAGTGCATTTTAAGAATGATGGAAATCGCGATCAAGATGCAGTTATGTGGACAAGCTTGATGATTTTGCTATTGTTGAAAAGATCATCCCATCCATGTTATGTGCTATTTGCCCCGGAAAGGAATCTAAAGTTCTCCATGCTCTTTCAATTGATGAGTTGCAAAACTTGTTGTTGATTCATGAGCAAAAAAGTTCAAGGAGTAAGCTTTAAAGGAAATTAGAACTAAGTGGAAGGAAAGAAATTCCAACTTTGAACAGATGGAAAATCATAGCTTGCAAACTCTTTGAAAGTCAAAGTTTGCTTATAAATCCAATGTTGGATACTTTTGGTGGTAATAGGTTATAGGCATGGCCATTATGATTCTAAATGTTGTGCTAATTTGACTATAGAACCAAGGTTGCAGATATCGGATGTTGGATTGCGGGGATATATCGAGGATATTTTACAATATTGGATTTTAATATTTAAATAAATTTATTCATATATAGATATATATTGTACATATGTACAATTGTGCATATAATGCATGTTTATTAATTACACAATAAACGTAATGCATGCTTATAAATTACACAAGAAAGTGGCGCCGATGGCAGTAAACGAACTAAATAACACTAAACGAGAGCGAGACAAAAAAGTTGTCGAAGCTAGGCACATAAAGATGCATGAAATGAAGCACATAACAAAATATTGCCGCTTGGTCGCTTTAATAAATGAAAAAAAGTTATATTTAATACTCGCCGATATATTGACATCGAAATATCGCCCGATATATCAGGTAAAACCGATATATCTGGCGATATTTTCAAAAATGACATTTTTGCTTAAAATATCAATGTCGTGGCGTTTTCTCCCCAAAACCTTTATGCCGGACGACATCTACAACACTATATAGAACACAGACAAAAGTTAATTTCACACAAACAAATGAGAAGGATGAGGAAATTTCACGGTCGATGATGTCTTAAAAGTAAAAAAGGGCAGCCCAGTGCACAAAACATCCCCACGCTACGAGGGTCCGGGGAAGGGTCCCACCACAAGGGTGAAATGTAGGCAAATCTTACCATGCATTTTTGCAAGAGGCTGCTTCGGGACTCGAACCCGCGACCTCAAGGTCACACGGCAACACCTTAACCGGTGCGCCTAGGATCTTCTTCGATATCTCAAAAGTAAACCCATAAAAAATTATGGTATGTGGATACCGGCTGCAACAACCATACATGTGGAGATAAGTCTCCATTTTCTCATTTGGATGAAATTTTCAAGTATGGTGACAACTCCTTAATTTTCATCGAAGGGAAAGGAACGGTAAAAATTCAATGTTTTGTTTGTTCTAGATTAAAAAAAAACAAGCTTGCTTACATCACTTCGACTCCAACACAAATTTTTTGAGGTGATTAACAAAAATAGAGTACAAAATTCAAGTTTCTTCTCTTGAGGTCCTTTTACATGTTCTAATATTGCACACTGTTGTTTTACAATAAAAAATGTGGTACTCCTATGACATTATCAATATTTTCACTCGAGTTTTGGGGGATTAATAAAACAACCAAAGTAGATGGTAGTTTATCTTCCTCAGTTTGATTCCAACTTAAATTTGTAAGAATATGCTAGTAGAAAACAACCCCGTGATAAAATTTCAAGAGGAAAATCTTGGAGAGGAGTTGGTGATATACTAAAATTCTTTCCATTGATTGTGGAGAAGAGTTTAATTCACAAGATTTTATAAATACTGCTAAATATTGGTTGTCCTAATCCTTATGTAGCCTTAGCCTTAGTGGTATCGATGTATTAGATTTACAATTTTTGTTCGATGGCGTAGTTCCTTTATAAAATGCTGATGTTTATTGAATATTATGATGAAGACTTCTCAAGACTCTTTACATTGAGCAATTTCATTCCTTTATTTTCAAAAAAATTTCTTGAACACCCAATATATTAGCAATTATTTTACTCTTAAAACTTTTGGGTGTATAGGAGTTCATCTAGTGGCTTGCCCAGATTAGTTCTCCCGATGTTTTACCTTCTTAATGCTATCATAACTCATAAGCTGTTGGCTTTTTCAGGTGTCAAACATGATCTTCTTGGACTGGCCTATTGGCACTGGATTCTCTTACTCAAAAAATGCTGATGATTATGGCGCAGAGGACGTGAATACGAAAGAACTAATCTACAAGTTTCTTAGAAAGGTGGGGAAATAATTTTGATCATTTCATATATTAATTTGGATCACCTCCCAATGGCGCATTATTGCACTCCTTAAAATGCCACTTCAAGGATAACATGAGTAGGTAGTATGCCATTGCTAAGTTTGCTTGGGATGGCACCTCATAGTAGGGGTTCTTGCCACGTGGTCTTTATGCAAATGAGCTTTCTTGAATATTTTACACACTATATTGCATATGTAAGAGGATATTCACATTATTGATTATTTCCTTTTACATAATGAGGTAGTGGTTTCTGGATCATCCCCAATACATTTCCAATCCTTTCTACCTTGGTGGTGATTCCTACGGAGCCAAGATGACAGCATTTGTTGCTCATGAGATAGCTGAAGGTAAACCGACTAACCGATTTATTTGATTGATAACAATTTGATTTGTTATTTTTTGAATGAATGGTAAACCATATGTTGAAGCACAGGAAATGAAAATGGTCAACAACCAGTAATCAATCTAAAGGTATGCATGTAAAATTTGGTCATATTGTTGACATAAGACTGGATATGTTTTCATTCTTAATTATGTTTAGTTTAGCTTTAAAAATAATCATGCATATCTAAATAAACTCCATAGCAATTTTTCAAGCAATTGCTTCCCTTTAACCCCTTAGATGTGCTTGCTCTGCTTCTAGTCAACTCATCCTTTGGCTAATGAGAATTTATTCTTGATGCTTTCCTGACAGGGCTATGTAATCGGTAATGGTAGAACTGGTGAACTGATCGAAGCCAGTTCTGAAGTTGTCCATGCTCATGATTTGGCGATAATTTCTGATGAGCTCTATGAGGTGTTTATTTTCTCAAACCTTTATGTTGTGAGCTACTATTTTTGGTGCTTTATTTGAATGTACAAAATGGATATTCCTATTAAAATGCATGGATATGGTGACAGCAGTTTTCTTCTATTTCAGCTGATACTAACAAATTGTGTCGGAGAAGACTATTTCAATCCAAAGAATGCTGTTTGTGCCACACATTTGGATACCTTTAATGATGTAAGCAACTTTTTGGTGCATGAATCAGATATGCTTCATAGTCAGCTATAATGAAGCTTATGAATTTTACTTGCCCAGTTTCTTTCAGAAATCAATTCTTATAATGTATTGGAGCTTAACTGCCCCGAGGAACCTCCAAAGAAAAAACAATTTCCAAGAGCTCATAGGTCTCTTGAGGAGAGTTCTGTGGAGCTCATTGGTTCATCATCAGATGCTGAACCTGATTGCATAGTTAGTATATCCAGTTGTTTTGATTTCAATGGAGTACTAAGCTGATAAGCGCCTCCAATAATTTATTTAAACAAATCGTATCTGTTCTTTGCAGAGTGCTCCTCTTCTTTGCTATTACTGGGGAAATAACAACGTCACTAGAAAGGAACTGCATATCAAGGAGGTATGACACGTGAATTTTTAAGTTTGATGTCTTAGAAAGAAAAGGGAAACATACATTTTCTTCTTTTCTTTTGATTTGGAAGAATGGGATGGTATGGAATAACACAAGGCTGTTTATGGTCCAATTTTTATTTCTTAACCTTTGTACGCTTGTGCTCATGCTGTTTTTTTGTTGTACAATATGAAACAAAACCATAATGCTCACCTTGAAATACAAACTCCCACCTAAGTTTGCCCATATGCTCGTGAAGATACATATAGTGCATGATAGGGATCGCCGACCCACATGTGTATATTCCCGCAAGAGGCGGTGAACCGCTACCTGTTCAGGCGTCCGGACGATCATTCCGAGTGATTTTATATATTACTTTGTTTATTTGAGTTGTATTTGACACCCAATCGGCTCAGACATTATGGGCCGCCTGATTCGAGTGCCCTATTCCAGTTTTAGTATTTATACGCAAGCATGGGGCGGTGATAGCCATCGTGGTTTTAGCTTTGAAAACCGTCGGTCCCTTCTCCCTCGGTGCTACGCCGAGCGGAGCTCTTGGTGGACACCAAGGCTTCGATCCTCTTCATCCCCTCCTATTCCCGTTGATCCCCACAGCCGCAACACCCCTCTTCCCGTCTGCTTCCACGACCCGCAAACCTCCCACTCCTGTTGATCCCCCAAAGCCGCAACACCCCTCTTCCGGTCGGCTTCTATGACCCGCAACCCTCCCATTCTTGTCATTTCCCACAACCGCCACACCCCCTCTTCCCTTCGGCTTCCACGACCCGCAATCCTCCAACTCTTGTCGATTCCCTACAACCTGCATCCCTTCCATTCCTGCCGATTCCTCACAGCTTGCAATCCTCCCTTCCCCGTCGACCTCCACTGCCGAGTACTCCAAATCCCTACCCGAGTCCCACCTCACTACCGCCCGGACTCCTGCTGACCTAGATGGAGCCGACCACCTTGGATTTACTTACCCAGCTCCTCCGCCACTTGCATGCGTAAGTCGTTATTTGGAGTTAATGTTTTCTATTATTGTGCACTTGGACACATTCTAATGGATGATTTCTTATAGTTGCTTTTAGTATCGTGAAATCACGTGACCTGCATGATATATTCAACGCGTGCTTGAGAGTACTGGCACCTCGGTTGTTTGTTAATTGAATTTTACTTTTCTTAATGAACATTTAGGAACTACTTTTCTCCTACTTCGTTTTATCTTAATTTATTACTATTGTCATTTTAATCGGACTGACAAACACATCTACATTCATGGTAAGAGTTGCCGGTAGCTGCATCGCATTTCATTTAGTTGCATCTTAGGGCGACCATCATTTTTGCCTACCCTTGCATCGGTGCATAGTTGGGTAAAGTATATTGTGCAACGAGAGCAAATGGCATTGCGAGAATGAGAAAATATAACATTAACGGGGAATATAAATGGAGATAATTATGTTTTTGTGGTTTAGTGAGGAGCACCTCCACATCCTCACGAGGATTAGAGGGTCCATGATAGTAAGAGTCAAATACAAGTACAAAGATTATTCGCTTAACTATCCCCATAATCAATCTTACAAGTCCATCTGCTTTTTCTTTCTAATCAAGACTAATGTGGATATACATCCATTCCGATAAGAAATGTCAAACCTTATCAGATGCGATGTCTACAATCAAATCAAATCTCCTCCAAGCCACAACTTTTGTGTTTGCAGCTCAATTATTTTTGTAGAAATTTGTTTTGCAAAGGCTTGTCCTTGTGACTTTTAGATGAGGAAACTTGCCATTGGTGTGCATAGTTTCATAGTTTTTCCACTGCATCCAATCTTTAATATATCTTTTGTTGTTTTGCCAGAAATTCTTCTTCACATTCTCATTTCTATCGCACTCAGTTCAAACATCACCGAAACTTTATTTCCCAACGCTCTAAATATATCCACCTAAAAATAAAATTATTTCTCAAAAAGCATGCAGCCAAAACTTGAACCAAGGAAGACCTTAGTGTTCATATAATTGCAAACTTACCTTGTACGTTTGGTGCATGATGCCTGGCAAGCAGGGAACAGTGGGAGAGTTTCACCGCTGCAAGTGGGACTTAAACTACACACAAACCATCGTAAGTTCTGTGCCTTACCACCACAATCTTCTCTCCAGAGGCTACCGAGCTCTAATTTACAAGTAAGGAACCTCATCACATTGTCAATTGCAGCAATATAAATGTATGTTTCGGTCATAACATACATCATGCCTATGAACAGCGGGGACCATGATTTGAGGATTCCTTTCATAGCCACATTGACATGGATAAAATCCCTCAATTTCTCTGTTCTGGAGGAGTGGAGGTCGTGGAAGGTCGACAGCCAAGTTGCAGGGTGAGCACTCACACTCTCTTAAGCGCTTGCTGCTTGCCATGCGCACCTGCTAACATTTTACTCAATGTTCAGATACACGATGCTGTTCTCGAACAATTTAACGTATGCGACGGTGAAGGTGAGGTTTGCGGTATATATGATTGATTTTTGTGTGCAATTCTGCTGGTTTCTACAATTTACACTGCCATTTTGGCCGCAGGGTGGGAGTCATACAGCACCGGATAACCGGCCCAAGCAAACCCTCGCCATGTTTCAGAGATGGACTGATTACGAGTCGTTGTAATTTCTTCTTGAAACTGCGGACGATGATTAAATTATCATTGTTCAGTCATATTTAGAGTGGCTTGTACTAGCATGGTTGAGCTGGTGAGGGAGAGTAATCATAAACATTTCTTATGCAGAGTGGCTTTTAACTCATTTCTGGAATTGAAATACTTGGTAGGAAGTGTCGATCACCGGAAAGTTGGTGCCTTATTAATATTTAATGTTGTTTTTTTTCCGTTGCGGGCTCCTTTTGCTGCTTCAAAATAGATAAACCTTAATATTTGTAATATCTTCAACCTCAATCGACGAAGGTGTGTCTTGTTTCAGCAAATACATAGATTTCGTTGGCTAAGTTGTCGTCCTGCATTGCTTCTTTGCCTGGTTCTTTTCTGGATCAAACGAGCCATTGCCATGTCTTATGGTACAAACAATTTGATCAAACAATTTGGACCCTCCGTAAACCCGGAAACTCGTACTCTCCTCCAAGAGTTGGTTTTTGTCCCCTTTCCTTTGACCTTGAGGGTGCATAAATACTATGACAGGAGCAATGATTTCTACTCACATGTCCTCTATAATATTTGACTTTGTGTTGTTTACTGTAAGCCTGCTAATTACATTATAGATATGCAAAGCTTATCGGAGCTAATGTATGTCTATTAGCGCCTACAAATCCCCCATAATATGTCTAATTAATAAATCTAATATGATCTTGGTTTAAGAACTGATTTGTTCAGTTGTCTTAGACTTCTTTTTAATATTAGGGTCTATCTTGCGGGCTATCTCGCTCCCTATACCTAGCGTCATGTGTTCATCTATGGATTCATCGAAATAAGCTTAGGGTTAATTTGACGGTTATATTTTAAACTTTATCATGCAATTCAGTTATACAATTCAGTAACATGTTCATTATACAGATTCTCTTGCAATTTTGTTTTGTTTTTATAATTAGAATATATTTTATAATTTTATTTTATTTAAGTTATAAATAGCAATAATTGTGAACTAACTAGACGAATGAGTTGAATGAGTGCATATTTTTAAATTTCAATACATAGCCAACCCATAAAAACAAAATAGACTGTTTTTAAATACTAATGACTGTGCACACGAAGAAGTGACGATCGGTTTTTGCTCCCACGGCGCACCGCGCATGAGGAGAGGGTTAAGATTTTTATGGTATGCTGAGCGTACCATCCTTCTCGTGCGAAATTCCGATCAAATTCAAAGAAATTCCGACTGAATTTGAAAGAAATTCCGACTGAATTAAAATTCCGCTGGATTGAAAGAAATTCCGGCTGGATTCCGAGAAACTCCGAATTACGGTAGCTCAGAGTACCAAAAAAATCTCTCGCGCATTAGCGATCCGTAGAGCGCCGCAGGAGAGGAGCAAGAGGTTCTTCCTGCGATAGAGTTTCAATTGCAGAGCAATGCAGGGATTCCTGGTGAGCCCTACGTATATTCTTTAAAATCGCCATGTTTTGCATTTTTAACGAACTCGCTGATGTCTTCTTCTTTCTTCTCTAGTGTTCTTTTATTCCAGAATGCGGAATTCAAGAGTGGACGCCACCCCCTGCTCTCTACCAAGCTGTTTACGCTGAGGTCATTCCTTCCCTCTCAATTCCCCATGTTTCCCTTTAATCTCTGTCAAACCCATTTTCTACTTGGTAAGGTCTTCGAATGATGCAATCTCTTCTTCACACTTATACGGTGATCTTCTATGTAAGTAGCCCGTTGTTGGTTTCTGCACTGTCTCGAGGTTTATCGCTAGTATTTCTCACCTTTTTGTTACATAAAATCATCCGTGGAGTTTATTACCAAAGCATTACACTATCAAGCGTGCAAAGAATGTGAACTGACTGTTTTTTTTATATATTAAAAATGAAGGTTTAATGTACCCCCTTCAGAACACTACCTAAGCATCCTTTTTTCTTTATCATTTACATTTATTTATACAGATCTTCTGTTTCATGAATCGCCCAACATTAGCGAATGACCATTCATCTTTTGGAGGAGAAGTGCTCAAACATCAGCGCCAGCTAGAGTGAAATGACATGAATAAATGCCCCATTGATTACCTTTATTTGGTCAATTTTTTGGACAGTTTTTTTCCTACCTGGAGCCTGATTTGTTTTTCTTTTAAAGCTTTTAATTAAACTTCTCTGCTGAGCACTGTTGGCGTTCTCTGGATGTCTAGTAGTTCTCCGCCGAACTGTGATGACAACTGCTAGTAGTTGCTCTTGGAGAGCTGTCATACAAAATGCTTTTGTCAAATACTCCTTCAATGTTCATCTTGTTGACTTCTTTTGTTGAGCTACATTAATCTTTTAGGTGCCATCATTCGATCCTCCGGTGTGGTGTTTAAGTCGAAGTGTCCAAACATGTTGTTTATAGGTATATAAATATTCCCGCCTTTTCAAGATATTGGAGAAATCAAAATTATTCTGGAAAATGAGTCACACCCGATAACATGGCTGATCAGTCTTCCAAGAATTACTTTGGTGGCTGATTGCGTCTTCTTCTTCCTTACTTTGTTCATGGTGACGAGTTCTCCATCTCTTCAGTAGTCATGGATGTTGATAACTTGTTCCTGTATGATTCATTTTCAACTACAATTACATGATAGAGAAGTGCTCTCAATAAAGATCGGTGGCTACTACTATTGCAGTGAAGAACACAACTTTACATGCTCCAGATCCTCATGCAGAGGAAGGGACCTGAAGTCTTTCCTTAGAACAAGGGCCTTTGTGATAGCAAGATGGACAACCCACAAAGTCTCACCTTCTTTTGCTCGGTTATTCTCCGGAGAGAAGGGAATATCTACATCCACGGTTGCACGTAGTCATTTTCCGGAGAGAAGGGAAGCTCTACCCCTCCTACTATAGCTAAGTCTTTAGTTGATGTTATTGACTCCACGCTTCTTGATGATTCAGTAGCGGTAGATTTGTCTCTTATAAGATCTGATTATGATCCAATAATGATGTAATTGCTATATGAATCAGTGTTCCCGATGTTGGCACCAAAAAATGTACCAATTCCACAATCGCTCAAGCTGAAGGATGGGGGGTGAAACTGTTGGGTGGCTGGTTACTTTGAGCTGAAGGATGGTCAATTTTATTGATATGAAGCTTGAATTACAGCTGAAAATACAAAAGAAAAGTATGAAAGAAACAACATAAGACTTGAAGAAAAAAGGGGCCTGGAGGGAGACGGAGAGGGTCTCCGGAAAGGGTGACGTGCGGTCTCGGCGGTCACTCAAAACTGAGACCGCTCTAACCACTGGCTGGAACTGGAAGCTCTCCCCAAAAGTCCGCCAACTGGTACCCCTACCCCTCTATTTATAAGGGCGGGGGTCTGCCCGAACGGGCAGATCTGGAAGGTAACGAGCTGCCCGGAACTGCTGAGATCGCCTAAGACCGTTGAGATCGTCTGGACCTGCTACTGAGACCGCTGAGATCGTCTGGACCTGCTGAGATCGTTTGGAGCTGCTGAGATCGTCTGGACCTGCTGAGATCGTCTGGACCTGCTGAGATCGTCTGGACCTGCTGAGATCGTCTGGACCTGCTGAGATCGTCTGGACCTGCTGAGATCGTCTGGACCTGCTAAGATCGTCTGGGCCGGTAATCACCTGAAAAGATCACACAGAACAGAGATTGCACAGGGGAGACCTTTTGAGGCGAGATCGCCCAAGGGGCGATCTCCTCTCGGGGAGGTCGCCCAACACAAGGCGAGATCGCCCAAGGGGCGACCTCACAAGGCGTGATCGCCCAAAGGGCGATCTCCTTACGGGGAGGTCGCCCAAGGGGCGACCTCACAGAGGCGCGAGGTCGCCCAGGGGGGCGACCTCCTCACGGGGGAGGTCGCCCAAGGGGCGACCTCACAGGGCCGAGGTCGCCCAGGGGGGCGACCTCCTCACGGGGGAGGTCGCCCAAGGGGCGACCTCACAGGGCCGAGGTCGCCCAGGGGGGCGACCTCCTCACGGGGGAGGTCGCCCAAGGGGCGACCTCACAGGGCGCGAGGTCGCCCAGGGGGGCGACCTCCTCACGGGGGAGGTCGCCCAAGGGGCGACCTCACAGGGCCGAGGTCGCCCAGGGGCCGAGGTCGCCCAGGGGGCGACCTCCTCACGGGGATTTCGCCCAAAGGCGACCTCACAGGGCCGAGGTCGCCCAGGGGGGCGACCTCCTCACGGGGGAGGTCGCCCAAGGGGCGACCTCACAGGGCCGAGGTCGCCCAGGGGGGCGACCTCTTCACGGGGGAGGTCGCCCAAGGGGCAACCTCACAGGGCGCGAGGTTGCCCAGGGGGGCGACCTCCTCACGGGGGAGGTCGCCCAAGGGGCGACCTCACAGGGCCGAGGTCGCCCAGGGGGGCGACCTCCTCACGGGGGAGGTCGCCCAAGGGGCGACCTCACAGGGCGCGAGGTCGCCCACGGGGGCGACCTCCTCACGGGGGAGGTCGCCCAAGGGGCGACCTCACAGGGCCGAGGTCGCCCAGGGGGCGACCTCCTCACGGGGGAGGTCGCCCAAGGGGCGACCTCACAGGGCCGAGGTCGCCCAGGGGGGCGACCTCCTCACGGGGGAGGTCGCTTAAGGGGCGACCTCACAGGGCCGAGGTTGCCCAAGGGGCGACCTCACAGGGCCGAGGTCGCCCAGGGGGGCGACCTCCTCACGGGGGAGGTCGCCCAAGGGGCGACCTCACAAAGGCGCGAGGTCGCCCAGGGGGGCGACCTCACAGGAGAGGAGTCGTGCGGGGTGCAACCTTCTAGCTAGATCGCGCGAAGCTCGACCCCAACGAGGCGCGAAAGCGAGATAACCCGGGCGATATGAGACCGCCAGGGCTCGGGCAACTACCTTGAGGTGATCGCCGATTTCTGGGTAAACATAATCCCCGCATTTTTTAAGTTTTGAAAAAACTTCGAAAAAATAAAACTTACCCACGAGAATCGCGATCCACCTTTCCTGTCATAGTAGATCATGTGTGATAGAAGAATGCAAGTACTTGTGCGAACTTGCTACCTCCAGGCGTGCTTGCGAATATTTTCTCTCTTCATAAGAAAACTTGCGGCCACTTGCTGTTATGCGAGTACCTGAAGAGAAACACTGTGCACCTGCCTATCTCTACAAAAGAGCGGTCAGAGCAGGTATAAAAGAAACATATGTTACATGAGTACCTGAAGGGAACAAGTGAACACCTGTTTCCGTATATAAAAGATATGCTGAGCAGGTATATGAAAAAGTAAAGATACATCAGGTATCTGAAAAAACTTGTTGATACTTATCTTGCCCATATTTGAAGTACAATCGATAATTAAGAATGACGATCTTGTGGTTGTCAAAACATATTTTGAGAAGATATTAACTTTGGCCATTTGAAACTGCTTTGTCATGAAATAATTCCGATGTCAAATGGCGATCTTCAATATTCAAGATGTTTTGTAGAGGAATCAGCTCATGATAATCCATAAATGATGTTTCTGAACTCTGTTATGTACTTTGATAAATGAAAGTGTCAAATAATTCAAACTGCTCCTTCTGCGAATGATAGATGAATCCTGAGAAACATTGGTCTTTTGAGATAGATAATTGACGATCTCAACTTTTCTGACCGCTTCTTTGTTGAATAATAGAAGAGAGATCTCATGAATACCTTCATATACTTCAAATTGCTTGATAGATAGATGAGTACTCAAGTTGTGATCTCAATTTCTCCAGACCGCCCAAAAATAAATATGTGAGGTTCTAAGATGATGATCACAAATTTCCCAAAACACTTGTCAAAAAAGGCTTTTCTGAGAAGAACCATTTAACAGTCTCCAATACTTCAGATTGCCAAACACTCTTCTCAAAGAGAACTCTGGAGATCCCACCGACAATCTCTAACATCCAAGTCCTGGAGAAAATTCAGCCGGCGGTCTCAAATCTTTCGCATTGCTTGAAGAAACCAGAAAGACCAAATAGAACTCTGGAGATCCCACCGGCAATCTCTAACATCCAAGTCCTGGAGGAAATTCAGCCGGCGGTCTCAAATCTTTCGCATTGCTTGAAGAAACCAGAAAGACCAAATAGAACTCTGGAGATCCCACCGACAATCTCTAACATCCAAGTCCTGGAGGAAATTCAGCCGGCGGTCTCAAATCTTTCGCATTGCTTGAAGAAACCAGAAAGACCAAATAGAACTCTGGAGATCCCACCGACATTCTCTAACATCCAAGTCCTGGAGGAAATTCAGCCGACGGTCTCAAATCTTTCGCATTGCTTGAAGAAACCAGAAAGACCAAATAGAACTCTGGAGATCCCACCGACAATCTCTAACATCCAAGTCCTGGAGGAAATTCAGCCGGCGGTCTCAAATCTTTCAGATCGCTTTTCATAAGGGAGAAATAAGAATCTGCGGTCTCAGTAAACTCTGACCGCCTGATCTCAGTAAAAAAGGGAAAATTGGACCTTGGAAAAGAAAAGAGGAGAAAAAGAAAGAGCTCAAAAATGATCTCAAGGGCAGGTGCGGTCATGCCTCGAGGGCTACACCGGCATTGCTTTCCTCAAGAGATCATTTAGATCTGTTTCAAACTTGCGACTTCTGCTAACCACGCTCCAATGAGTGTTCGAAAGTTACAGAACAAAAATGATCCATAGGGCAGGTGCGGTTATGCCGCGGAGGCTATACCGACATTGCTTTCCCTGGAAGATCACTAAGTATGTAACAGTGTCCTAAAAAACATGACAGAGCTGAACATTCACCTGGAACTCCCTTGATCTAGAGGTGTGTCAGATGTCAGCAAGGACCCGGCATCCTAAACGTCCACCACACGAGCTTGGCGAGCTACTGCTACACAGATGCGAAATCTCCCCAACATCTGTGGTCCTGGCAGATTTACATTTCAAGCTTCAAGTCGAGGGGGAAAGAAGTAGGATCCGTCGATGTCTCTTTTGGCAGGATTCTAGCCTTTGAATCAACTCTTCTTTGATGCTTCCTTAAGAGATTACAACCTCATCATCTCAATGCTTGAAAGAAGGAAAATGAAAAAGAAAAGAAAAATATCAATACAATTTTTGTAGGAAAGAGAGGCTTGTGATCATCTTCACTCCAAGTATGAGATAGCTTTCCTCTTTCATAAATTTGGAGGTGATATGCATCATTTATAAGAACTTCTTTGACGGTAAACGACCTTGCCCAATTACAACGTGCTTTCTGATTGAGTTAGCTCTTGCTGCTGCATCTGTTTTCTTGAAGATGAAATTACCAACATCAAAACCTTTAACTCTGATGCTTTATCGAAGTTTGTGGTTATTCTTCTTTGTTTATTACAAGTAAAAGGTGGAAAAGATAAAATGCAAAAAACTTCGAACCAAGAAAAAAGGGGTACTCAAAATAAGAAATAAAATGACATTCTATCTCATCCGTAGTCTACCCACTTATTCTATTGAATGAGAAGCTCTTTGCCTCTTTGCTTTGTGACATTTCCACCGATGAGGGAGAGGTCATCATCCATTTACTGAGCAAAATAGACTTATAATTTTCCTGCCTTCAATAATTGGTTCGTTAATTTTGCCAATCCTTGGATGACATGACAATCCTCTGTATCATGGCCAATTTTTGAATGATATGTGCAGAGGAGTTCCTGCTGTGATTTCTGACCTTAGACTTTATATGCTGAGGTCCTCTAAACTCTGGCACATTATGAATAATTGGAAAAACTTTCATGGAAGTATTAAGCTGAGTATAGTTTTCTTGATAACTTTTGAATTCAAGTGTTCTCGGATCATTAGACAGAGTATGACAAGCTCTTAGAGATTCAGATGATACATCTTGCTGTTGGGGTTGAGTGGATGTATTTTCTGGAAAAGAATAAGATCTATAGTCTTTACCTTGTGAAATGTTTTGCGATGAAGAAGTGTGTTGATAAAGAGATTTCCTTTGCCGCTTTCGAGTTGTCCGAGAAAAAACAAAGCCAGGATCTGTTGCCTCTATTTCAATAACTTGATTTGCTATTCTAATAAGATGTCCATAAGACTCGGGCTTATTTCGGCTGACTATAGATTTGAGAAGACCTCCCTTCAACCCATTAATTAAGGCGATTTTATACAAGTTCTGATCAACCTCAACAATTTCAAGTATTTCTTTTTGAAATCTTGTGATGAAGTGAGCAAGTGTCTCATCATCTCCTTGCTCGATCCGAAAGAGAGCTGATAGGCCTCTTTTCCGCTTCTTTGAGGTGAGGAACCTTAAGAGAAGCTTTCTTCGAAGGTCAGCGAAGCAAGTAATTGATTGAGGTGGCAGCTTGAAAAACCATTCTCTAGCTTGACCGACAAAGGTTGAAGCCAATAATTTGCACTTGATTCCATTTGAGACAGCTTTTAAAGACATAGCAGATTCAAAAACTTGAAGATGGCCGATGGGGTCTTCTCCTCCAGAGAAAACTGGCAAATGAGGCCTTCTAAATCCATTGGGAATCGGCTCCCATTCAATTCTGTTAGTAAAGGGAGAAAGCCTCTTTATTTCAACAATAAAAGGATCAGATGGAGAATAAGCTGCATCAGCAGGGGCCGGAAAGTAAGCACAATCCTCCTGAAAGTTCAACATTTCTACTGGATCTTCCCGGGCAACTAGTTTGAGGTAGTCATGACGAGTAATTGAGGATTCCTCAGCTTGAGATGGCAGAGGAGCAACAGGATGCGAAAATATCATCGGAGGTGTTACTACTTGAGAAGGAAAAGGAGCTGCCACTTGAGGAGGAAACTGCTGAGTGATTGCGATTAGAGTTCGGTTAATTGCATCCAACTGTCGTTGAATCTGCTTTAGTTCATGAGCATTCTTTTGGCGAGACCGCTCCATATCTTGGCAAAATTGCTCCAGACGGAGCTCTATTCGAAGCTCGAGAGATTCTAGGGAAAGTTCAACATTCGACTTGGTTTGAACCTCTGGCATCTCCATTGCTACTTAAAAAACAGGAATTGCAAAAATAGAAAAACTGCGATAACTTCTAAACGGAGTCGAAATTTTGAAATTTGAGGGATGAAAAAAGCCTGAGCGGGGACAATTTTTGGATAGTTCAGGCCGAGCCGGTCGCGACAAGCTTTGAATTTCTGAATTCCGACACCCGGATCAAAAGTTATGACCGTTTGAAGTTTTGATGAATTTTAGGTCGAAATCCTCGCAACCGCTGTTCACCAACCACTCAAAATCTGAAGGTCGCGTGTTCGTTCTGTTGGCACCAAAAAATGTACCAATTCCACAATCGCTCAAGCTGAAGGATGGGGGGTGAAACTGTTGGGTGGCTGGTTACCTTGAGCTGAAGGATGGACAATTTTATTGATATGAAGCTTGAATTACAGCTGAAAATACAAAAGAAAAGTATGAAAGAAACAACATAAGACTTGAAGAAAAAAGGGGCCTGGAGGGAGACGGAGAGGTCTCCGGAAAGGGTGACGGGCGGTCTCGGCGGTCACTCAAAACTGAGACCGCTCTAACCACTGGCTGGAACTGGAAGCTCTCCCCAAAAGTCCTCCAACTGGTACCCCTACCCCTCTATTTATAGGCGCGGGGGTCTGCCCGAACGGGCAGATCTGGAAGGTAACGGGCTGCCCGGAACTGCTGAGATCGCCTAAGACCGCTGAGATCGTCTGGACCTGCTACTGAGACCGCTGAGATCGTCTGGACCTGCTACTGAGACCGCTGAGATCGTCTGGACCTGCTGAGATCGTCTGGACCTGCTGAGATCGTCTGGACCTGCTGAGATCGTCTGGACCTGCTGAGATCGTCTGGGCCGGTAATCACCTGAAAAGATCACACAGAACAGAGATTGCACAGGGGAGACCTCTTGAGGCGAGATTGCCCAAGGGGCGATCTCCTCTCGGGGAGGTCTCCCAAGGGGCGACCTCACAAGGCGAGATCGCCCAAAGGGCGACCTCACAAGGCGAGATCGCCCAAAGGGCGATCTCCTCACGGGGAGGTCGCCCAAGGGGCGACCTCACAGAGGCGCGAGGTTGCCCAGGGGGGGGGGGGGACCTCACAGGGCCGAGGTCGCCCAGGGGGGGCGACCTCCTCACGGGGGAGGTCGCCCAAGGGGAGACCTCACAGGGCGCGAGGTCGCCCAGAGGGGCGACCTCCTCACGGGGGAGGTCCCCCAAGGGGCGACCTCACAGGGACGAGGTCGCCCAGGGGGGCGACCTCCTCACGGCCGAGGTCGCCCAGGGGGGGCGACCTCCTCACGGGGGAGGTCGCCCAAGGGGCGACCTCACAGGGCCGAGGTCGCCCAGGGGGGCGACCTCCTCACGGGGGAGGTCGCCCAAGGGGCGACCTCACAGGGCGCGAGGTCGCCCAGGGGGGCGAACTCCTCACGGGGGAAGTCGCCCAAGGGGCGACCTCACAGGGCCGAGGTCGCCCAGGGGGGCGACCTCCTCACGGGGGAGGTCGCCCAAGGGGCGACCTCACAGGGAGCGAGGTCGCCCAGGGGTCGACCTCCTCATGGGGGAGGTCGCCCAATGGGCGACCTCACAGGGCCGAGGTCGCCCAGGGGGGCGACCTCCTCACGGGGGAGGTCGCCCAAGGGGCGACCTCACAGGGCCGAGGTCGCCCAGGGGGGCGACCTCCTCACGGGGAGGTCGCCCAAGGGGAGACCTCACAAAGGCGCGAGGTCGCCCAGGGGGCGACCTCACAGCAGAGGAGTCGTGCGGGGTGCGACCTTCTAGCTAGATCGCGCGAAGCTCGACCCCTACGAGGCGCGAAAGCGAGACAACCCGGGCGATATGAGACCGCCAGGGCTCGGGCAGCTACCTTGAGGTAATCGCCGATTTCTGGGTAAACACCCGAGATTCCCCAGTGTTTTGCATGGGGTAGAATACGTAGTAAAAAGTTTGATTCATGCCCTCGAATTGATCGACAATGGCCAAACTTGAGACCTAAATACGCAAGAAGATGACCTATCAAATGGAATTTTACCTTTCAAAAGCTCTCAACTCGTTAAATTTTTTACTCTTTTTGCTTCTCATCCATTAATTTCATTGGGCTTTGATGTTTATGACCATAAATATTTGATGAGTTGGCACATCAATCTCCGTTGCATTCACACATGATATCACCTGACTCCTTGGTTTCCCTCGGTACATTGTTAGCGATTGGGTTCCCCTCTTTATGAGTATGTTTTGGCATGAGAACTTTATATTACAAGACACCACTTACGGATGAGCTCAATGTTTCTTCCACAAATACATGGTCAAATTGAGGTATTCACCAGTTCTTTGAAACTTATCTGCAATGGTTTTCTTCAGAGAATCCCCAACTAACCGGCCAACTGAATGTGATGTGTAGAATTATGGTTCAACTCTTCCTTCCATGCGACAATTGACATGACTCTCGTCCAAGTCGTTGTCCGACAACCCCCCTCTTTGATGCATTAACTGCCGGGTTAAATTTGGGTGTAAACTGATCACAATGTGATCTTTTGACAATTAAAATATCATTTACATTAAGCTCAACATAGGATGATCCAAAGTGTAAATCAACATTGTTTGCATGAAAAGTGCCAAAATCAGTTCATCTTCTTGATCAGATTTTTCATATAATCTACTAATTAATTATTCATTACTATCATTTATATCTCTTAAAAAATAGAATTCATGTGGTCACTTGCATCATATCTAAGTCTTAACACGCGATTATGTTTCACATACACTAAATCATGCAAAAATTATTGAATTCTTACATTATTTCTTTCTTTTTCTTGGAAAAAAATGTTTGCAACAGAAATTGCACCCAGACATGGCTTTTATGCTCCAAAGGCGCAAAAAATGGGCACGAAGGCGCAAGCCTCTGAGCCTGGAGCCTGAGGCGCGCCTGAGGCGTGCCTTTAACAACATAAGAAATAAGGAAGGAGTTACTACTTGAAATTCATTGACGCATGAATTGCTGCTTATTTCCTGCATTTCTTTTATTCCTTACTATTTCTGACGCAGGACGGTCCTATATGGAGAATTAGTGAGTGAAACTCCTACGTGCAACCATGCATAAATATGTCGGTTTACTTGCAACAATGAATATTTATAAAGCAGTATTAATTTGATTGGTCACAAAGAGTTAAAACTTTCAAATATTGAAACACGTGAAGTCGTATAAGTGCAAGAGTGCCAAAAAATCAAATACTATTTAAATGGGAGATTACAAAGACTAAAACACTTGAATGCAAACTTATAAACCACTATCTCTTATAGTAGAGAACAAACACAAGACCCAACGGTAAAGAAATCAACACACAAACTGATGTAGGGGTAGGCTGTGGGTGCACAAAACCTAAACTCTAGGTGGGTGTGAGATGCGACCCGCTAATCCAACTCTAAAGATGATGCAACGATTAGTACGATGGAATTTAATAATGAGCAATATAAATTTTGTTTAACACCACGCGCAATAAACAGAAGCGAAGCAAAATTCAATTTGACAATTAAGCGAGGCTTTCCTTCGCTCGGAGGGCCTTAAGCGAATGCGCGGCGAATGCGTCCCACCTGCAATTGATATTCGTATGCAACAAGCAACCCACCAAAATAATACCCAACAAATAGAGGACTACCAAATGAATAATATCAAATCACAATCCACAATACTACAAAATACTCAAGAGTAGAGGGCTTTACCGAGACGATGTAGATTTTGGATCCGGAATAGTAGATCGGCGATCAAACGCGTCTCCGGTGGCTTGGAAAAGTGGAAGTAGCTATCCTCGGCGTCGGAAGGCAAGATCGGGCCGGAAATGTGTAGATCCAGCTACTAGGAGAAGGATCCGGGTAAAGGGCGGCGAGATCCGCTTTGTAGAGGGCGAATCGGGTCTAGGAAAGGAGATCGGGTGGTGGAAATAACGGATCGGGGTGGGAATTTCAGATCGGGATAAATCTGAAATTTTAGGCTAGGCGGAGGTGGATCCACGGAGGGCAAGTAGAGGAGGGGGCGGTTTGGGCTGTTGAAGGTGGGGAAGAGTAGGAGGGAACGGTTGGATGTGGGGAAGGGGCTGCAGGCCGGGAAAGAGGGCTGAAAGGGGGGGGGGTACTGTAGCAGCGGGCTGTAGGAGTGCTTGCTGTAGCAGCGGTTTACTGTAGCGGCTGTACTGTAGCGGCGGTTTGGAGGGGCAAGGAGGGGGCGGCTAGGGCTAGTGGAGGTGGGGGAAGGTGGCTATGGATGGTATGTACCTTGGGGAGGGAGGAGAGCACCTAGGAATCACCACCTAGGGTTCCACGACATCGGCACCGGGGAGGATCGCTGGAACTCCGAAAATCTCTTCCAAAATTCAGCAAACCCCCTAATGCAGCCTTCTACTCCTATTTATAATAATAACATAAGCTAGGGCATCCCAACCGACGGCTATGATTGGCCGCGGGGGAAAATGTTCAAAACTTATTAAAATTACATCAAAATAAATAAAGTTATATATAATTTTGACTCCCAACGTGGAGCCGGACGCATCCGCGGCGTCGGATCGGCGATCCGATCAAGTCCTCTTGCGCGAGTAGACGAACGTGGGCCCCGCCTTGCGACGAACCCCTCCATGTGCACCAAATGATGGACCCCTCACTATAGGGGGAAACGAACAACTATGATTGGCCGATCATCCCGACTCAAAAATACATAAAAATACAACTTGAAACGAAAAATGTAAAGAACAAATAATGTGACGATTGTCGATCCGCATAAAATGCACGGTTCCGATTCCCCATCAATTTCTGATGGGGATCCATCATTTGGTGCACATGGAGGGGTTCGTCGCAAGGCGGGGCCCACGTTCGTCTACTCGCGCAGGAGGACTTGATCGGATCGCCGATCCGATGCCGCGGATGCGTCCGGCTCCACGTTGGGAGTCAAAATTATATATAACTTTATTTATTTTGATGTAATTTTAATAAGTTTTGAACATTTTCCCCCGCGGCCAATCATAGCCGTCGGTTGGGATGCCCTAGCTTATGTTATTATTATAAATAGGAGTAGAAGGCTGCATTAGGGGGCTGGCTGAATTTTGGAAGAGATTTTCGGAGTTCCAGCGATCCTCCCCGGTGCCGATGCCGTGGAACCCTAGGTGGTGATTCTTAGGTGCTCTCCTCCCTCCCCAAGGTACATACCATCCATAGCCACCTTCCGCCACCTCCACTAGCCCTAGCCGCCCCCTCCTTGCCCCTCCAAACCGCTGATACAGTACCGCCGCTACAGTAAACCGCTGCTACAATCGCTGCTACAGCAACCACTCCTACAGCCCGCTGCTACAGTACCGCCCCCCCTTTCAGCCCTCTTTCCCGGCCTGCAGCCCCTTCCCCACATCCAAATGTTCCCTCCTACTCTTCCCCACCTTCAACCGCCCAAACCGCCCCCACCTCTACTTGCCCTCCGTGGATCCACCTCCGCCTAGCCTAAAATTTCAGATTTATCCCGATCTGAAATTCCCACCCCGATCCGTTATTTCCACCACCCGATCTCCTTTCCTAGACCCGATCCGCCCTCTACAAAGCGGATCTCGCCGCCCTTTACCCGGATCCTTCTCCTAGTAGCCGGATCTACACATTTCCGGCCCGATCTTGCCTTCCGACGCCGATGACAGCCACTTCCACTTTTCCAAGCCACCGGAGACACGTTTGATCGCCGATCTACTATTCCGGATCCAAAATCTACATCGCCTCGGTAAAGCCCTCTACTCTTGAGTATTTTGTAGTATTGTGGATTGTGATTTGATATTATTCATTTGGTAGTCCTTTATTTGTTGGGTATTATTTTTGGTGGGTTGCTTGTTGCATACGAATATCAATTGCAGGTGGGACGCATTCGCCGCGCATTCGCTTAAGGCCCTCCGAGCGGAGGAAAGCCTCGCTTAATTGCCAAATTGAATTTTGCTTCGTTTCTGTTTATTGCGCGTGGTGTTAAACAAAATTTATATTGCTCATTATTAAATTCCATCGTACTAATCGTTGCATCATCTTTAGAGTTGGATTAGCGGGTCGCATCTCACACCCACCTAGAGTCTAGGTTTTGTGCACCCACAACCTACTCCTACATCAATTTCTCTATTTGAATTTCGTATTAATTAGTATCGAGGGAAAAGATCTATTTAAATTACGTATGTGAATTGCGAAAGCATGTAAGATTTAAATACAAACTAGCCTTGTTTGGCCGTAAGTTGTGGTTTCTCTTTCTCTCTCTCCTGGATCCTTGCCGGGTTAAACATAGAACTAGCAAAGAACCTTAAAGTTCTATTTTTGATACCGTGCAAGAAGATTTCCTTTTTATTTGGAGTTTAGCCTATAGTAAGAAGGACCTAAACCAACGAGCCAAAGGTTTGAACTGCAGAGATGGTTATCATCTGCATCCATAAGCATTAGAGTGGTAGACGATGTCTATGATTTATCATGCACATGTTCATTTATCTTAAATGGTTTTGAAAATTTCAGTATACTAAGTACTTGTGGCATTTATCTTCATGTTAGCCTTTTATATTTGCCAAGCTTTAAGCCATTAGTTGCATATTAATTAGAGTTCGGTTGGATGAAATTGGAATTGATTTTAGGAATTTAGATCAATTCCAATTCATGAAATTCGTTCATGAATTGACCTTAATTCCAATATTGTTGTTTGACCTGACAAGTGAATTGAGCATATAGAATTAGAATTGGTCAATTCCAGTGTACTGTAATAGCTAGATATCTGAAGATCAAATCAACGAATCGTCATCACGAGCAATCTCGGGGTGATAAAAAGACTTTCCCAAAAATTTGAGGACAAACCGATATATTTTATTTTTTATGACAACAGCGGTCCAGAGAAAATGACAAGAGATATGACATTCGAATCGGCGAATCGGCGTCACTAGCGATCTTAGAATGATGAGAAGAAGCTTCCTTAAAATCTTGAGGATGATCCAATAACTTTCATATTTTCTGGTGACTGTGATTCAATAGTGATTTCAAAAGATTCGAAGATTGATCGGTGAATTGTCACCACCCGCGATCTTGGAACAATGAGAATGAGCTTCCCTAGAAATTTGAGAACGATCCGACAACTTTTTCTTAGTGATAGTGATGCAGGACGAATCTATAGGCGGCGGATAAACCGTGACCTAACCCTATATGCTATGCAAAGCCCGACTGATAAGCCACAGTTAGATAATAATTAAAATATCATCCCACGCAGATAATTCAAGACAAGACAATATTTATTAGGGCGAAAACAAGCTTAGGCTTTCCTCCGCGTGGAGGGCCAAAGCACGAGCGCACGGCGAATAAACCCTGCAAATCACAATAATAATCTAACAAACAACTACCATGCAAGATATTCAAAACAGGCACAAGATCCAATCCAATATAAATATGCTGAAAATAATAATCCAATACAAATAAGACTCACAAAGTAGTGGGCTGAGCAAGGCAATGAAGAATCCGGGTTCGGGTATGTAGATCGCGATCGAAGGTGAAACCGGAGGCGCGACGGAGTGGCGGTGGCTGTCCTTGGCGTAGAAAGGTGAGATCGGACCGGAAATGGATAGATCCGGACACTGGGAAATAGATCCGGGTAGGGGTGGATAGATCCGACGATTTAGGAGCGGATCCGGGCTGGATTTGTCCAGATTTGGACTGATTTGGACGAGAGGGTGGAGGTGGTTCCACGTCGAGGAGAGGGGTGGTGGTTGCTGGGAACAAAGCGGGGAAGGGGGCTGCTGCTGTGGACTGGCGGCAGCAAGGGAAGGGGGCTGATGTAGGCTGGCGGAAGGGAGGGAGGGGGCTGCTGCTGCAGGCTGGCGGCAGGGGGAAAGGGGGGCTGCTGTAGGCTGGCGGAAGGGAGGAGGGAGGGCTGCCGTAGGAGGATTTAAACTATAGGAAATGAATAGTAAATATCATTTTTGAATAGTACCATTGAATAGGGAAAAGGGGATTCTGGACAGCCAAACAATGGCTGTTTGGGGGGCTGTTGGGGGGCTGTGGGAGGGAGTTTGGAAGGGGGAAAAGAGGGCTAGGGTTAGGGGGTACCTTGGGGAGGGAGATACAAGCCTAGGAGTCGTCACCTAGGGTTCCACGGAGTCGGCACCGTGGGATGATCGCTGGAATCCGGGATTTCTATTCTCCAAATTCTGCAATACCTCTAATCAGCCCACTACCTATCTATTTATAATAAAATAAAGGTTAGGGCATCCCACCTTCAACGGCTATGATTGGCCGGAGGTGGGGCCACCCAAATACATCAAAACAAGTGCAAAAATAATAAACTAATATATCAAATTGATTCGCAACGCGAATCCGAACACATCTGCGGAGTCCGATCGTCGATCCGGGCACGCCATATATGGAAAGTCGCCAAATCAGCCCCGAATGGGACCAAAGCTCGTCCTCGCCTCTGCTCCGCATCAATCTCCCCGGCTTGAAAGAATTCATCTCCCGATGAATAGGGGTCAGAATCCTCTCGCCGTATGCCAGGTAAAACTCGAAGAGGCCCGCCTGAGGTCGTCCAAGTGTCGTCGCTGAAAAGTGGCCTCGCCAATCGACTCTCCCCGACTGAAAAGCTGTCATCTCCGGTAAATGGAGATGGACGTACTGAAGTCGAAGTCTAGGGGTGAATCGATCATGCTCTGCTGCAAGTACCCAGGTGTCACCAACGTCTGTAGTAGGAATGCACTGGCGGAATCTGGTCTCCATGAAGCTCTCAACGCTCAACTCATGAGTGGTGGATCCCGGTGCGATCGGCGCCGCCGTAGGTAGAACCAAAGAAGACGAGTCCCCAGGTGGGTGGGTGTCAGAAGTGGGTGAGTAGTGGTGGTCATCAGACGTGGGTGGGCTATGAGGGTGGTAAGGCAACGGGAGTGGAGGTGTGGGCGGCTGGAAGTCCCCACTGCTTGGGTCCACATACTCGCGAGACTCGTAGTACGACGTCATATCTTCAACACTAAATACCAGGTGGATACCCATACTTGCAGGGATATCATGATCGTAGATGTTTGCTTCGATCTGTCTCATGATTATATAGGGATCCATTCGCCTAACGCTCAAGATTTTAGCAAGCCTCGCACGGAGCCTCACAACGCAGATTCTCACCATCACCTGCTCGCCTTCATGAAATACCTGCACTTGCCAATGAACATTCGCATGTGAATTACAAAATTTATTACCAATATGGATTATTCGTCGGACCGATTCATGACATATATGCAAACGATGAACAGACAACACAACAGACTTATGCAAATGATGAAGAAACGACTCAACAAACTCATGCAAATGATGCAAATGAAACATGACCGACACAACATGCTCGCTATGGGAAGGACTAATAATCACTTGAAAATCTACCAAAGGAGGTGACCTATCAGGAGGCTCTCTCGGAGGAGTGTAGAAAAACTCATCTCGTGTGAGACAAGTGCTTAGATGATCGCGAGAGACAACTATACTCAAATACGAGCTCGTAAAGAGCGAAATGTCTCTCAGGGAACGTGACACGTCAGGGGGTTCACCAGGGGGTATGTATGACAAGTCATCTCGAATGCGACGACCACCTGAATGAGAATCGTGTATACCGACTAAAAGACGTGACTCTCGAGTGTGGTGCGTGTCCCCGAAAAGAAAGAGCTCGTCTGGTGGGTCAGCAGGTGGTGCGTCCCAAAACTCATCGAGGGTGCGATGTGTCAGCAGCTGGTTCCCTAAATACTTGATGTTCCACACAATATCCATCCTCTGGGGCAAGGTCAGAGACGATAATGGAAGAAACACCACTAACTCGAAACTCGTAAACAAGCGGCTCACCTGAATCGCATTCTCACCAGGATGTGGTGGCTCATCAGGAGGCTCAACAGGGGGCTCATCATAGAACTCGTCACTAGGGTCATGGTCCTCCAGATGAGTACCATCATGAGGGGTAGTGTCCCCGTGAATGGATGGCATGGCCACTACGAGATCAACACTATGCTCTGGGCTCTCGGTCGCGATGTGACTCAGGGACATGATAATGGGAGAGCGACATAGACCTAGACTCAAGAATAGGTCTGCGGGTGCGGTGTCAAGATGTGAGTCAAGGGTAGGGGTGCTAAGCAACCCATTACATGCCAGAGGTGGTGGTGTGGGTGAGGGGCACGACACTATAGGCTCAGGAGGTCGCTCAGGCTCACACTCAGTCGGGGTCGCGGGAGACGGGTTAGAAACAAGAGCTATGTCACTCACTGGGCTAAGCACCTCACTGGGGTAACAGCAATCTGCATCAGGTACCACTTCTGCCATGTCTGACGGAACAATGGTAGGCAGAGTGGTGTCCCCGGTGTGGGAGGAGCTCGTACTGCGGAGGTCAAAGTGAGGATCCAACCGACCAGCTCTTACGGATCTCAAAGACTGTTCGTAACGAAGGGCAAGCTGATAGGTCTGCTCGAGGGACATCGAGCTATGATAAACCACCTCAGTACGAATGTCTGATCGAAGGCCAGATCGAAATCTGCAAGAGGTCATGGCTGGGTCCTCTCGGATATCGCTCCTCACAACTAACTCATCAAAGCGATCCCTGTACTCAGCGACGGACATGGATCCTTGCTGAAGGGAAAATAATTGGTCGAGCAAGCGACTCCGATACGATGAAGGCAGATACCTCTGACACAATGTACGCTTCATGTCCACCCAACTAGTGACGCGATGTAGACGGTCTCGCTCGCGTGTCCTCTCAATGCTAGCCCAATATGCCCTCGCCTGATCTAAAAGTCTAAGTTTCGCAAACTTGACGCGACGCTCACCGAATAACTCAAAATGATCAAAGATAATACTCCATATCCACGAGCCAATAACTGAAAGACTCGGGACTCGATGAGCCGTCAAAGGAAGGGGCAGCAGTACGAAACTGACTCTCAAGATCTCTCTCGAAACGACGATCCTCATAATAATCATTCCTAAGGTAACCGAGTCGTGTCGAAGGATCAACACGATCGGCTCGCGTGTACGGATAAGAACGACGACAATCATCATACTGATCGTCTCTAACATAGTGGGGTCATGTCGGTGGGTCAACACGATCTCTAAAAGTGGTGTATTGCGATCGCGAATAATCATCGTGGTGTCGTGAGGGTCTCCCTGAAGGGGATCTATGAGGGCTGGTGCAAGTGGACTCGAGACCTCCAAAGTGAGGAGAGGAATAATTGTGACACCTAGACATAATGAAAAACCTATAGACTCTACGACTGTGTATCGAAAAGTGCGCGTAACCTAGCTTTGATACCAATTGACGCAGAACGAATCTATAGGCGGCGGATAAACCATGACCTAACCCTATATGCTATGCAAAGCCCGACTGATAAGCCACAGTTAGATAATAATTAAAATATCATCCCACGCAGATAATTCAAGACAAGACATAATATTTATTAGGGCGAAAACAAGCTTAAGCTTTCCTCCGCGTGGAGGGCCAAAGCACGAGCGCACGACGAATAAACCCTGCAAATCACAATAATAATCTAACAAACAACTACCATGCAAGATATTCAAAACAGGCACAAGATCCAATCCAATATAAATATGCTGAAAATAATAATCCAATACAAATAAGACTCACAAAGTAGTGGGCTGAGCAAGACAATGAAGAATCCGGGTTCGGGTATGTAGATCGGCGATCGAAGGTGAAACCGGAGGCGCGACGGAGTGGCGGTGGCTGTCCTTGGCGTAGAAAGGTGAGATCGGACCGGAAATGGATAGATCCGGCCACTGGAAAATAGATCCGGGTAGGGGTGGATAGATCCGACGATTTAGGAGCGGATCCGGGCTGGATTTGTCCAGATTTGGACTGATTTGGACGAGAGGGTGGAGGTGGTTCCACGTCGAGGAGAGGGGTGGTGGTTGCTGGGAACAAAGCGGGGAAGGGGGCTGCTGCTGTGGACTGGCGGCAGCAAGGGAAGGGGGCTGATGTAGGCTGGCGGAAGGGAGGGAGGGGGCTGCTGCTGCAGGCTGGCGGCAGGGGGAAAGGGGGGCTGCTGTAGGCTGGCGGAAGGGAGGAGGGAGGGCTGCCGCAGGAGGATTTAAACTATAGGAAATGAATAGTAAATATCATTTTTGAATAATACCATTGAATAGGGAAAAGATGATTCTGGACAGCCAAACGATGGCTGTTTGGGGGGCTGTTGGGGGGCTGTGGGAGGGAGTTTGGAAGGGGGAAAGGAGGGCTAGGGTTAGGGGGTACCTTGGGGAGGGAGATACAAGCCTAGGAGTCGTCACCTAGGGTTCCACGGAGTCGGCACCGTGGGATGATCGCTGGAATCCGGGATTTCTATTCTCCAAATTCTGCAATACCTCTAATCAGCCCACTACCTATCTATTTATAATAAAATAAAGGTTAGGGCATCCCACCTTCAACGGCTATGATTGGCCGGAGGTGGGGCCACCCAAATACATCAAAACAAGTGCAAAAATAATAAACTAATATATCAAATTGATTCGCAACGCGAATCCGAACACATCTGCGGAGTCCGATCGTCGATCCGGGCACGCCATATATGGAAAGTCGCCAAATCAGCCCCGAATGGGACCAAAGCTCGTCCTCGCCTCTGCTCCGCATCAGATAGTGTTCTGGCAGCAATTGCTTGAGATTCGGCTATCAAATTAACTTAATGTTACCCCCAACATTTTGAGACGACATGAATAAGCTTCTCTGAAAATTTGAGGACGATCGGACGAATTTCTTTTTTTTCGGTGATGATTGTCTGGAGGAAATTATCGAAAAGATCCAACGATCAAATTAACAAAATATTAGCTCCAAATAGTTTTGGGTCTACAATATGAAATTTCTCCGAAAAGTTGAGAATGATCCAACGACTTCCATGTCTTATGTGAAATGACCACTACGAAATGACCACATATGCAAATCTTCAATTCTTATATAGATAGGAAATAATGGGTTTACATCAAAATGAATTCCATGTAATTCATTTTGAATTTCAATTCCGCCCTTCAAGTGCCCAACCGAACAATGGAATTGGAATTGACGATCTAATTCAAATTCCAAATTGCCAATTTTGTCCAAACGAACGGGGCCTAAGATATTTACAAACTTCTCCTTTTTAGGGTTTCTTATTTATAGATCGTACACCGTGATTGATATTTCCTCTTTAGGCACAGTTTTTTTTGTACTCTTTCTTATCTTAGAAACTTGAGAAGTGTTTACTCTTCTCACATTTCAAATTAATGATCTTATGCTCCCGGATTGAAGAGGTATTTTTTTTCTGTTCAGTCTTCAATGTATTTTTCTTCTTCTTATGATCCCAGATAGAAGAGGTTGGCTGGGAAGATCTACTACATTTGGAAAATGATCTGTCCTCTCTCAGTTTTGCCATCTTGTAAGCGTGGAGCATAATCATAAATTCTCTCTAATTCAGTTTTCTTCTGTTTCCAAAACTTTGATTATTCCTTGCCTTTGTTATCTCTTCGCTTCTTATTAACCTGGTTTAGATTGTTAACGCTGTTCTTTGACAACATTATATTTTGAAGAAATTCTGTATATAAATATTACTTTATCAATGTTATAGATAGTGTAGAACACCGTGTAGAATTAGAGTTTCTTATTTTCTATTAACACATACATACATATATATACCTCTACAACATCTCTAAACGCACACCACACACTAAACACTCCTCCTCAGGGTGGGTGAAAGATATTTACTAAACCCATATTTTCAGAATTTCTAATCATATCCTTCGAGCTAAGACCTTTGGTCAAACAATCTGCAGCCTGATCATTGCTCGCAATATAACTAAGCTCTAGTAGCCCACTGTCCAGCTTCTCTTTTATGAAGAACCTATCGATTTCGATATGCTTGGTCCTATCATGTTGAACTGGGTTGTTTGCAATACTGATAGCTGTCTGGCTGTCACACCACAACTTCATCTTATCTCCTCGATCCAATTTCAGCTCCATCAGCATTCCCTTTAGCCACAAAAGTTCAACAACCCCCAATGCCATAGCTCGGTATTCTGCCTCTGCTGTCGATCTGGCCACCACTGATTGCTTCTTGCTCCTCCAGGAGATCAAGTTGCCTCCTACAAACATGCAATAACCTGAGGTGGATCTCATGTCGTCTATGCAGCTTGCCCAATCAGAGTCACAGTAGCCTTCAATCTTCATGTGTCCGTTCCTTCTGAATAGCAACCCCTTTCCAGGGGCAGTCTTCAAGTATCGAAGGATCTGGTACACAATATCCATGTGGCCCTTCCTAGGGTCATGCATATAACGGCTCACCACGCTCATGACAAAGGAAATGTCCGGACGCGTGTGGCTTAAGTAAATCAGCTTCCCAACTAGTTTCGGGTACATCTCTCGATCGACTGGTTCACCTGCCTCAGCATCCAGTTTACACTTCTGATCGATCGGTGTTGCAGCAGGCCTGCACCCCAATATTTGTGTCTCTGTGAGGAGATCCAAGACATACCTCCTTTGGGACAGAACAATTCCTTTTGCACCATAGGTAATCTCAATCTCAAGGAAATACCTTAGCAGACCCAAATCCTTTACTTCGAACTCCTTGCCCAACGCTTCTTGAGGCAGACGATCTCCTGCTCATCGTCCCCTGTGATGATCATGTCATCCACCTACACCGTAAGTATAGTGGTGTGGTGACCTTCATTTTTCCTGAAGAACACCGTGTGATGAACATTGATCTGTCGGTATCCCAACCCAATCATGGTCTTCCTGAATCGGTCAAACCACACACAGGGAGACTGCTTCAAGCCATAGAGGGACTTCTTCAGTCTACAGATTTTTCCTTCGGTCTCAGCTGTGCCAACCCCGATGGTATCTCCATGTACATCTCCTCCGCTAGCTCTCCATGAAGAAACACATTCTTCACATCTAGATGATGCAACCTCCATCCACCATTTGTTGTCAAGCTTATCAGAGTTCGGACAGTGCTCATCTTAGCCACGGGTGCAAATGTCTTGTCTTAATCGATGTCATAGGTCTGACTATACCCCTTTGCGACCAACCGAGCCTTATAGCGCTCGACAAGACCATCTGGGTTCTGCTTCAAAGTGAAAACTCATTTGCACCCGACAGCCCTCTTGTTCTTTGGTAGGTGTGTCAACTCCCAGGTTTTGTTCTTCTCAAGAGCTCTCATCTCCTCCTTCATTGTTGCTTGCCATTTTGGATCAGTTTTGGCAACCTGCCAATTGTTAGGTACAATAATACTATCCAAAGAGGCAATGAATGCTCCATGAGAAGAAGAGATATTATCGTAGGAGACAAAAGAAGCAAGGTCCCAACCGTATCTGTCCGGAGGGTTGTTCGCATTGCTGCGAGTAGTCCGCCGGACCGTGGTAGTAGGAGATGGAGGGGTAAAGGGAATGATCTCACCAGAAAATGACCGTGGTGGTGGAGGTGCTCCAGGAGTAGAGACTGGCATAGACGAGGGACTAGGCACTGGCATTCTAGGCACAAGTACTGGTTCGGCAGTCTGTTTCCCTCTCCTATGATATGTAAGCAGTTCCCCCTGAGACGTAGGCCTCACGCCTCTCACTTCCTCCTCCTGCTCTTCATTACTCTCATGCTCCTCCACTGATCCTTCATGCTCACCAGGCTCAGATGACAGCATGCATCACATACAAGTTTATGATGATTTGTTTTTTGAAACAATAAAGGAAATAGTCTGGCTAAAGTGCCGAAAGAAGAATGCCCCAAACGCTGGTGATGTAGTAGAAACGTATCCTCTGCACTCATCTTCGTTCCTCCTCCTTCTGTCTCCCCCGCCATAGATACAAGAGCTACGTCCAATCCTTCCCGATCCAAATACCATAGCCCGTCATATGCCAGGTCCCAGTCCCAGTCCCAAGTATCCGCCTCGTCCCTTTCTCCTGGAAGGTCACCTTGGGAATATCAAAATAAACGACACATTTTAGCTGAAGGATTATGGAACTAATGGATATAAGGCTAACTGGAAAAGGAGCATGCAAGACATTGGATAGTTTACCGAACCTGTACAATTGACTGTGCCCTTACCGACCACTGATTGAAAAGTCCCATCTGCCGTCTGGATGCTATCAGCAGTAGCTAGGAGAGTGTAGGAGGAGAACTCACCTGCATTTCCTGTCACGTGTCACGAAGCACCGGAGTCAACGATCCAATCCGATGTCCTAGACGGGTGGGCATACATAGCTGAAGCTGATGCCCTCCGGTTCCAATCTTGCTTCCTTCACCAGCTTGTTTCCTTTTGAGGCAGCGGAATCTCCCGGCCCTGCCTGGAGTTTGAACCAGGTCTCCTCCTGAATCATGGCCGAGATGGCCTCTGACAGAGTAGGGATCTTCGTACCCGACAGAAGTAAGGCTCTCCTCTGATCGAACTGTTCATTTAACCCCTTTAGGAACCTCATTGTCCTCTCTTTTACTTTAATCTTGGAAGCCTTACACTGTGGGCCACTGCAACACATACCACCAGAAGCATGGTCATAGTCCACCCATAGTCGTTCTAATTCTGATGCGTACTCCTGCACAGTCTTCTCACCTTGAACTGTGTCATCAATTTCTTCCTTAACCTGGAAGACTCTGAGAGTGTTCCCCACTCCATCATATGTACTTTGCAGCCTGTCCTAAACCTCCATGACTGTCTCCAGGCCATCAACCGTGGCAGCAATCAATGAGACAACCGAGCTGAGAAGCCACATGAACACCGTCATGTGGGTTGATTCTCACTCATCTCCTGCAGTTGGGTTCTTTGGCTTCTTCAACTCCCTGTCAAGAAACCCCCAACCTTCTGCGCTGTAAGAGTCTTCCTCACGCAGCGCGACCAACCCAGATAGGTGTTCGGTCTTTCGAGCTTCAGGACATCCGGTGGAAGGTCCAACTTCACCGATCGGGGTGATGAACCCAACAACTTCAACAAAGTAACCACCTCTGCCGGGTCCAACTTCTTAAGGACGTCCTCCATCCTTTCGCAGCCGTCACTTACTAGTGCACACACCAATCAAGCAAAAAGAAACAACACTAACTGGTGTCTCTGTCTTAGCCCGAACAGTGAGGGGACTCTTCACCGGTAGAAGACCAATAATGTGGCGTCAAGAGAGACTCTCCCTTGGATTTCCTGAATAAACAGGGATTCTGCTATGGCTGTCGAGAGAACTTTCGTCGAGTGTCGTCGAGTGAATTTTCTGAGTGGCGTCGAGTGAGCTTTCGTCGAGTGGACTTCAATGTCGTCGTCGAATGTCGTCGTCGAGTGAGCTTTCCGACGAGTGAGCTGTCCGAGTGTCGTCGAGTGAGCTTTCGTCGAGCGAGCTTTCAATGTCGTCGTCGAAGAGGCTCCCTTTCTGCAGCGCTATCCTGTGTTGTAGTTGTGTCGAGATTTCCAGTGGCGAGATCAGGTCGTCGATGAGGCTCCAGCGATGGGATCATTGAGGGAGCGGAGCGATGACAAGAACTCCACGAGATCGAGAGGCTTCATCGACGACAAGGACTCCACGAGATACCACGGGATCACGAAGCTTCAGTGACGACGAGAACTCCACGGGATCGACGATGCTCCAACGAGATACCAGCGAGGACGGCTCATACCAGAGGACTCCACGGGATCGACGATGCTCCCTCCCTCGACTCTGATACCATGTAGAACACCGTGTAGAATTAGGGTTTCTTATTTTCTATTAACACATACATACATATATATACCTCTACAACATCTCTAAACGCACACCACACACTAAACACGCCAACATATAGATATAGAGTTTGTTACTATGTAATATTATGAGGCTAATTTAAATTACGTCTGGCTAATTATTGGATTGATTTGGTCCATAATCCTGCAGTAGATGGAAAACTGATTTGAAAAAGTTCAAATAAATAATTGGTTTTTGCTCTATAAGAACCTAAGGCATGTATAAACATCAAACATGCGGTCATTCTTTTAGCACATTATGAATTGCACCAGTATTCTCAGTTGAAGAGAATAATAATGATGTTAATCAAACCAACCCCATACTCAAATATATAGAGTAAGAGATAAAGACAATGTGCACGGACAGAAATACCCTTATGCGGGTAAAAAACAATAAGACATAAAAAGACTTGAATTCAACTCTCCCCCTCAAGTTGAACGATAGATGTCTGTCATTCCAAGTCTATAGATATCATCAGTAAAGACATCGCTCCCCAAGCTCTTGGTGAAGACATCGGACAACTGATCTCTGGAGTGAACAAAGGGGGTGACTAAGTTTCATTTTTCGAGGTGGTCTTTGATGAAATGACGTTCAACCTCGACATGCTTTGTTCTGTCATGCTGGACCGGATTATGAGCAATACTGATGGCGGCCTTGTTGTCACAGAACAGAGAGATAGGAGTATCAATATGAAGGTACAGGTCTTTCAATAAGGTGCACAGCCATAATCCTTCGCAGAGGCCTTGAGACATTGACCGATACTCGGCTTCAACACTAGATCTGGCCACCACATTTTGTTTCTTGCTGCGCCATGTGACTAAATTTCCACCAACGAAAGTGCAATAGCCTGTTGTAGATTTTCTGTCTTCACGACTTCTGGCTCAATCCGCATTAGTAAAGACATCAATCTTTAAATGATTGTTCTTTGAAAACATCAGACCCCGACCCAGAGCCTTCTTTAAGTAACGAAGGACACGATATGCAACATCCTGATGTCTGATTCTGGGGGCATGCATATACCTGCTCATGATTCCAATTGCATATGTGATGTCAGGACGAGTGTGTGAAAGGTATAACAGCCCGCCCACCAATCTCTGGTAACTTGCAGCATCAGTGCAATCTCCATCGGTATCTTCATCGATCCTATGGTTCTCCTTCATAGGTGTGTTAGCGGGAGCACACCCAAGCATCCCGGTATCAGTTAACAAGTCTAATACATACTTGCGTTGCGAGCTGAAGATACCCTGATCTGAGCGAGTCACTTCAATTCCCAGGAAGTAGCGGAGCCTTCCCAGGTCCTTTACTTCAAACTCTGCAGACAGAAGGGCTTTCAGCTTCGAGATTTCATCTGAGTCATCCCCGGTGATCACGATGTCGTCCACATAAACAATAAGAATGACAATTTTCCCCTCATTCTTCCTGATGAACAAGGTATGATCAGAATGTCCCTGTTGGTATCCAAACTTGACCATGACCTTGTGGAACCTGCCAAACCAAGCCCTGGGGGACTGCTTCAACCCGCATAGGGACTTCCTTAGGTGAATAAGCAACATACAAGGCTTTCTTGCCTCTTCTTCACAAATCCTTTGGGAAAGGTCATGTAAACCTCTTCATCGAGGTCACCATGCAAGAAGGAATTTTTGATGTCCAGTTGATGTAGATCCCAGCCCAAGCATGCCGCACAAGATAGAATAACACGAACAATGTCCATCTTCGCAACAGAGGCAAAGGTCTCCTGGTAGTCGACTCCCTGAGTCTGAGTGTAACCGCGAGCCACCAGGCGGGCTTTGTACCGCTCAACTTTGTCATACTGATTTTGCTTAACAGAGAACACCCACCTAGAACCAATGACTTTCTTTTCAGGAGGAAGATAGGAGACGTCCCATGTGTGATTTTTATCCAAGGCGGACATTTCCTCCTCCATTGCATGAGCCTATGCCGGAATGCCAACTGCCTCCTGCCACGTCTTAGGGATAGTGATCATGGACAAGAAGGATATAAAACCCTGATGAAGCTGGGAAAGATGACGATAAGCAACATGATTTGAGATAGGGTGATCGGTTCACACAGCCTCACCTCTTAGCACAGCAAGGGGAACATGCAGGTCAGCATCAGAATCTGAGTCCAAAGACGGCACCGGCAACGACGGAACCACGGAGGACTGTTCACCTGTTTGCCGACGACGATATATACGAGGAAGAGGATAGATGAGGGGTAGATGTTGGTAAGTCGGGGAAAACGACGCAGGTATAGGTGATATGGGGGAGGTAGGTGAAGGTGGTGTAGGAGAGGTAGTTGAAGGAGGAGAGGTAGGCATAGGAGGAATCATAGGGAGAGGCACTGAGTCGATGACCTCATTCTCCCCCTGACGAGCGGAGTGCGGCGAACCCACAAAGTAAGATTCCTCCTCACGGAACGTCACGTCCGTGGTACAGAAGACACGTCTGGAAGGGAGGTGGTAGCACCGATACCCCTTAGTGGGGCCGAATAACCAAGAAAGACACAACGTAGAGCCCGATGGTCAAGCTTGTCATGCTGAGGCTGATGGACGTGAACAAAACAAACACACCCGAACACGCGGGGTGGAAGATGAGCAGTATGAACAACGAAAGTCGTAGAGAGACGAGTGAGAGGGGTAGAAAAGTCTATAACCCGTGAGGGAAGACGATTGATAAGATGAGTGGCAGTTAGGATAACATCACCCCAATATGATTTTGGGAGATGCATGGTGTGGAGAAGGCACTGGGCAACATCAAGGAGATGCCATTTTTTCCGTTCAGCCACACCATTTTGGGTGGAGGTGTAGACACAAGTAGTTTGGTGAATGATTCTATGACTCGTGAGATACGATCCAAACGCTCCATGATCATCGTATTCCCCCCCCCCCCCCCCATTATCACTACGAAGAACACGAATAGTAGCATCGAACTGGGTTTGCATCATTTTATGGAAGGTTTGAAAGACAGGAAACACTTCATTTTTTTTCTTTAAAAGGTAAACCCAAGCAGTGCGAGAAAAACAATCTATAAAGATAACAAACCAACGATAACTATTTAAGGAAACAACAGGGGAAGGTCCTCAAACATCGGAATGTATAATAACAAAAGGGGTAGTACTAGGAGAAGAAACATGAGACAATGAATGTCGAACATGTTTGGACATATCACAAACATCACATTTTAAGGTTTTAACAAGATGCGATAAAGCAGGAAACATTTTTGAGATATAAACAGGAGAGGGATGCCCAAGACGCAAGTGCCAGCGTCGAGCATCAACAACAGTAGCAGCAGAAGAGGAGAGTGCCAGAGACGGACGGGAAGCATCCAGATAGTACAAGCCGCCGCGGTTCATACAACTGCCAATGGTTCGCTTCGTACCCAGGTCCTGAAAAACACAAGAATCAGGAAAGAAGGTTATCGAGCAGTTAAGTGACCTAGTAAGATTGCTAATTGACAAAAGATTTCGAGGAAAATAAGGGATATGTAAGACAGACGGAAGAGACAAAGAGGAGGAACAGGAAATGGTTCCTTTCCCTGCAATGGTGGACAAAGTGCCATTAGCAGAAATAACCTTGTCCTTACCTGACAAGGGGGTGTAAGAAGAAAAACCTGAGGAGGATCCGGTCATGTGATCGGTGGCTCCGGAGTCAATAATCCACTCAGACAGAGGAGTAGCAGCGACATTGGCACTGGGCATAGCAACAGTAGCAAAGGAAGTAGAGGTACCGCTCTGTAAACTATCAGACTGAGAGTGCAGAAGACGGCGGAGAGCGTCCAATTCCAACGTGGTGAAATGTCCTGGGAACTGACCCTGATGTTCGTCATGCACCTCAGTGGAGTAAGCAGCACCGTGAGGACGAGAACCAGTCTGGCGGTATCCCCCCGACCTGGACCACGACCACGGCCAGGGCCACGACCACGGTCGTATCCAGGTGGAATAAGATGAGGATGGAGTTTGAAGCAACCGTCCCGAGTATGTCCCCTATGACCACAGTGATTACAAGTTGGAACCCTACTAGTATTGTTGGAGCTGCCTCGACCAACATTAGTCAAGGCAGAACGATCTGGAGGAGCCGTGATGAGGGACCTTCGGCAGTCTTCGTCGCTAAGAACCATGCTAAACGCCTACCGAATGGATGGAAGGGGAGAGCGGTGAAGAATATTTGTGCGAACCATGTCCATGCTCAACCCCATCTGAAACACATGTAGACAAAATCGTTCGTCTATTTTCTGCAACTGGATTGCATCGGCAGTACATGCGGGGGTAAACTGATCAAAGTAATCCAATTCTTGTGCGATACGCTCAAACTCCGAGAAGTAGGAGGACACCGTCATGGTTCCCTGACGAAGCTCCAGCATACGCCGTGCCAGCTCATAAGTCTGAGTGGAACTGCCAATCTGTGAGTACGTCTCACGTGCCCGTGTCCAGATCTCGTAAGCTGAGTCCATCAACATATAACTCCTGTACACCTTTGGAGACAAAAAGTGAAGAAGCCAGGAGACAACCAGGGAATTTTTCGAGTCCCATCGTTGCCAGGTAGGATCATCCATAGAAGGTGCCACCTTCGTCCCATCGATGTATCCAAACAGCTGATGACTGCGATGACATGCTGAGCAGCACGAGACCATTCCAAATAATTTGTCCCATCCAAGGGAACAATGGTGATCTTTAGGGACCCTGAATGGCCAGAAGGGCGTTGAGGGTCGCTCATCCGGGGTGTCACCAAACTTGGTGATGGAGAATCAACGGCGACAGACAGATCATCCATGAGGCACAACAAGAGGGTAGCTCACGACGAACAGAGAGCAACAGGAGGCAAACAGGAAGCTCTCGGCGAACACAAGAAAAATCAGCAGGAGAGAAGCACTCGACGAATCTGCTCTGGAGGAATTCGACGAAACAGGTAGGTGTAGCGGCGAATCTGCTGGAGCACTTGACGAATCAGATCTCGACGAATTGCTGCTGGAGGCATTCGACGAGACAGGCAGATGTAGCGGAGGCAGACAGGATCTGGAAGTGGCTGCCTGATCTCGTCGAGGAAGGGAAGTCGTTGGCGGGGTTGAGCGCTGCAGCAACCGCACCTCCAGGAAATAGGATCGATGAAAAGAAGAGCAGGGATAGAAGCCGGATCCGGCGACGAGAGAAGCGATCTGGAGCAGCCGTCGACTAGGAAAGCAGCCACGGAGAACACAGGAACGCGACACTGGAACTGCGGGAGCGGAGAAGAAGACGACGACACGGGATTAGCCAGCACTTGGTCTGCGGGATCAGAGAAGAAGAAGACGGCGGAGAGAGACGCGCATCATGAGGAGGGGCGGCCGGCTCCTTCAGCGTGCACCTCCGTCATCAAGGGAACTGCGGCTTACCATCGTCGGAGAAGACAAAACGCAGAGGGAAGAGGAACAGCGGGCGACAGAGGAACGGAGGCGCCAAGCGAAGGAGAGGGGAACGGGATTAGGTCTCCTTTGCTCTGATACCAAGTTGAAGAGAATAATAATGATGTTAATCAAACCAACCTCATACTCAAATATATAGAGTAAGAGATAAAGACAATGTGCACGGACAGAAATACCCTTACGCGGGTAAAAAACAATAAGACATAAAAAGACTTGAATTCAACTTTCTCCTCATATAGAAGTACTTGCTCAACCTCTTCCCTTGAGTTTAAATATTTTCCAACTATTGGGGGTTATGATCCAGGAGCACCAATGTAGCACGGGAACGGAAACGGGATACGGGATACGATACGAAACGGATACGGGAAACGTGATTTTTAAAAAAATACGGATACGGAAACGTTTTTAAATTTTTTTTAATTATTTTAATATAAGTATTAAGTAATATAAAAAAATTACAATTAATAAACTAAGGTACCAGCTCAGTCACTACATTCAATAAAGAATAATTGGCGCAGAATTATGTTGTTTAGGCGCAATGAGAAAGATTAGGCTAGGAAAAGATATTGGATATCACAGGAAGAGAAAATATGAAGAATAGGTGTTGTTATTAACAACCATAAGCGATGACACGATAGAGAAGAAATTATTTCTAAGAGTTAGCCACCATTTAAAGAGAAATTTTATGAGGCAACAATAGGTATCCCTACTGCATGAAACATATGGTTTACAATAACAAGAGAATTAGAATAACATAACAGTAAATCTTAATGAAAGGGAAGAAGAGGAAGTAGAAGAAGAGGAAGAAGAAGAAGAAGAGGAAGAAGAAGAAGAAGAAGAAGAAGAGGAAAAGAAGAAGAAGAGGAAGAAGAAGAAGAGGAAGAAGAAGAGGAAGAAGAAGAGGAAGAAGAGGAGGAAGACGAAAAAGAGGAGGAGGAGCTTACTAGCAGGGAGGGATCGAGAGCAGGGAGCGTGATCTGGAGCGACAGTGGAGCGGTAGCAGCTTCAGCTGCGGGGGTCGGGAGAGAACAACGCAAAGTTGCGGGGGTCGGTGTCATGAAACGCGCGTGAGTGTGAACCTTAAACAATCAAATTAATATGAGGCGTGACCATGCGCCTGACGCCGTGAATAAAATAGCGGGAAACGCATATCCCGCAAGCAGGATACGTGTTTCCTAATTAATTTTTTTATTTAATTTAAATATTGTGTTTCCTACATTTCGGAAACGCGTTTCCGCATGTTTCCGGGCGTTTCCCGTATCCGATACGCGTTCGAGCCGATACGTGAAGCATTTTTAAGTATCCGTGCTTCGTAGAGGAGCACCCCTGGCCACATGACGATGGCATCGAGAAATTAGCTTTAGAATCTTTCTCCATGATGAAAGGAAGTTATCGAAGAGTAAATGTGGATCATAACATGGTCCCAACCCAACTACCTACTTTGGTAGCACTTATGGTAAATGGAACAATGAGGTTACTTTCAGTTTAATACACCAATTGATCAATTCCAAGTCAACCAAAATCTGAAGACAATGCTTATTCATAATTCGTTTTGGTATCACATCTCTTTTCTGCACCCATGATGTTGCTTTTATTTTGTTACTTCTACTTGCATGTTCATTCAATAAATTGAATTCATTGTTGAGTGAATATTGTTACATCTAGAGCTTCATTTACCTACTTTAGGTTTTTTCCTCTTCTTGGTATGGTTCTCTTAAATGATCTGGACATCACAGTTTTGAATCACATAAATAGCGTCTTTATAAATTTATTCATATGGCTAGGAACTAAACCCCCTCATATATCCCGCAGCGAGTGTACCAAGTGAGAGTGATGCCTTTCATATACTAAATGTGTGAAAAAAGTCACAGATGCTTCTGAAGGAAAGAGTGAAGCACAAAATGGAAGCCAACTCAACTTACAAAGTAAATCAGGTTATTGAAGTTATATGGAAGTAGAAGACTTTTAACCATCTAACTAGACAGCAAATACAGTCTTCTAATATCCAGAAATTGAAGATTTGAGCCTTGAAGTCGAGCCTTAAATTTGAACTTAGTAAAGTTATAGGCTTGATCAACCTTATAATAATCATCATTAGCCATATTAGTCATCAACATCATTACCCTCATTCCAACAGTCTGGGATTTTTATGAATAACCCTTTTTGTTTAGTTTTTAGTGCTAAATAACTAACAGTCCAATGTGTCATTTTGTACACAACTAGTAATATTGTACTTTTTGTTCCTTCTATATAGGTTTATCTACCCATCTTATTGGCACTTTTGTTCTTCTTTCTACACTCCTGAACCATAGTCTTTGATCTCAGCATGCTTAGAGTAAAAAAAGAAATAATTGATTTCCATCATTCAACATGTCCTTCCGCCCATCAGATTATTATCTATTATCATTAGTTGCATTGTCAACTTTGCCATCCTCATGTGATAGTGTATTTGAATGTAGTTAATGACTGAATAATAGGTCAAAATAATTCTTCACATCAACAGTATAGTCTCAGTCCACTCAAGGAATTTCTCAAATGCTGTCTTCTTTTGTTTTGAGATTATTTCCCATAATGTATTCCAGTTGGTGTACTTATAACAAAATTGCTTAGCATTACCTTTTGATTTTCGAAGATTAGTGTGGGGGTAAATCCATCCTCCTTTTTTTCTAATTAACTTTAAATCGTTAGAAAATCGTCAACCCGAAGGGTGCCTGGGTGCCTATTATCTGATGAGGTACACTTTTACCCTTAGTTCTTTTTTTTTTCTTTCCGCTGTAAGTACTCTTTTAGCATTTTATTTTATTTATACCTGCTATGCATCAATTTAAAATACTGCTACTTAGTTTACTTCTTATCACGGGGCCCGGCCGGACTGCTGATTTGTTGATAAACTAAGTTGGGGTATTACATATGTGCTCCCTCAGCAACACCACATGCGGCCTTAGCTTTTTCGACCGCCTCTTACAGCTTAGCCAAGTAAGTCTACTTGAAGAACTGAGTGTAAAGAAGTGAAATTAAGTAGATAACTCAAGAGAGAAATGCACACCAGAGAGAAAGAAGAACAATCTTAGAACTCTTTACTCAAATTATAGTTACAACTTGGTGATCACTCTTAACTTGGAGCCCTTACTCCAAACTTGGCTGCTACAAATGAGAGAGGGCTTCTGATGCAGACCAGGCGTCACACCCAGCCCGCTCCCCTGGCGCCTGGAGTCACACCAGGCGGGGAGTCACACCCGCTCCAGGGGTCCACCCGGGCGTCGCACCCGTATGGCTTTAATCAAGTCCGCGGACCGTACACCCCAACCCGTCTCCGGGGCCCACCACATGCGCCAGCGGGTTGTTGAGGCCGGGATTCGATCCCTGCACCTCCTTGATAAGAAGTCCTCAGGCGGACTCTCATCACCAACTGAGCCGCGGCTCAGTTGGTGATGAGAGTCCGCCTGAGGACTTCTTATCAAGGAGGTGCAGGGATCGAATCCCGGCCTTAACAACCCGCTGGCGCCTGTGGTGGGCCCCGGAGACGGGTTGGGGTGTACAGTCCGCGGACTTGATTAAAGCCATACGGGTGCGACGCCCGGGTGGACCCCTGGAGCGGGTGTGACTCCCCGCCTGGTGTGACTCCAGGCGCCAGGGGAGCGGGCTGGGTGTGACGCCTGGTCTGCATCATAAAAGTGCACTTTTTTTGATGCAGGACACCGGGGCCCCGACCGCACCCCGTGGCATCACACCAGCTAGCGGACCACGGCCAAGCACGCTTGCCAGAAGGACTGCAGCCCAGACACCCCAACCGGTCTCCGCGCCTGTTCTCAACGCGGCGGCTTGTTGAGGCTGGGGCTCGATCCCCAGACCTCCTTGATAAGAACCACTCCTAACAGGCCTTATCAAGGAGGTCTGGGGATCGAGCCCCAGCCTCAACAACCCGCCGCGTTGAGAACAGGCGCGGAGACCGGTTGGGGTGTCTGGGCTGCAGTCCTTCTGGCAGGCGTGCTTGGCCGTGGTCCGCTAGCTGGTGTGATGCCACGGGGTGCGGTCGGGGCCCCGGCGTCCTGCATCAGCTTCCCTTTTATAGGCTCCTGTGAGCTTTTCCCTCCAATATTTTGAACAAACTAAAATTCTCCTAGACATAACTCCATTATAATATTGTAAACTAACACTCCATAATCATACATAGAAGACTTAACTGCCAAACTCTTGAACCATACACAACTCTAGTGTATTCTACACTGTTGAGCGTACTAGAGTTATCTAGAAAACACAAGAGTCATCTACGCACTTGTAGAAGACTCCTCGGAGCTATAGTTCTCTAGAAAATTCCATACTTCTCAACCATATACTAAACTCTTTACAAAACACCGAAAGTTTCTTGATTTCATACTACTCTAAAAGCTTCTATAGGACTCCAACATAAAATAGTCCATAGATTTCTCTGCGTAATCTAGAAAATTTTACGATATGATTTAAAATGTGTCACATACGAGTGTTGAACTCTAGGCACGGGACATTTCCCCCATTAAATGTAGCATCATCATATCATCTCTCCAAGATCTTTACTTAGTTTTGACCTCCATTTGCCACACTCTCAGACACGTCCGTTGAATTCCACATTCATTGAAAGTATCTAGTCGCAACCTAAATCACCTAGAGGGGGGTGAATAGGTGAATAGGTGAATTCTATGGCTTTTGCGGAATTAAAAAATATAAGAGTAAAATCACACAGAAACACAAGCACAGCACAACACAAGGATTTTATAGTGGTTTCCCGATGTGGGTAGTCCACTTTCCCGCCTCGCCTATCTAGCACTTCCAAGGCTAGATTCAGCTACTTCACCTATCTCAGATTTATCCAAATCTTACAACTCGGATTCACAACTCCTACAACTCGGAGCAAACTACTCCTACACAAACTCGGAGAGCAAGCTTCTCCTACAACTCGATCCCTAAACAAGGATCTACAAAACTCGGAGGCAAACCTCCTACAAGGATATGTAAGGGTGATTTACAATACAACTAAAATTGACAAGCAATTTAACTTAGGAACTCTAGGGAGAGTCCTTTACTTCAGATCTGAAAGGGGAATATCTTCTTCCTTATAAAAGTCCTTCAGTCGGTGGAGAGCAGAGGAAGAAGAAATCCTTTGAGCTTTGAAAACAGGATCTGAACTTGGAGAGTCGAAAGGATCAAGATGATGATTTGAGAAGTCCGAATCAGTTGATCTTGTCGACTCTAGCTTTTGAAGAAGAATCGCAGAGTATTTCTGATCGGCAGTGTTGAAACCGATTTCTCGGTCTCCGTGGAGTTCGGGGCCCTCAGCAAGCTGAGGGGCGACCAACACTTACTCCCCCCAAGGGAGAGCTCTAGGTTGAAGTTTGAGGAACTATGGACTGGACCAAGGGCTTAGTGGGGAGGTCCCGCCACATGCCCGGAAGCCCCTTAGGAACTTCCCCTCCCAAACCACTACTAAGCTTGGACACCACTGTAGGCTCTCCTCACCCCCTAGAGAGACTTGGGGAGGGAGAGAGAGAGAGAGAGGTAGAGAGTTAGCCTAGAACCAGCTTGCCTCCAAATGGTGCCCCCTTGGTCCTATTTATAGGATTTCTGGATTCGGGCTGCGAATAACCAAAAACTGTTTGCGAAGTTACCAAAATGCCCCCGGATTTGGCCTGCGGATAGCCAAATCCCATTGTTCCGCAGCGCTAAACGCAGACCAAACCCTCCCCCCAGAACTGGGCGAGAGAGGGAACCTCGCGGGGCTCGGCGAGCCCCCTAATTGGGGTGGGGCGAGATCCGGGGACCAGCCCCACGTTGGTCTCGCCCCCCTGCGGCTGGGGGCGCGGGGGCTAGAGGAGCTCGCCCCCCTGGAGGGGACGGGGGCGAGAGGAGCTCGACCCCTTGCCTTGGGGCGGGGCGAGAGGAGCTCGCCCCCCCCCCCCCCCCCCCCCCCCCCCCCCCGCTGCTGGGGGCGCGGGGGCGAGAGGAGCTCGCCCCCCTGGAGGGGATGGGGGCGAGAGGAGCTCGCCCCCTTGCCTTGGGGCGGGGCGAGAGGAGCTCGCCCCCCTGCTGCTGGGGGCGCGGGGGCGAGAGCTCTCCCCCCTGAAGGGGACGGGGGCGAGAGGAGCTCGCCCCCTTGCCTTGGGGCGGGGCGAGAGGAGCTCGCCCCCCTGGAGGGGACGAGAGGAGCTCGCCCCCTTGCCTTGGGGCGGGGCGAGAGGAGCTCGCCTACTTGCCTTGGGGCGGGGCGAGAGGAGCTCGCCCCCCCTGGGGTCTCGCCCCCCTGCTGCTGGGGGCGCCTGGGCGAGAGGAGCTCGCCCCCCTGGAGGGGACGGGGGCGAGAGGAGCTCGCCCCCTTGCCTTGGGGCGGGGCGAGCGGAGCTCGCCCTCCCCCTTTGGCTAGCGCCCGGCGGTATTGCTACTGCCGGCGCTAGCGACTCGTCTCAGCATTCTTACGAGACGACCGAGGCGGTCTCAGCGGTGCCGTTGAGACGGCTTAGGAGGGCTAGCGCCCGGCGGAAGTGCCACCGCCGGCGCTAGCGGTCGTGTCTGAGCCGGCCATGGTTAACAAGGGATGATTGATTTACTTCCCCCCTATTATTGTCCCCTCTGCCATTGTAGAAAAAACAAGTCTTAAAGACCTCCTGGGTCCCGGGGGTTACTCGGCGAATTCAGGGTTGTACACAATCCCCGCTCTTTTCGAGCGAGGTACACGCTCGGAAAGAAATGTCCAACCCTGTATATTCGACGAGTGTCGCTGGAAATCCGACTAACGGAGCTACTTTAAAAAACATAAAGCCTCCTCGAGAGGTCCTCCAACCCTGCCGGCCAGCGAGAGCTCGGCTAGCGGAGCCACCTCGGGATCTTAACCAACATGAATCACCTGCCTCGCCGAGTGAGTCTCCTGCCCCGCCAGCTAGGTGAGAGCTTGGTCAGCGGGCCAGCTTCGGGGGGGAGTACAAAGTCGACACACTCTAGGAGCCGAGCTCAACTAGAGGTGGATAAGAGTCGACACCCTCTAGGCCATTCGCTAGACGAGCGAGCTCAACTGGAGGTGGAGAAGAGTCGACACAATCTAGGAGCCGAGTTCAACTAGAGGTGGAGCATGTTTCCTTCCTGCCCCGAGCGGTTCCCGGCCCTGCCAGCTAGGTGGGAGCCTGGTCAGCGGGCCAGCATCGGGGGGGGGGGGGGGGGGAGTACAAGGTCGACACACTCTAGGAGCCGAGCTCAACTAGAGGTGGAGCATGTTTCTTTCCTGCCCCGAGCGGTTCCCGGCCCTGCCAGCTAGGTGGGAGTCTGGTCAGCGGGACAGCATCGGGGCCAACTGCCTTGGGAACCTGCCACCGAGTAAGCCTTCGGCCCTGCCAGCTAGATGAGAGCCTGGTCAGCGGGTCTGCTCGGGGCCAACTGCCTTGGGAACCTGCCACCGAGTGAGTCTTCGGCCCTGCCAGCTAGATGAGAGCCTGGTCAACGGGTCTACTCGAGGCCAACTGCCTTTGGAACCTGCCACCGAGTGAGCCTTCGGCCCTGCCAGCTAGATGAGAGCCTGATCAGCGGGTCTGCTCGGGGCCAACTGCCTTTGGAACCTGCCACCGAGTGAGCCTTCGGCCCTGCCAGCTAGATGAGAGTCTGGTCAGCGGGTCTGCTCGGGGCCAACTGCCTTTGGAACCTGCCACCGAGTGAGCCTTCGGCCCTGCCAGCTAGATGAGAGTCTGGTCAGCGGGTCTGCTCGGGGCCAACTGCCTTGGGAACCTGCCACCGAGTGAGCCTTCAGCCCTGCCAGATAGATGAGAGCCTGGTCAGCGGGTCTGCTCGGGGCCAACTGCCTTGGGAACCTGCCACCGAGTGAGCCTTCGGCCCTGCCAGCTAGATGAGAGCCTGGTCAGCGGGTCTGCTCGGGGCCAACTGCCTTGGGAACCTGCCACCGAGTGAGCATTCGGCCCTGCCAGCTAGATGAGAGCCTGGTCAGCGGGTCTGCTCGGGGCCAACTGCCTTGGGAACCTGCCACCGAGTGAGCCTTCGGCCCTGCCAGCTAGATGAGAGCCTGGTCAGCGGGTCTGCTCGGGGCCAACTGCCTTTGGAACCTGCCACCGAGTGAGCCTTCGGCCCTGCCAGCTAGATGAGAGCCTGATCAGCGGGTCTGCTCGGGGCCAACTGCCTTTGGAACCTGCCACCGAGTGAGCCTTCGGCCCTACCAGCTAGATGAGAGCCTGGTCAGCGGGTCTGCTCAGGGCCAACTGCCTTGGGAACCTGCCACCGAGTGAGCCTTCGTCCCTGCCAGCTAGATGAGAGCCTGGTCAGCGGGTCTGCTCGGGGCCAACTGCCTTTGGAACCTGCCACCGAGTGAGCCTTCGGCCCTGCCAGCTAGATGAGAGCCTGATCAGCGGGTCTGCTCGGGGCCAACTGCCTTTGGAACCTGCCACCGAGTGAGCCTTCGGCCCTGCCAGCTAGATGAGAGCCTGGTCAGCGGGTCTGCTCGGGGCCAACTGCCTTGGGAACCTGCCACCTAGTGAGCCTTCGGCCCTGTCGGCTAGATAAGAGCCTGGTCAGCGGGTCTGCTCGGGGCCAAAGTCGACACCTGCTAGCAGTCAAGCTCAACTAGGGGTGGATACAAGGTCGACACACTCTAGGAGCCCCCCTCAACTAGAGGTGGAGTATTTTTCTTTCCTGCCCCGAGAGGTTCCCGGCCCTGCCAGCTTGGTGGGAGCCTGGTCAGCGGGCCAGCATCGGGGCTAACTGTTTTTTGAAAAACTTCCATTATATTAACCATTCTAATACATGTGAGAAAACAAGGCATGAAAACGAAACATCGCATTACATGAACTTAGGGAATGAAAAGAAAACTAAGCGTGGAAACCGAACTGAGTCTCCCACTCGCATGCCCGGTCTTCCTCGACTTCTTCTGGTAGCTGCTATTGTCTCCTTAGACCCCTCGCATCCTTCATTTCATGAACTCAGGGCAGGCGGTCGTCGCGTGCCCCTCCTCATCGTGGAGGTCACAGTTAGGTAACTCAAACATAACCTTTTTCCTTCCTCTTCTTTCTGCTTTTCTGGCTCCCCTCCTTCTACCTCCGCTCATTGCCATGGCTTGCTGAGGTGGTGGAGAGGGTGTGTTCGATCCGTGCCTCCACCTCGATCGGTTGGCTCTTTTCCTTTGAAAACCCTTCCTTCCTTGCTCTCGCGGAGTCAAAACGCTGACCTTTGCGCTCGCCGGGCTATTGGGTAGCCGCCACCCGGGGTGATCTCGCCCACCAACATTCACTCGACTCCTTTTGGAGCGGGGCGAGTGGGGGCCCGATGCCTCCCCGCTCGCCCCCCTCTGGGGTTGGGCTAGGAGGGGAGGGGCGAGCTGGGAGGGCACCTCCCTCCTGAGCTCGCCCCCTTGAAGGGGTGGGGCGAGCTGGGAGGGCGCCTCCCTCCTGAGCTCGCCCCCTTGAAGGGGCGGGGCGATCTGGGAGGGCGCCTCCCACCTGAGCTCGCCCCCTTGGGGATTGGCGAGTGGGGGAATGGAACCTCCCCACTCCCCCCCACCGGAAGCTCTTTCCTGGACTGTTGGTCGAGGGCTCCCTCGTCCACCCGCCGAGGCGGGACCTCCGAACCATCTCTTCTTTTGCCTTCGACTATCATGGCGAAAGCAACCTGGAAGGTCTGCCAAACCTCTTGCTTGAAATCTTCGAACATCTCCAACGTCACCCCAGCCACCGGGGGCTGCGAGTGACTTGGGTCGGAGCTTCCTCCACCTCCGTCCCTGGAACTCATCTTGAGGGTTTCTTGAATTGGTCACACTCCACGCTCACCGCACCAAAATGTTGAAACCGATTTCTCGGTCTCCGTGGAGTTCGGGGCCCTCAGCAAGCTGAGGGGCGATCAACACTTACTCCCCCCAAGGGAGAGCTCTAGGTTGAAGTTTGAGGAACTATGGACTGGACCAAGGGCTTAGTGGGGAGGTCCCGCCACATACCCGGAAGCCCCTTAGGAACTTCCCCTCCCAAGCCACTACTAAGCTTGGGCACCACTGTAGGCTCTCCTCACCCCCTAGAGAGACTTGGGGAGGGAGAGAGAGAGAGAGAGGTAGAGAGTTAGCCTAGAACCAGCTTGCCTCCAAATGGTGCCCCCTTGGTCCTATTTATAGGATTTCTGGATTCGGGCTGCGAATAACCAAAAACTGTTTGCGAAGTTACCAAAATGCCCCCGGATTTGGCCTGCGGATAGCCAAATCCCATTGTTCCGCAGCGCTAAACGCAGACCAAACCCTCCCCCCAGAACTGGGCGAGAGAGGGAACCTCGCGCGGCTCGGCGAGCCCCCTAATTGGGGTGGGGCGAGATCCGGGGATCGGCCCCACGCTGGTCTCGCCCCCCTGCGGCTAGGGGCGCGGGGGCGAGAGGAGCTCGCCCCCCTGGAGGGGACGGGGGCGAGAGGAGCTCGACCCCTTGCCTTGGGGCGGGGCGAGAAGAGCTCGCCCCCCCCCCCCCCCCCCCCCCCCCCCCCCGCTGCTGGGGGCGCGGGGGCGAGAGGAGCTCGCCCCCCTAGAGGGGATGGGGGCGAGAGGAGCTCGCCCCCTTGCCTTGGGGCAGGGCGAGAGGAGCTCGCCCCCCTGCTGCTGGGGGCGCGGGGGCGAGAGGAGCTCGCCCCCCTGCTGCTGGGGGTGCGGGGGCGAGAGGAGCTCGCCCCCCTGGAGGGGACGGGGGCGAGAGGAGCTCGCCCCCTTGCCTTGGGGCGGGGCGAGAGGAGCTCGCCCCCCCTGGGGGGGACGGGGGCGAGAGGAGCTCGCCCCCTTGCCTTGGGGCGGGGCGAGAGGAGCTCGCCCCCCCTGGGGTCTCGCCCCCCTGCTGCTGGGGGCGAGAGGAGCTCGCCCCCTTGCCTTGGGGCGGGGCGAGAGGAGCTCGCCCTCCCCCTTTGGCTAGCGCCCGGCGGTATTGCTACCGTCGGCGCTAGCGACTCGTCTCGGCATTCTTACGAGACGACCGAGGCGGTCTCAGCGGTGCCGTTGAGACGGCTTAGGAGGGCTAGCGCCCGGCGGAAGTGCCACCACCAGCGCTAGCAGTCGTGTCTGAGCCGGCCATGGTTAACAAGGGATGATTGATTTACTTCCCCCCTATTCTTGTCCCCTCTGCCATTGTAGAAAAAACAAGTCTTAAAGACCTCCTGGGTCCCGGGGGGTTACTCGGCGATTTCAGGGTTGTACAGGCAGCAAGAGAGATGTGGGAGAACGAGGGCGTCGGCCGACAGAAATTACGAGAGCTTATTCACGATTTTGCGATTAGGGTTTTTCGAAATAAACCTAAGATACTTATAGACATCTTCTCCAACGGCTATAAGCGCGAATTAGGGAAAACCTTCCACGTGTACTGTACACGGCGAAATCCCTAATAGAAAAGCCGACAGCGATTTGAAAAACGAAACAGCGCTGAGCCAATTCATCGGATAAGGAAAATTACGCGACGAATTTGTCTTCGACGAAATCATCTTCGACGAATCCTTCCTTGACGAAATCTTCCTCGACGAATTCTTCCTCGACGAATGCTTAGAAACTTAAAGATTAGACGGGAAGAAAAACGATGAAGATTTCACGAGTAGCAAGACATTACTCGACGAAGGATAATTATCGTTCGACGAAAATACTTGTTACTCGACGAAAATACTTAGGAAAATTCTTCTTCCAAATCATAAGAACATCAGCAACTTTCTCTTAGCTCTTCCTTTGTGTTTGAATAAGAAGTATACCCCAATAGAGAGATTTCACATGAGTCAACACCTTGGTCTATACAATGAGGAATTACATTGCATATGCCTGTGTTTAATGACTCATTGAAACCTGACATTGGTTTGTACTTAGCCATTTAGAATCTGCAAACACATAACTAAAAAGATATATCAAATACAATATCAATTCACCTTTGTTTAAGAGATACTTCTTCAAATCAAGGTTATTGTGGTTACAATACCCAACACTCATTCTAAAGTATAGTCTCTTCTCTGTGCATATGGTTCGAGACGCCCATCTTAAACATTTTTCTTTATACTTTTTGTGCTACGTTGCTTAGTTCTTTTCTTCTTATGTTGTATAAACGTGCGCCCTAAGAGCCCCTCGTCACCAACATCTCCTTTACCCATATAGTTGAGAAGAATTTCTGTCCAGGTCTCGGAACTCACCTCGCAGGGATCAAAAATTTCCAATCGAAGATATGCATTCCACGAAAGAAACAATAACCATTCCCTGATGATAATCATAGTCATCAAGAGGAGTTACCTTGATGGATTGCTTACTCTTCCATTCCCTGATACACACCTCCACGTCCATTGTAAGATGATTATTAAGACCTCTTTTGAGTTCTCAGTTTTGAGCTTCCTTGGTCTTGATCATCGCGGAGCCCAACTTCTCTACAACTTATTTGGATATGAGACTGATATGAGCCTCCGATTGCGAGCTAGTGTGCGGTCTTGAGAGGGAGAAATCTTGGAGAGAATCGTCTCGACCCTTCCTCGACCTAGCCTTCTCAATGGCGGAAGATACAACAGGAGCCGGGTTTGACCGAGAGAGGAGGGGAGAGGGGGCCTTGCTCAATCCTAGTCCTAGCCAAGAAGATGAGAGGAGAAGGAGGAGATTCAAGAGAAAGAGAATTAGGAATTTATCTTCATAATCCTCAAGTCCACACTCCCCACCTATATATAGTGAGAGAAAATGATTTAACAAAATTTATCAATTATGCCCCTCACTCGGGCTACATAATGCGTGAGAAATAAAAGCGTGCGGAAATAAAGAGAGAATAACAGTGCACGACAATAAAGATATAATGTAATAGTAGATACACGTAATCCTGGGCGCATGTCGTCACCCCCTGCATGGGCCCATAACAGAGACTAGATGCACTTGCGTCGACTAATGCACTCAACTTTTTGCTATTGATCTCTACATCAAAAACATGAGCCCCCTGACCACATTTTCATTCCCTTTTTGATTTAATGACAAATTTACAATTAACCTTTTTTTCTCCTTTTCTTGTCATCCTTGTTGACAAGTGCTCTCAACCTTCTCAGTAGAAAACAATCACATTCTTTGTGCAACCCTTTGCAAAATAAGTACCTTAATAACCTCCTTTGTCATCCTTTTGAAGTACCCTCTCCCAATGTCTTGTAGTTATCATAACATTGAGGATTTGCAGTGCTCTTAACGTGCTAATTCCTTTGGCTCTTCTTCATCGCCTTGCTACCTTATTACCATACACGGTGTATGTCTGCGAGCCAAGCTTCAGGCTCATAGGATGGGATTTCTTGCACGCAAAGCACCCTCTTAAGTACAAGTGTCTCTCTCCACTTCATACTCTTTTTGGTTGGCGATAAGTTACCATCTCTATCTCTAAAACCGATTCCTCTTGAAGTCATGCGCTTCTCCATCACCACTGACATGGTTTTCCCTCCATTCTCACGCATCATTATAGTGTTGATATTCATTAAAAGACTTCGCTGCGATGATATCTTCATCAACCAACTCGACATTCCTCCTTTACACTACTTCCCCTATGTTGAAGATCATCTATAAGGTAGAATAGAAGAACTTTCTTTGACATGTTTAGAGATTTGAAGCGTAAGAGTTGTGATGTCATTGACATACTCCCCACTAGATCCCCTTCCTCAATCTCTTCCACACCTGATACACCACATTCTCAGGATAGTTCCCCATGAATTGCACCCTTGAACTCGTCCCAAGTTTAAGTCCAACATAAACCATTCTCTATATCTGCGTATTTCCCCGCCCCCATAATGCTACAATATCATACTGGTAGTGAGTAACAATTCGTGAAGTTGTTACCTCTTCATCTAGGTCTCACCCTTCGAGGTACTATTTATCTGGCACAAGAAGTTCTCAACTTCTTTTTCATCCATATTACCAACAAACATACCTGGCTTGGGGATATCCAACTTTGGATTTTCCACAGCCGCGTTAGCTCCTCCACTAGCATCAACCTTCTTGCACAAAGACAACTCTTGTTTTATCTCCTCAAAGCTAGCTCACATTGCATGATCACATTTTCCATCCCCGCAAGGCATTCCTCCAACAAGGAACCGACACCAATTAAAGATTGGACGTTCACCTTGTTGGAGTCTTAACTCTCTGGAACATGACCCTGTAACATCTCAAAATTGTTCTTTGCCTTCTCCACACATTCACCTAACATTTCCACATTATGCACCAAATGAATCCCCTTACTAGTCTTGTTCTGATCACACTTCTTGTTGCATTGGCTGCCATGGTCTCCCTACCACGCTTATTGATCATGCCCGAGTTTGCCTCTTTGCAACACGTGAACCAATCTCTAATACCAACTCTCACGAACATAAAGAGTGCATGACTTTAACATAAAGAGATCCATATTATTTTTCTACATAAATCTAGAAATTTCTACCATGTGGCTAAAAAATGTGTCATAGATGATTTTTGAGCTCTAAGTCCGTGACACTTAATCACAAAGAAATACATTTAATAAGTTAAACATAAATTATAATATGTACTTTGTATATGTAGACTTTTGAGATGAGTCTCATTCATTCTCTATGCTGGCTTTCTCATCCATTGCAAGCTCCTTGCTAAGTGTTACAGATTATGCTCTCCATGATATGACAAAGCAAATTGAACTGGGCACACATTTTGATGCAGGACGGGCATAATATATGGTCTGATTCCAGGGTGGCAGGAAATACGTAGATGGGGAGAGGGGGGTGCTGGACGGCGGCAGGAGGGAGGGGGAGGGCTGACGGCGGGCTGGCTGGAGGTGGGGGGGCTTTGGCGGCGGGCTGGAAGGAGGTGGGAGGGTTCGGCAGCGGGCTGGAAGGAGGAGGCAAGGCTTGGCGGCGAGTGGCTGGGAGGGAGGAGGGGCTGCGAGTGGTTGGGAGGGCTAGGGTTCAGCGGAAGAGGGAGGGGGACGGGGTAGGGAGGTTGGTAGGGGAGGAGGAGAGGAGGGAGGCTTACCCTTGGAGTCACACCAACAGGAGGAGGAGAACGTCGGCGTCGCACCTGCGCGGAGAAGACCGATGGCTGCCGTATTCAGCAAAACCCACGATGCCCCATCAGCCCCCCAAAACACTTATTTATAGCACGTAAAACTAGGGCGTCCCGAAATGGACGGCTCATAATGCTCGGCCCGATCGGGCGCCAAATACAACATAAGAACATAAATAAATATAGCAATTTGACTCGCAACGACGATCCGGACGCAACCGTAGGATCGGATCGATCGTCCGAGCGACGGTTCACCGTCTCCTGCGGGAATAGACGTGTGTGGGTGGTTGCGCGCCGTCAACTCTCCCCGGCTTGAAAGCGCTCATCTCCGGTGAGTGAAGATGATCGTACTCTCGACGAAGCTACGGGGCGAGTCTCTCGAGCTCTTCCGAAAACATCCAAGTAGCATCATGTAGCGGGCGGCCGCTCCAACGGACAAGATAGCGGGTAGTGGCTCGTCCGTCAACGGTGTAGAAGTCGTGGCTGATGATCTGAACTATGTCGCCGGTAGGAGAGGGTGTCACTGAATGTAATGTATCTCCGTCAGACTGCTGGCTCGGCGGGGCTGTCGCGGGCGTCGGGTGAACCTCTCGGGGTGACTCCACAGGTAGGGATGGGGTGTGGGTCGTAGGGGACAATGGTGAGAGAGGCGTAGAGGTGGGTGAGAAGAGAGGGCCCACATACACGCGCTCCTCATAGTAAGGAGTCAAGTTTTCCACGTTGAATACTCGGCTGATACCCATACTATGAGGGATGTCCACCTCGTATGCGTTCGTACCAATCCTCCGCACAACCGTATAGGGGCCCATTCGGCGAGCACTTAATTTCTTTGCAGACCCTTGCGGGGGCCTCTCTGGTCGAATGCGAATCAACACCTGCTCCCCCGCCTCAAATATTTGTTCCCGCCTGTGCTGATCTGCTCGATCTTTATAATAATCATTACTGGCTGCAATTTTCTTACGGGCCGACTCATGAAGTGCATGCACATGCTGAATGAATGGCTCGGCTGACTCACTGGGTCGGGATTCTAGAGGGATGTCGATCAGGTCGATAGGCTTCCTAGGTTCATAGCCTAATATGATATGAAATGGACTCAAGCCCGTGGACCTATTGACCGAACTATTGTATGCAAACTCAGCTATGGGCAACACATAGTCCCACGTGGACGGGCTATCATATTGTATTACTCCTCCCCATCTATGCGTGAGAGGGTTTGAGATGGCTCCCTCATCCCGCCCTTGGTTGCTTCTACTGACTGGCTCACTGATCTCTTTACTAAGCCGGTTGAACCTATTGTGTCGCGGGAACTCTTTAATAGACTTCGTCCTTATGATATCTATTTTCATATCAAATTGGAATTTCATGAGACTACCATTTCCAGGTTGAAGGGTTGGCGAGGGTAGGCGGGGGTAGGCGGCGTTGGATTATATATTTACTTTGTATGAGTACTATCATTTAGTTTAGTTTATATTTTGTATGTCATAAGGGTCTTGTTGCGGGTCGCTCGACGCTCTTATGGACCGGTCGAAACGAACCGTCTTAGCTCGAGAGCGGACCGAGCGCGCAAACAGTCAAATGTAAAGACTAACAACAGGCAAGAAGATTTTTTACGTGGAAAACTCGAAAAGGGTGAAAAACCACGGGGCCGGATCGGTGCCGACCAAATTGCACTATTTCTCTGAGTGTTACAAGTAGTAGAATGCTCGAGGGTGACAGATCACCGCTCGTTGCAGGGGGTGTTCAGAAGAATGAGAAAGAGAAATCTTCAAGTCCCAAAGAAGGAGTCTTCAAATGGGAAGGAGATCTTCGAGTTGCCTTCGAAGGAGATCTTCGAAGGGGAAGGAGATCTTCAAAGGCCGAAGGAGATCTTCGAATCCCTAAGGAAATCTTCAAAGGATTCTTCGAACGTCGAATGAGAACTCTGAAGGATCTTCGAAGGAGCTCTCTCTGGCGCTGAAGGCAAGGTCCCTTCAAATGAGAGTTATGGGCTCCTTTTATAGCTTTTGAGGGAGGCAGCTTGGTAATTGTGCCATTGTAACCACCATAACTACCGGACGGGTGAATCAGATTTCTCGATCTGGAGCACACAGATCGCCATTTTTGCAGATATAACGGTTCCCCCCTCCCCCCCACCCCCCCCCCCCCCCCCCCCCCCCCCCCCCCCCGACAGTTTGGGCGGGACTGGTGGCGGCGGTAACGTTGACGAACGAGTCCTGCAATCTTTGTGGACACGAGAAGCAAATAAGGTAAACTGCCGTGAGCGCGCTGTGAGAACGGAGGCGTTGTGAGTGCGTCGTAAGTGTGGAGGCGTTGTGAGCGCAGATGCGTTGTGAGCGCGGAGGCGTTGTGAGCGCCACGAGCGCGTCGTGAACACGAAGGCGTTGTGAGTGCGCCGTGAGCGCGGAGACATGGTGAGCGCGTCGTGAGTGCGGAGGTATTGTGAGCGTGTCGTGATCGCGGAGGCGTTGTGAGCGCTCTGTGAGCATATAGGCGTTGTGAGCGCGCCGTGAACGCAGAGGCGTTGTGAGCGCGTCGTGAGCGCGGAGGCGTTGTGAGCAAGCCGTGAGCGCGGAGGCGTTGGGAGTGCGCCGTGAGAGCGGAGGCGTTGTGAGCGCCGTGAGCGCGGAGGCGTTGTGAGCACGCCGTGAGCGCGAAGGCGTTGGGAGCGCGCCGTGAGCGCGGAGGCGTTGTGAGCACGCCGTGAGCGCGGAGGCGTTGTGAGCGCACCGTGAGCGCGCCGTGAGCGGAGGCGTTATGAGCCCGCCGTGAGCGCGGAGGCGTTGTGAGCACGTCGTGAGCGCGGAGGCGTTGTGAGTGCGCCGTGAGTGCGCCGTCGTTGTGAGCGCGCCGTGAGCGCGGAGGCGTTGTGAGCGCGTCGTGAGCGCGGAGGCGTTGTGAGCGCGCCGTAAGCGCGGAGGTGTTGTTAGCGCACCGTGAGCGCGGAGGCGTTGTGAGCACGCCGTGAGCGCGGAGGCGTTGTGAGCGCGCCGTGAGCGGAGGCGTTATGAGCCCGCCGTGAGCGCGGAGGCGTTGTGAGCACGCCGTGAGCGCGGAGGCGTTGTGAGCGTGTTGTGAGCGCGCCGTGAGTGCGCCGTGAGCGCGGAGGCGTTGTGAGCGCGCCGTGAGCGCGGAGGCGTTGTGAGCGCGCCGTAAGCGCGGAGGTGTTGTTAGCGCACCGTGAGCGCGGAGGCGTTGTGAGCGCGCCGTGAGCGTGGAGGCGTTGTGAGCGTGTCGTAAGCGCGCCGTGAGCACGGATGCATTGTGAGCGCGCCGTGAGCGTGGATGCGTTGTGAGCGCGTTGTGAGCGCGCCGTGAGCGTGGAGGCGTTGTGAGCGTGTCGTAAGCGCGCCGTGAGCACGGATGCGTTGTGAGCGCACCGTGAGCGTGGATGCGTTGTGAGCGCGTCGTGAGCGCGGAAGCGTTGTGAGCGCGCCGTGAGCCCGAAGGCGTTGTGAGCGCGCCATGAGCGCGGAGGCGTTGTGAGCGCGGAGGCGTTGAGAGCTTGTCGTGAGTGCGGAGGCGTTGTGAGCGCGTCATGAGTGCGGAGGCGTTGTGAGCGCTGTGAGCGCAGAGATGTTGTGAGTGCGTCATGAGCGCGGAGACGTTGGGAGCGCGAAAGCGATGAGAGCGGGGCTCGATATTGCGTGTGCGCGGAGGCGTTCGCGCGCGGAAGCGTTCGCGCGCGGAAGCGTTCGCCCACTCCGCGCCTTGAGCGCCCACACTGGGTGCTGTCTTCAATGCCCAATTTGGGGTGGGCGCTGACTTTGTCAGCGCCCAGGGGCTGGGCCGCGTGACGTGTCGTGCAGCCTACGCGGCACTTGCTGTGCAATTAGGGAGTGTTGGGAAATCCCAGCAGATGCTCAAGAGCCACTCAAGTATCATCCCAAGTCAAATGAATACTTCACTAGACAATCAGAAAAGAAACAAGAGGCTACTGTCAAGAAAGCAAGGAGTGAAGTAGTTCTAAGGGAACCAGAAACATAGATGGCTAGTTTATTTTGGGCAAATGTAGAGCTGCTGAAAATTTCAAAATGTATTTCATTATTTATAAATTCTCAATGAAATGATGTTTCTTACTTTGTCTCTTACACTGTGATCACCTCATATCATACACTGAACTGAATTAATCTTACTATATGTTAGGTTGAGTGGGAAGTGCGGGGCACTCCCCAAAGTGGGGAGTGCGGCAAGGCCGAGGCCGCACCCCCGAATAGGGGTGCGGTGCGTTGGAGTGCTCGCTATGCGTGGGAGCGGGCGCATTTGTGCGTTGCGCATGGGCGCAAGAGGGGGTGTTTGGGAACGGCGCAAAAATGAGCCTGTTCAAATTGCATCGGCGAGCCGGTCGAGGTCGCGGTGAAAAATCTACGGTTTGACTGAACCTATTTTTGGGGATCCCCATCAGGTCTCATTGTAATTTTTGGGTATTCTCCTATTTATATCTAAGCGGTGTATTAATCCAACTAACATAATTCATTGGTACCTTTCATTTGCAAACAAAAACCATAAAGAAGACGAAGTGGGCAATGACTGCTAACGTTGCCCTCTTTATCTATTGTTAGGTTTCACTTTTTTCATTCAGAAGTGTCCATCATTTGCTCAGATGTGCTGTTATGACTACACTTCTAAAAATAATTGTCCAAAAAGGTGATGGTTGTGTTCCTCTACTTAAATAGCTGACCACACTAGTTATATGGTTTACTAGAAATTGATATCACTGAATCATATGATGATTTTTTTAAGATTATGCAGAGCGTGACCCCAAATATTGAACTATCAACACATGAAATTATTATTTGATAACGAGCATGATCATACAATATGCAATAATTGTGTAGGGTAAAGCAATAAATGTTGATTATAGAATTTCTGCTCGGAGCAATATTTTTAATTCATGCAGTGTCATTTGTGTAACTGGAGTCAGGTAACAAATGACTGCTGTCATAGAGAGACTATAATGTTAGTAGCGAGTGAAGAATGTGGAATAGCTAGTGCTGGAGAAATAGACGTTAAAGTTAATATGTTTGAAAAAAAACTCAGAGATTTTACCTATCTACCTTGTTGTGCATACATATTTTCCAATTAGGTTGTAGAATCTCGACTGTTCAATTGTTTTTGCTTTTGTTGACAGAGATGAAAGTGGAAGGAAACATAATCTGTTTATAAGATTGCCTCAAAACTATCCTGAAGGTCTTCCTTCAGTAGCTGCGGTCAGTTCACCTATTTTCTTTACTCAAATAGTTATTGAGAATTCTTGTGATCCATATGAAAAGTTTCTTTATGGGTAATAATGCATTATGGTCATAGTAAAAGAAGAAATTTATTAGTTACAACTCTTATAATTTTTTTTTCTAGTATCAAGATGCTAGGCTCCCTCAAGGTAGTAATACAACTAACCAATGCTAGAAGCGTTTGGTGCAACCTGATGCTCACACTAGCAAAATGGGATATAGAAATGGATATTTCATATAATAATTTTATTTTAGTAATGAGAAATAGTTCCGAAGAGCACAAAATGATAATTGTAATATTTTTTTTCCAATATTTTTCATTTGCATTTCTAAATCTTGATAATAGGCATCTAACTAGGAGTAAGGGCCGGTAGGGTTTGTCGTGGGCTGGAGGAGTGGCTAAATGATGAGATTGCGTTTTGGATCTGCTGTTGGAGAGATAGATGGATCTGGGGAAACAAGTATGTGGAGGATGAGATGGCGGTGTAGCGGGGAAGCTGTAGAGAGTGCGTGAGGGTGACGGTTGTGGGGCGTTGTAGAGATGGGGAGACATTACAAATTGTAGAAACAAGCAGTTGCAGGGATGCTTGTGGTGACAGGGAATGGGGTTGACTGGGGGTTCTGGCAGGAGGGAAGGTGAAAGAGATGAGCGTGGTTGTGTGTCAGCACTATGGGTAGATGGAGAGGGTCACTATGAGTCTCGCCGGGCGAAATTAGTGGCTTCAATGTCGGTCTTTGATCGAGAGGTCTAGATTTGTTCCAAAACTTCTCGATGTCTAAATTTGATCACATCACTCTATTTAAAGGGCTCATAACCTAAGTTAAGTACGATGAACGTCTATAATCGTTTGGTCATCGTTTTAACAAAAAACCGAAAATACATCTCAAACAGATAAAAAAAATTAGAAAATAGAAAAAAAATGAGTTGATCACACCTATTGGCTCCGATGGTTTGCATAACGATCTTATAACTCTCGATAACATGAATCGACTCTGGGGGAGTCTGATAGGAAGGAGGAAGGAGAAGAGAGATCTAGAGAAGAATACTAGAGGGGTTTAGGGTTAGATGAGGAAGGAGAAGAATACCTTGAGAGCTAATTGCATGCCTTCCCATGAGAGCAGCTCGGGTAATTATACCCGAGCCATAGAGGGGCCGGCCGGCCCCTCCAGTTGGGGCTGAACCCATTTGGTTCAGCCCCGACCGGCCGGTTCACTGGTTGGTGGCTGAACCGGTTGGTTCAGCCCCGTTGGTCGACGCTCCCTTGCACCGCCGAACATAATGACGCCCCGTGAAGCGTAGCGGGGGCGTAACATTCCACTCCCCATCAAGGACCAGCTTGTCCTCAAGGTGGTAGTCGGGGTAGAGCTCCTTGAAGTCCAGTAAATCCACCCAAGAATTGTGCGCCGTCGACAAATTCCTCCACTTGACCAAGAGCTCCGGCCGATACTCCGTGCCCCGGTTCTTCCATTTAAGCATTAACACATCCTCCGGCAGTGGGCGAAGCTCGCCCGCAGCAGTAACCTCAAGCAGAAGAGTACTCGGTTGGACATTGGCACCCACCTTCCGCTTGAGTAAGGACACATGAAAGGTTGGGTGAATGCGGGATCCCTCCGGCAAAGCTAACTTGTAAGCCACCGGCCCCACCCTGCTGAGTATACGAAAGGGGCAGTAATATCGAGGAAAACTTCATCGCCCACAACGAACTCCCGTTCCTTGCGGTGTTTGTCCGCCTGCAGCTTCATACGGTCCTGGGCTAGGCGGAGGTTCTCCCGGAGGGTTGCTAACATGCTATCCCGATCACGAAGAGCTCGATCAACCGTCGGTAGGGCGGTGCTGCCTGGCTCATAGCTACCCAAGGTCGGTGGAGGGCGCCCATAAACAATCTCAAACGGCGTCATCCGGCTGGCAGAGTGATATGAAGTGTTGTAGCAATATTCGGCCCAATGTAACCACTCCGGCCAAGTCCGAGGCTCATCCATAACAAAACAACGTAAATATGTCTCGACACCCCTATTGAGAACCTCCGTCTGACCATCCGACTGAGGGTGATGTGTCGTGCTGAACTGTAAACCCGTACCCTGTAACCGGAAAAGTTCCCGCCAGAAACTGCTCACAAAAGTAGGATCCCGGTCAGAAATAATGGCACGAGGAAGGCCATGTAATCGGACAATCTCCCTAGCAAATAGTGCGGCAACCGACTCGCCAGTGTACGGATGACTGGGAGCAAGGAAATGCACGTACTTGGATAGTTTCTCCACCACCACCAAAATCACCGATTTCCCTTTGGACTTAGGCAGCCCCCGTCAATGAAGTCCATGGAAACCGTGTCCTAAATATGCTGTGGAATCTCCAGAGGAACCAATAGCCCGGTCGGGGACGAAGTCTCGTACTTCTGACGCTGGTAGATCTCACACTGTCGTACGAACTGTTGTATGTCCCGACACATGCCGGCCCAAAAGACATTTGCTCTCGCCCTCTGAAAGGTCCGGAGCACCCCCGCATGGCCACCCGTCGGTGAAGAGTGAAACTCGTGCATCATAACCGTTTTCCATGCTGAGTCGGAGGGCACGGCCACCCTGCTCTGATAGTACAACCGACCATTCTGAAGATGATAACCGGGGGCCACCATCTCCCCCCGCTGCAAAGCCTCCACCAAGGGACGTAAAGTAGCCGTACGGATAACCTCCTCCTGGATATCATCTAAAGAATCCACCAACGGTCCGAAAATGTGAGTGAGAGTACCCTCCGGTAGGCGAGAAAGAGCATCCGCTACCACGTTATCCTTACCCCTTCGATACACAATCTCGTAATCATAGCCGAGAAGCTTAGTAACCCACTTCTGATGTAGAGGGGAAGAGACCCTTTGGTCCAGGAAATGTTTCAAGCTTTGGTGGTCGGTGCGGATTTTAAAATGCCGACCCAACAAATATGGCCACCACATAGCCACAGCATGAATGATAGCCAACATCTCCTTCTCATAAATGGAGAGTCCCAAGGTACGGGGGGCCAGAGCCTTGCTGTAGAAAGCCAACGGCCGCCCCTCCTGCATCAGAACTGCCCCTATGCCAACACCAGAGGCATCCGTCTCCAACACAAACTCCTTTGTGAAATCCGGTAATGCAAGAACTGGAGTGGTGGTCATGGCCTGCTTAAGAGCCTGAAATGCTGCCTCCGCTCCCTCAGTCTAAGAAAAGGATTCCTTCTGCAGCAGCTGAGTCAAGGGGCGAGCTATCTTCCCATAATCTCGTACGAATCGCCTGTAGTACCCTGTAAGCCCCAGAAATCCCCGCAAAGCACGGACTGTGACGGGCCGCGGCCATGACTGCATACTCCGAATCTTCCTTGGATCGGCCCTGACGCCTTGGCCGGAAACCAAGTGTCCCAAGTACTCCACCTCCTCCTGACCGAATGAGCATTTGGAACGGTTGGCATAAAGCCGGTGACGACGAAGTATGGCCAAAACCTGCTCAACATGACCCACATGGTCCTCCTAATTGACGATGTAGATAAGAATGTCATCAAAGAAGATCAACACAAATTTCCGCAGGAGCTCGCGAAAGGTCTCATTCATGTTCGCCTGAAAGGTGGAGGGACCGCCAGTCAGCCCATTGGCCATGACTAAGAACTCGTAATGGCCATCATGTGTCCGGAAGGCAGTCTTATGGATGTCCTCCTGTGCCATCAGAATCTGGTAATAGCCTGAACGTAGATCGAGCTTGGTGAACCGTCGTGCGCCATGTAGCTCGTCTAGTAACTCTTCAACCAAAGGAATCAAAAAGTTGTCCTTTACCGTGGCGCTGTTCAGGGCCCGGCAATCCACGCAAAATCTCTATGAACCATCTTTCTTCTTTACCAAAATGACGGGAGCTGAAAATGAACTTGCACTCGGCCGAATGATGCCGACCTCCAACATCTCGCGGACGCTACGCTCAATCTCTGCCTTCTGAATATGCGGGTAGCGATATGGTCGGATATCAGGGGCCTCGGCGCCCGCCTTAAGCTGAATATGATGATCTCTGAATCGAGGTGGGGGTAATGTGCGTGGTTCCTGGAAAACATCAAAATATTCCATCAGAAGAGACTGTAACTGAATTGGTACCTCAGAATTGGCGGTATCGGCCGTTTGGACTTCCTTAAGGACGGCCATCATCTTTCCTTCCTCACCCAACCGCTGCATGCTCCGAAGAGAAATCTCCTTTACTGGCGAAGAGATGATACCCTTCAAACAGAACTGCTTTCCCCCGTGGAGGAACGCCATAGTCATGTGCTCCCAGTCGAACGTTACCCTCCGTAACTGACGTAGCCACTGCACTCCCAATACCATATCCAAGCCCCGAATGGGTAACAGGTAGACGTCGGTGCACCCTCTATAGCCCTGTATCCGTAGCTCCACACCATTCAGCACCCCCTCACATTGCAGCTTGCTGCCATCCGCCACTATAACATGGAAGGCAGCCCCCTTATCGATCATATGCCCCAATCGTTGTGCCACCTCTGGATGAATGAAATTGTGGGTGCTCCCACTGTCCACCAAAACAGTCACCTTCTCGCGGGCAATCCGTCCCGCAAGACGCATAGTAAGCGGGGGAGGAGCGCACCCCTCGAGTGCGTGTATGGAAACACCGAACTCGGTCAATTCCAAGTCCACCTCCAACTCCTCGTCCAGAGCCGGCTCGTCTTCCACATCCTCATGCAGCATAAAAACTTGTATCTTTTGGCACTTGTGGCCCGGCACGAACTTCTCATCGCAGTTAAAACATAACCCTTTTTTCTTTCGAGCGGTCAGCTCACTCCAAGAAAGTCGTGTCACTGTTGGCTTGCTACCAGTTGGCGGATCCCGCCGTGCTGCCGCCGCTGCCGCCGCAGGTGGCCTACTCGTGGTCCGGGTTCTCTGCCTGTTGAACCGCTCCTCCTGAATGCGGGCTAAACTGATGGCGTGGTTCAAACTCCTTGGCATATAAGCATGCACCTCATCCCGCAATTGCTCCTTCAGCCCCGACACAAAACAACTCAGCAGTGTCTTCTCCTCCCAGTGTACCCGGCTTGCCAACCTCTCGAACTCTGTCCGATACTCAGTCACGGTCCCCTTCTGTCGCAATTTCTGCAGTAGCGCCTCAAAATCTTCGTACTCCGGGGGCCCAAATCGGGCGGTGAACCCTTCCACGAAATCAGTTCATGGCACATAATCTCTACCTCTTAGGAACCACTGAGTCCACTGAAATGCGTCGTCCTCTAGATGGAATGATGTTAATTGCACCCACTGCGCCTCCGGGACCTCCTGGTAACTGAAGAACAACTCCACCTTCTGAACCCATTCCAGTGCATCCCCCCTTTGAACTTGGGAAAGTCCATTCGTGTCAACTTGGGTGGCATGTACGCTCGAGGCCCCGCTTGCCCTTGCCAGCCCTGTCCAAGCCCATTTTGTCCCTGCCCGTTCCATGTCTGACGTCCCGGGCCCATATGACCATCGTACGCTCTCGGGCAGCCTAGAGGTGGCTGAACCTGATGAGGAACGTGCTACCCGACCCACGGAACGTGACCTCCGTACCCGACAGGAAGAACGCCGCCTCGCGGGTGAGGAAGAAGGCCACCCGTACCTCCTGGAGCCCGCACAGCTGCTCCCGGCCCTCCATCAGCCTGCTGGCTGCCGGCCCCAATCCGCAGGAACAGGCCCGCCGGAACCGCGACCTGGACGCCAAGCTTGCCCGCCATCGATCTGCACAGCCGATCCAGGCGGGAGACCTCCCGCTGCCGCCGTCCCAGCCCCAGCTGCCCCCATGCCGTCGCTGGAGGTCCCGCAAGGCCGGGAAGACCCCACACCGGCAACGCCGGCCGTCGCCGCTGTTCCTGTGCCCGCACGACTCGAATCAGGCGTTCCCGATAAATCGGCGGACCGATCGGGTCGTCCGCCGTTAGATCCCTCATCGGCCGTGCTTTTAACTTTCAACAACGCCTTAAGTTCCTCCATACGAGCGTCTAGACGCTCCTCCAGCCGCTGCGAGGACGCGCGCATCTCTTCCTCGATCGCGGCTACCGAATCCGCCAAACCACCGTAGTTTTCCTCCAAGGTTTCCAAACGGGAAAAATCTTCTTGTGTCCGCGTGGTCACCATCGTCGGAGGGCGAAGCCTCTGATACCAAATGATAGGAAGGAGGAAGGAGAAGAGAGATCTAGAGAAGAATACTAGAGTGGTTTAGGGTTAGATGAGGAAGGAGCAGAATACATTGAGAGCTAATTGCATGCCTTCCCATGAGAGCAGCTCGGGTAATTATACCCGAGCCATAGAGGGGCCGGCCGGCCCCTCCAGTTGGGGCTGAACCCATTTGGTTCAGCCCCGGCCGGCCGGTTCACTGGTTGGGGGCTGAACCGGTTGATTCAGCCCCGTTGGTCGACGCTCCCTTGCACCGGTTGGTTCAGCCCCGTTGGTCGACGCTCCCTTGCACCGATTGGTTCAGCCCCGTTGGTCGACGCTCCCTTGCACCGCCGAACATAATGACGCCCCGTGAAGCGTAGCGGGGGCATAACAGAGCCCTGATCCGTGTGCTTTGAATGATGCTTCCACAAGTTGAGGTGTGACTTGATTTAGCTCATTGGACTTCACCCAAGTATCATCAGTGAATAAGCATCATCTCCGATTTGTCAAGTACCGTGTTGCAGATCCATTTGGTGTCGCTACGATCTTATGACCCAAAAGAATTGTGGCATGAGGTGTAAGACGCAACTGCATGGGAGACTTGAGATGAGGGTGAGGGTGTGGTTGAGGTTGGGATTAGGTGTCAAGTTAAGTGTTCGATTAACTAGATGACTCGTAATATATAGCCAAATCCTCTACGTTAAATACAAGATGCTTATTTATATTCCTGGGAATATCAATCTGATAAGAATTTGACTCATCCTCTCTCAGGATTATATATGGATCTTCACTTAGTACTCAATCTCATAATAGTTCTCGATGTGGACATCTCAAGCATAGTATGAATCATCATTAAATCATCTTCTTTGAATTTCTGCTCGCACCATGCAAATCAAACAAGTGGTGATTACCTTAGTCAACAAAATCATAAAGGCGTGACTCTATAACGTGGTGACTGTCTCTCGAAGGGGCTAACTCATCAAGAGGCTTAGCAAGTGCGGCATCAAATGATTCATCGAGTGTGTATTGAACATCCAAATGAATTCCCAAGATATTGTTAGTGTCTTCAGACGCAGGCAAGGCCTCCTTTACATAATCAACTCTAGACTCGACTCTCTCTTAGGAACTTACTCGTAGAGATAACATGAAGAGATTTCGAGGATTCTACACTCGAAGATGAGTCTTCCATCTAAACCCTATCCTTCTGTGATCTCTGGTTTGATATGGAGATAGAGTAATCTTTCGAACATTGATACACACTTTACTTTATCACCCGTATCACGTGACATCATGATCATGACGTCAAAGTCTATCTAATAATACATGGGAACATCCATGGGTAGAATGCCAAGTCAAGTACTATCCTCAAATGTAGCAAGACAAATTTATTCCGGATACTGTTGTCTGACCTGTAACACCGTCTTGTCAACCCAAACGACCCGATATGAATTGAGATAAGAGTCAGCCTTCAATCACATACGAGGCCTTTCGAAGCTACCATATTTACACAATTTCCACTGTCAATGGCCACTCCCTAGAAAAACAGGTGTACAATATCGTCATGCATCTCCAATCCTCATATAAATTGACACAGAAGTCCTACTAAATTGCTTATGAGCATTGAAGCTTGAAATAATGCAAAAGTAAATAGCAAAGGAGCATTGAACGCCTGAAATTAATGCGGCAGTAATAGCAAAGGAGCTGGGGAAACATATCTCGAGGAATCAAGAAATCTCCAACCTCAGGTATTAGATACCCCAAGAATTTGTAGGACTACGAACTTTAAATCATCCCTAAAATTACTATGACAATGACCTAGAAATAATAACCTGTTATGAGTCTACTTGGATGTTGACGGAGGAGTGGCCGAAGGTGGAGATGTCAGGGACAGAGATACTATGGAGCCTTGACCGCGGCTGCCTAAGCGGGGCGTGCTCGAAAGAGAGAGCTTCCAAGATCTCTCTTAGGGTTGGGGAAATAAACTTTCTTCATTGATACCAATACAAAACTCACTGGGTCCTTTAAATAGGACTTACAATTGACACAAACAAGGAAAGAGCTACAAAGAAATAACGCTAAAGGAAATAAGACAAACTTGGACATGCGACTAAAAATGACACCACATAAAGACACGACATAAATAACGACGTCATATATGGACGCATTCTAAGACATAATAAATGCATATTAGGAAATAATTAATAATAAATAACGCCATAAAAAGTACACGTAACATCTCCTCCGTCCTTCAAATTGAGTTTATCCTCAAGCTCGAACGAGGCTGGCACTGCTTGATCATCTGGCTCTTCGATTTCCCACCAGAACAACTCCCGGTATCGTGTTGCTTTAGCGGGGGCATTAAAGATGGCGGTGAACGGGCTGAACGAGGGTCCATAATTGTTACAGACAGTAGAAGGAACGGCGTTGATCAGCAATTGCGGTGCCGACTTGGGTACGGTCAGCTGAAGAAATGGATTCAGAGGGGCTGACAAGGCAGGTGGCCGCAGACGAGGCGACAATGCCTATGGCGAAGACTGCGGGGTGGAGCCTGCATGAATTGGTGGTGGAAAGACAGCCACAATGGAGAGCGGTGCCGCGTCTGCGTATGGCGTTGGAAGTTGTGAAAGGACGATTGGCAGAAGGAACGGATCTGGCGGCGAGATGGCCGGATGTACCGGCGGAGCAGGGGCCGACGAAGCAAGCAATGACTGTGCCTTGGCGGTCTGGAGTTGTTTGTTATAAAGTTCCTCTAATGGCATTAGAATCTCAATAATGCGCGCGCCAAGAGCCTGGAAGCTAATAATGTCTTCCATATTGAGGATGGAAGTAGCACGGGATAAGGAGAGGGTGACGGGGCGACTAGAGTTCTCGGCGGTGGCTGTTTGGAAGGTGTCGCGAGATCCACGTCGTCTCCCAAGGATTGAAGAAAATACTCCCCCCCAGAATAATGCCCTTGATTGAAATTAATTCCTATGCGCAGTAAAAAAAATTAAATTTACGTGCAGAAAGGGAAATAAAGCCCCATGCGCAGACCCTGACGGGCGGTATTGATGGAGCGGCGCGAGATTGATGGAGCGGCTTTAGCGGCGTTGGCAGAGCGTCGTTCCGTGTCGATGTGAGCGGCTATGGAGATCGGGGGATCGGAAGGAGTTTAGGGACGGAACGTGCTGGATCGCGGTTGAAGAGTAGCTGCAGATGTTGACGATGCGTGAGACGATCCTTTCGGAGAGGGAGCCTTGGTGAGTGCTTGCGTGGGTTGATCGGTGAAGACGTGTTGGAGGCGACGAGGGTTCTGTTGAAGTCGTCGAAGAGGCGCGGTATTGGCCCGAAGCGGAAGACAACACCGGCCCAATGCAGAAGCAACAACAAATGGAAGTTGTCTGGGCTTCGATGAAAGTAAAATTTTGTGTCGCTGGAGGAGATGCGTGAAGGATCAAGTTGACTGTGCGTCGGCGTACAAGGACTGATACCTCTGATACCAAGATGTTATGGGTCTACTTGGATGTTGTCGGAGGAGTGGCCGGAGGTGGAGATGTAGGGGACAGAGATACTACGGAGCCTTGACCGCGGGTGGCTAAGCGGGGCGTGCTCGAGAGAGAGAGCTTCCAAGATCTCTTTTAGGGCTGGGAAAATAGACTTTCTTCATTGATACCAATACAAGACTCACTGGGTCCTTTAAATAGGACTTACCATTGACACAAACAAGAAAAGAGCTACAAGGAAATAACGCTAAAGGAAATAACTCTAAAGGAAATAAGACAAACTTGAACATGCGACTAAAAAGGACACCACATAAAGACACGACATAAATAACGACGTCATATAAGGACCCGACTCTAAGACAGAATAAATGCATATTAGGAAATAATTAATAATAAATAACGCTATAAAAAGTACACGTAACATAACCCTTGGAAAATATAAACATATATAAACTTCATATTCCAACTAGTTCAATTTACTGATTACAAACAAAATTCTAACTTCAATTTTGAAATTTAGAAGCTCAAGTCAATATTTCAAAAATGATTGTCATAACACATATTTATTGGACTACCATTGACTTTGGGATTTACTTCACCGAACTTATAAGTGGGAATAAGTTTCCTTGTCAATATTGCCGGTGAACAGGTTCTCCTTGATTTTTAAAAATAAAACATCAGGATTACAAGTACTTCTGAAGCTTTAAATTATGACTTCATGTTTTTTATTTCATGTTTAGGATGCGCGCCTTACATCTTTGAATTTTATTTCTTGTTCAGGATGTGCCTTACATGTTTGAATTAAAGTGGTTGTTGAAATCGAGACTTAACGATATCGTGCAACAATTTAAGGAGGTACACAATTAGTTTTTAATATTACCGCTTTGAATGGAAGTTCAATGCATGTGATATTGATGCGCAACCTAAAAATAACTTGGTAATCTAATTTCATCAGTTATTATGAAGATTTAGTTGACATTATGTTTATAGTATTATCAAGTCGCATTTTTATGTCATATATGTGTAATACCCGATAAAGGTAATTTGGTCATATGGGTTCATTTCCTCCACTCATGTATATGTATGAGTAGGAGCCTGTCTTAAATGTAATTTGGTCATATGGGTTATTTCCTCCACTCATGTATATGCATGAGTAGGAGCCTTTGTTATTCACAAGCTAATAATATTTGTGTTTTTCATATTCCACTGTCTCAGAGCTCTCTCGTGCCCTAACCCGAGCCTCGAATCCGTCGCATTTTCACTTCACACAACCGACCGCAGCTCCCATTTCTTTCGCTCTGTTTGTTTGGTTTAGGGTGGCCATTCATATTCCCACCAAGCTGTGCCAACATGGGCGATTCTTCCGCCTCTTCGCCAACTGTCTTGGTGTCACATATGAGAAACCCTTAGAGGACTCATGACCATATTGGCTCGTTGAAGAACACCACCGCGCCAATTGATGGGACAAATTACCTCGAATGATCCCGTGCAACCCAACATGTGATCGTACCACCATATATTAATACATAGATGTGGCTGTTGTAGAGACGCCCAGGACTGATCCATCCTGGAAGCGTTGGGATTTAGAAAATTCTCTAGTTGTCTTCTGTCTCCTTCATTCCATGTCCCTAAAGGTGTATCAGAGTTATATGCTTATGGACTCAACGTATGAGATTTGGACTCAGGCCCGTGAAACCTACTAATAGATTGATAGCTCCACCTAGGTATACGAGCTTACTCATCAGATTTTGGAACTGCGACAGGGATCCATGAATGTCTCCTCATATTTTTCTGAGTTCGAGAGACTCTATCTGGAACTGGACTATTTTGAGCACTTCACCCCTCCACGTACTACCAATGCGGTTCAATTGTAAAAAAAGAGGAACGCTATCGTATTCATGTCTTTCTAATGGGTTTGAACATGGAGTCAGATACGGTTCGGATTCACACCCTTCATCGTCCACCTCTCCTTTCTCTTCAGGAGGCATTCAGTATGATTCAGGGGGACGAAGACCGTCGAAAATCTCTCAGCACGAGTATCCAACTGATCAATTTGACTTGGCTAGTTTGGTCGTGTCAGTATAAATACTTATGTCCCTACATGTGATTACTATAGACATAAAGGACATGTTAGGGAGGCGTGCTTCAAACTCCATCGTCATCTTGCTCCCCCTTGTTGTGGTTGTGAACGTGGTCGTGCCCCAAACCGAGGGGGTTCTCGCCTGGTGGGTTTGAGGCCTCATGATGTTACTTATTCCACAAAGGTTTATGAAGAGCTTCATATATATGCCTCTCCATCGGGCCCTCTACATGCTCCCTCCTCCGGGACCTTCATATCGGATGAATTTGATGCTCTCAGACATTGTTGTATGGCTTGTAATGTTGTCTTGTCAACCCAAACAACCTGATAGGAGTTGGGAGAGGCTTGGCCTTCAATCCCATAGGAGGCCTTTCAAAGCTATTATATTGACATAACTGCCACTGACAATGGACAATTGGCAAGTGATAGCACCTGCTATCAACGTGAAGTACTCGAGGGGAGAGGATTGTGGAAAGGAGACAAAGCAGGGTTCACAAGAGGTCAGACGTTGGGTCATCCGTGCTCTGGCCTTTTTTTAATTTCCAAATGCTCAAAAGATGCAGATACAATAAAAGGTCTCCCTTATATTCTTGGGGCCTCTGACACATATTAAAGTCGTGTATGAAGCAGAAATGCTAGTACATAGTAATTAAAGTGTATGATTGCGCGCTTAACGCGATGCCCCCAACTTCTCATATGGTAAACCCATAGAAAACAGCCCCTGGGTGCCTGGCCCGTACCTTTATTCGTATCAATATCTCGTAGCAGGAGAACGACTTTGTCCCCAACGGTAAACTCTGGGAATTATGTGCACATCTCTCTCCAAGATCGATGTGTCCTCCTCAGGGTGGGGGGTGGGGGGTGGGATCCTTCCACTGAACCAAAACTTACTGGTCAGCCCGCCTTTGAACTTCCCAGTACGGGTTGCCACTTGCCAACACTCCAACATGACCTCCACAAAGATATCCTCAGGTAGGGATGCCTGAATGGAGTGATCTTCTATTGTCTTCATGAGCTGAGAAACATGAAACGTTAAGTAGATCTTGCTGGCGAGTAGTAGCTGTAGGCGTTAAGAACCCCGCCGACCCTTTCAAGATCATAAATGACCCATAGTATCGAGTAGAGAGCTTGAAGTGGATTCAGTTAGCCACTGAACTTTGCCTGTGAGGACACAGATTCACTAGTACACTCTCCCTCGGAACGAACACATCGTCCCTCCCGTGGTGGTTGGCCTGTTGGGCCATGTGTTGTTGAGTACTCTCGAGGTGTCGTTTCAGCTGCCACAATGCTTCATCCTTGTCTCTGAATTCGGTATCCACAGATTCAACTCAGCATTCACCAGCCATGTGTAGGGGTAGTTTAAGCGAAGGGCGACAATAAACGACATTGAAGGGAGAGGTGCTGACCGCTGACTGGTAAGATGTGTTGTACCCCAACTCGGCCTAAACAACCCATGTAGTTACTGATGGGGTTGTTCCATGACAAAACATCACATGTATGCCTCGAGGCATCAGTTGAGGACCTAGACCTGGTCTGTGCGCAATTGAGTTCCATGCTACTTGAACAGCTCACGCCAGAAGGAGCTCATAAACATTGGGACGCAATCACTCATAATGGAGCGTGAGAACCCATGCAATCTAACAATCTTAGACGTGTGTGATGTGGCTAGTCGTGCACGAGTGTTTGATTGGAATGAAGTGCTCGTACTTCGACAGATGATTGACGACTACGAAGTGACAGTCAAAATCATGCGAGCACGGTAATAAAACTCATGTCAATGCCCTCCCTTACAAGACCCGGGATGGGCAGTTGCTACAGAATTTGAAGAACCATGATTTGGTACTTTGCCTTCTAACAAATCAAGCATATGTTAACAAACTACTAGATGACCCACATCATCATGCACGGATAAAGAGTCTCTGCTAGACGATGGTAGGTTTGGAATGCCCCCGAGTGGCCGCCTGTGGTAGTGGCATAGAACTCATGAAGAAATCTGGGGATCCACGACGAGGAATCAGCAACCACCAAGAGGTCGCGATAATGTAGAAGCTCTTCCATCAGATGGAATGGAGGGCGGGAGTTCGATTCACGTCATAGATCCTCCATGATCGTTGCATGCTGCGGGTCACGCCGCACCTTTGCTGAAATGGCCTCGACGTCGAGCTAACGAGGATAAGAAATGACGAAAAGTGTGCCCTTGTGATCCTTGTGGGGCAAGGCATCAACCACTGAGTTGGAAGATCGAGACTTGTACTCCACCGAAAAATTGTAACCCACTGACTTAGCGATCCACAGTGTTGTGTCCTCATTGAGATCTTTTGATTCAAGAGGTAACATAGACTCCGATGATCCGTACAAAACACAAAGTGGCATCCCAGCAAGTAGGGGCGCCAATATTCCACAATAAGCACAAGATCTCACAACTCAATGTCAGGTCAACAAGGTGTGTAGATGGTTGGGGAAGTATCGGTTGTACCTGCTGCATGAATACTACCCCCATATCAGAGTTGGACGAATCACATTTTATCACAAAATGACTTGGAAAAGTCAGGCATGCTCAGAACGACAGCTGACACCAGCGTCAGCTGTAAGCTGATAAAATCCTGCTACGCGACAACACTCCAAATGAATGGTGCTGAAGCCTCCTTTCGTAGGAGTTGCGTCAAGGGGCGAGCCAACATGTCGTAGCTACGAATGAAACTACAGTAGCTGCTCGTGAGTCCTAAGAAGCCATGAATCACACGAACTGAAGATGTTGTGTCGCACTGAAGCACAAGCTCCAACTTGGTGGATCCATTGGCAAGCTCTGGGCAAAGATAATGTAGCCCAAAGGCTCGACATGAGAGTGCCTAAATAGACATTTCTTCCGATTGGTCACAAGGTGATGATCTGACAAGAGTCGTAGAACTATGGCGAGGTGTTGCATATGGAGCTGCCACGCGAGCTATAAACGAGAATGTCATCAAAGAAAACCAAGACAAACTTAAGCAAGTGTGGTCAAAAGATGTGATTCATGGTGGACTGAAATGTGGAGGTCGCATTAGTGAGGCCGAAAAGCGTCGTTAGGAACTCATAATGTCCATCGTGAGTATGGAAGGAGGTCTTTGAAACATCGACAACATGAACCAGTATCTTTTGGTAGCTCGATCGTATATTGAGCTTGGAGTATCAAGTCGCTTCGTGCAACTCATTCAGAGGATCCTGGATCAACGAAATCAAATATTTGTCCGGGAACGCGTGCTTGTTGATCTCACGGTAGTCCATGCAAAAATGTCAACTTCCATTCTTCTTGCAGGCGACTAGAGAAAGGGCTCGCACTAGGCTGAATGATTCTTGCTTGGAGCATCTCAGACATCATTGCCTTCATTGCCTCCTTTTGGGCGTGTATGTAGCAGTACGGTCGTAAGACAAAAGAAACCCCCAAATGAAGGAGGATGCAATGATTTGAGGACTAAAAGTCAACGGTGAGTCCCGGGGGGGGGGGGGGGGGGGGGGGGGGGGGGGCATCGAAGATGTGGTTGTAGCGTTGTAAGAGAACATGTATGTCCTTGTGTGGGGGGTCCGCGGAAGGTGAATGGTCCCCACCAATATGCTGCAGGAGCACACTGAGATCCGAATCTACTGTTTTGCATAAGGAATGAAAAGTCACTAGTGAATGGGCCAACGTAGGATCGATATCAAGTGTATGCATGTGATTGTGGTCCTTAAAAGAGATGGTACGACAAGCCTATTTGAACATGACTTCGTCGAGGTTCTGTAGTCAGGTTACCCCGAGAATGGCATCTTGACCGTCGAGGCCGAAGACATAGTAGTCAACATTGAAAGAATATGCCCTTATCAACATAAGCAGTGTCGTGCAGTGGCTGGCCATGGTGGAACGAAAACCATCGCCCAGGAACACGGTGAATCCCGACACTGGTGCGACACTCAATTGCAAGACGTTCACTAGATTGCGAGATAAGAAGTTGTGGTTGGCGCAACTGCCCACTAGATCGTGTCCCGATTCAAAATGGTAGCGTGGAGCTTCATGACACAAGAGCCTGCCATGCCGTCAATCGAGTAATGGGGAAGCTCAAGTCGAGTGAGGTGAGTAGCCTCCGCTTGTGGCAGTTCCTCATCATCCAACTCAAGAGCCTCAAAATCAATCAACATATGTCATCATCTTCCCCACCAAGGAGCATCTGTAAATCCCGATTAGGATAGTCATTTGTGGGGGAATATGGTTCCTGTGGAAGTAAACACCCTTGTTACATAATGTTATGGGCTTGTTGTAGAACATCGGTAAAGTTGTCGGAGGAGCGGTCGGAGGCGTGGATGACAAAGGAGATACTACGGAGCCGGAAGCACACTGCCTAGGCGGGCTGTGCTCGAGAGAGAGCCACCAAAACCTCTTGAAGACAAAGAGAGAATGATTAATACTTCCATACCATTTCAAGACCTAAGGAGTCCTTTAAATAGACTTACATACGGAATAAATGTAAAGTCCTAACACTTGGACTTGCATAACATGCGACATAAAAACAACCAATAATATAAGGATAATAAGAACTAGGCACGAGGCCCATATCATCACTCCCGCCTTTCAAAATGAGTTTCTCCTCAAGCTCAGGGGGGATTGAAGTTCGCCGGTCGTCTCAACAAGTACCATGCGTCTCATCAGAATCGTCTGTTTCCAGATAGAAAAGCCTTTTGCAGCGATGGCCCCCATTGCAGTGATGGCCTCCAGTGTACTGTTTGTCGTAGTTATAACATAACCCCTTTGCTTGTTGGTCGATGTGTGTAGCATATGGTAAGCGTCGGTGTTTGGATTTCGCTGGTTGATTTGTTGGGGGCGTCCGAGATGACACTCGTGGATGAATAGTCATTGTGATCCATCTGCAGTCTGCACTCACAAAGTCAGGCCGGACTCATGCAGTGAGTATGTCGCGAGATCTTCAAACTCGATGTTCATTCAAAGACATTCTTGAAGTCCCGCCGTAAAGATGGCTACTTACTGCTCTGGAAGTAGCGAAACATGGGCGAGGACCTGAAACTACCCCAGGTATGCATCAACTGACCTCGTCTGGCGGAATTGTTGAAGCCTGTGATCTAGAATCTATCTCATCTGGAAGTAGCGAAACATGGAATTATTACCACAAGCTCTATTTTCGGATTAAAGTCTCTAAATCATTTGCATTGTATTTTGGTCGTATTATTTTGAGTCCATTAAGTATCACAACCACTTAGGGCCGCATTAGAGTCAGCACCCCCGAGCCACACGGTCTGCTCTGCGTCACACACCCTTGTACACATCAATGTCCAAATAAAGAATTGTGCATGCTCCTTTGTGTTGATGACTAAGACATACAATGTCTGACTTCAACACCCTGATACAGGATAATGGTCCAAAGTAGTCTTAGGTCATTTTCTCGCCCGTGACCTTACGAGCAAGGTGGATTTTTTGTAGGATGCGCTGTTACGATTGCTGTTGTCGTAACCCAAATAGAAGGTGCATTAGTATAGTTTGATCCTAAAGGGGTAGTAGGGCATTTTAGTAATAGTTGTGTGAGTTGTATCCAAGGGAGGATTTTGTGTTTGTCTTTTCATCTTTTTCTTCTAGGGTTTTGGAATCGGGCTTTTCCTATGCTAGAGAACCTACCCCTCAGTTGTATCTTGGTTAGAACACCTATCTTTTGAAGGTCAATGCATTGTTTTCTTTTTCTTACTACTAACATGCATGATGCTCCCCTGTGCGCATTGTGCATCGGCGATGGAAATTCCCCCTACCGTCATTCTGTGTCCCCCGTGCAATCCCAATTTTTGCTACTACATTTTTTTCCATAAGGAAAAAAGAGTAGTATCAACAGGACACAGAGCCACGAACATTGATAATGTCGATGTCATACATTGGGCATAGGGGGCTACTGCGTGCTTCCTCTAGTTTATGCGTGCCTATATATATTTATATATACCATTTTACAAATCTACAATTGCAGCATTTGCAGAAGTTACAGGAGTTTTGGCATACTTTGGACAACATTGACAAGGGCCTTTTTGTTGTTAATCCAAAGCTGCCGTCTCTTGCATCATCATATCGCCAACTTGGCATCGGTATGGCGCTATCGCATGCATTCGTTGTATTATTCTCTTTCTTGCACTTTTATCTTATTGTATCGTACTTGCATCTGGCCAATCTCTGCTTGTTTAGGGAACAACTGTTACCTGCAAGTGTATATAGATGCTCAAAATCCGACATCTTTACCTGGGTGCGTCCATTTTAGTGTGTACCTGATCTTTTTGGCCGCCTTGTTTTTCTTTCTTGAGCTTCTTTTATCTTGCAGCATTATGTAACTTATCATGAGGGCGTGCATTGACTTCCAACAATTATGTAGGTGTCGATATTTTGGTCCTGACTGTACGATAGAAATAATCAGAAAGAAGTGGAAAATAAATAGCAGAAAATGGTATTTATATGTTTGATTTTACTATTGATATTAATTGCTCTATGTTTTCTGCTTTCATTTGGAAGAATCATGGCGTACTCAAGAACTGAGGTCATTTTGATGAAGTGCACCATCATTATTTGTTCTGTTCATGAAACTGTTGGCAATTCCCACAAATTTCTTTTTGGCAAATTTCCACACCATTCATGCTTGTTGACATCTGATTTTGTTTTACTGCCCGTTGTTATTTCCTCTTTATGACTTCCTCCTGTTTTTTCAAGCATGATCAGAATATAAGTTTCTTTCAGATGTTTTCTGCTCCTGCTTTTTCCCTTGGTTGCGAAATCCATGTTCATGATGACCAAGTTTAGGAGGCTTATATGGTATGAGGTGAAAACTTGACCTTTTGTCAATCCTCAAAGAGCAATTAAAAACTAATGAAAACTAGTAGTATTACCAACTAGAAAATAGATGCATTCACAATAGAAATAACGGGATTCAAAAGCATTAGGAATACTCGTGCCCTGCTCCACGAGGTTGGTTCCTCTTTGAAGTCCCTCTCACTTGAGAGATCCCAAACCTAGTTGATCGACAAGATGATCCTAATACGCCTAGCCTCTTCCTTATATAGGAAGGATGTTCAATTATAATTTACCCAAACGCCCTTCATAAAAAAATTACATAGATGCCTGAAATAAAACATTCTCGATTGTCGTCGCCGCGCATGCATAACATATAGCTCGCCCAAAGATCGATCTTGACTCTAAGGCCCCACCGACCGGCTAGTAGTGGTTTGCCCGTAGGTTGGCCTCCATTGAGGTACTCGGGACTTTGTCTCGTGGTACGCCGGCGATCTCGAGATCCTCAAAGTCAGCTATGTTGATCTCTTTCGAATGATCGTCGATGATGGCGCAAAACTATTTGACAAGTCAGTTATGGATAGGAGAGTATGGATGCTTGCAACAAAAATGCAATCCCTTACTCCGCAGGTCGTTATCCTCATGGTTGGAAAGACGGGAAGTGGGGATAGGGCGGTTGTTGCGTGGAGGCACGATGGGTGGGCGAGGTAGATGTGGTGGTGGTGGAGGTTTAGGATTATGAGCAAAGTATGATTGGTACGGGAGCTTGGAGGGAGTAGGGGTAGAATGAGGATCCATGGAGTTCTCAAGGAATTCGACCTCCACGAGTAGGGAGAGATCCAGACCTTGGTTGATGGTGGATGGATGGAGCGTGCGGAGGTGAGCTCAGATATGAGGCTATAAGCCATACATAAAATAGCCTAAGTAGTGGTCTTGTGGAAGACCCTGAATGTGCATGACCAACTCGATAAATTCTTCTATGTAAGCGTTGATGGAGCCCGTCTGGATGACCATGCAAAGATGTTCGATCGCATTATCGGAGTAGCGATGATCGTAGCGCTGAATAAGTGCCTCTGGAAAGGACCGACGAATCCAGCGGACTCATTGAAGTGCAAACCCTACCATGCCTACAAGGATCGTGGAGACCTTTTGTGCCTGTGTGTCTGGTGAATGTCAAGTACTATTCAACGCTTGCAATCCAACCCAGTGGATTTATCCCGTTGAATGTTGGGATGTCAATGCGGTGGGGTAGCGGAGGATGCAATCATGTCAAAGCAAATTCCTCTCCCAGGACAACTCGCTTGGGGATCCCAAGGCAGATGTGGCGTTAGTCTCGGATTGTTGGCCGGATTGTATGTTATGGAGCAGTGCCACAATTGACGTGAAATGCTCGGCTTGGACCTCAAGGCGATTGTTGATGGTGTTGAGGACGTGCTCTAGGACCTCCGCACAATTTTCCGTCGTTTGACGGGTCTTTGGTATAAGCGGTAGATGTTATAAGTACCCGGGACGGTCGGTGGTGCTACGAAAGGAGAGGCTGAAACAAGGTCTTGTGGCTGAGAGGTGGATAAGGCGTCGGGTAGGGGCAGAACGCAGCTAGTAAACCACTGACAGAGGATTTGGGCTATCGGAAAGGGGATCGATGACATCGGAGTAGCGTTTGAAACAAAGGTTGGGTGTAGAGGCGTTGCGTGCCGAGGTGGTACGAGAAGTGTGGGCTCCGGAATGCATTTCGCGTAGAGTACTTATATTTGAAGAAATATTTATGGCTTCATTGGGAGCTCCGGAATGCAATTCGCTTAGATTATATTTGTTCGAAAACTGACAACCTACTCAATTTTATGGTGTTAACATGTTTGTGCTTAAGTTTGCATTAATCATGTTTTCCCTTCCATGATAAAACATATCGAAATCGAGCAACTTGAGAATTGCTTGGCAGTTCTATCGATGCTATGGATGTGAGAACTAAACAAAGCGAATATGATGAAGCCAGAGGATGAACACCATGGAAGCTTTTATTTTTAATTAAGTAAATTAATTAGAGCGTTATATGTTGATTCCAAGTGTGTTTCTTCTGATTTCTAGGTCCAATGAAAGATCTTTTGCGGAAAATCTAGCTATAGTTTTGGAGACTAACCTACCCGGACCTCCTAAAGAGTGCAAGGAAGAAGAGGAGCAAGTTGATTGTGGAATCTGCTATGCTCAGTATCTTCCTCTTGGTAATTAATTAGCTCATTTAGGCCCCATTTGTCTGCTTAAATTAGAATTTACCAGAATGCATTGTTTTGTTGGATGTGGTTATAAAAATCATCAAACAACTTTAAAACCTCTCAGATATGATGACTTGAATGTAGGTATAACTTAGAAAAACAAAATCATTGGTTTCAATTTCATGTTTTCTATCGACAAGTATTAATCAAATGAGCCATTGGTGAAATTCAAAGTGCCTGACTATATTTTTCCTTGCATTTTTGTGTTCGGATGGGGAGATGATGAGCTTGGGAGTGATAGTGGAAACGCCCCAGATTACAGATGTGATAATCCTTGCTGCAGTCGGGCTTTTCATTCTGTTTGCTTGAGAGATTGGCTTGGCTCAATCACTACCACAAGACAGTATGTTACTTGTTTATATTTTATTAATTATAAGATTTTTCCAGGAGACCCTCCCTGTAGTTTCATCTTTTGATGAGAGCTAGACCAAGGGTTTATCTTTGCAAATTAGGACAATGAATCATGATCCTATGCCAAGGTAACCGTAAAATATTCCTAGGTGCCCCTAGGAGTACTGCTGTGCATAATATCATGTCATTATTAGTTTCAAAACAACAGTTGTAAGAATACCAAAAGATGAAACTACAGTGACTTTTATTGTTGTTATTACTATTAAGGTTATTTACCCGGACTTCCCATCTGTAGAGAATTGGTATAAAACCTTGTAGTATATTCACTTGAGAGATAAATACAAGTATGAGTACAAATATATAGGAAGAGAGAGGAGGAAGAAATCCTATACAGGATATGTGGGACTAAAAGAGAGAAAGATAAATGGGCCTAATATATGGGCCTTTACATAGGCTTTCCTATATTCTCTAACACCCTCGAAGTTTGCGTAATTACAGCTTGTACCCCTCTAACTTTCGATATTACAAAAACCTCCCCTCAATGTTTACATTTCATAGCATCCATGCACAAAATGGATGCTATGAAATGTGTTGGGACTTTAATATTGTTATATGGTGTGCGGTTAGATATTTTTAGTGTATATATATATATATACGTTGTAATAGTTGAGAAGAGAAATAGAAGCGATAAAACCTAATTGGTTTTTCTTACGCAACATGGTACTAGAGCGAAGGGGCAGCTGCGACGGGTTCCGCTTAGAAGCCTAGAAGGTCGTCGGCGAGAGGCTGACCCGTCGGCGTTGAAGGTTGCTGGCATCGTCGATCGGCGCGAGCACTGGCAGTGCGGCATCGGCGAGGAAAGAGCGGCATCGGCGAGGAAAGAGCGGCATCGGCGACGAAACCAGCGGAGGAGGTGAAGGTGGAGTTAGAAGAGATGCGTTGATGAAGAGATGCGTCGATGAAGAGATGCGTCGATGAAGAGATGCGTCGATGAAGAGATGGCATCAGGACTCTGATTGCAGGCGTCAGTAGCAGAGCAGCAGAAAGGAGATGCGCTTGGATCTGGAGAAGAGGATGAAGCCGCTGACGGGGAAGAAGACTCGACGTGGATCTGTAGAAGCAGAAGTTTGAGGTGAAGAGGAAAGGGATCGAGGTCGACTTCGGCCATTCGACTTCGACCATTTGCCTATCGCCGACTTCGGCCATTACCTATCGCCGATTTCGGCGACTTCGGCCATTACCTATCGCCGAATTCGTCCAATACCTATCAGCAATTTCGTTCGGCGATTAGGCATCAGCGGCTTCCTTCCCTTACAGATGGAAAACATTCTAAACAAGCTGGATGCCTCCGAGGTGGTCACCCTACTGAAGCTTGTTGGGTCCATGGGGTCTGCCCCGCGTGTTGTGATGTTGGATCTCCCTCCAGTTGACCTAAAGCTAGAGGGACTGACCACTTACCTGAGCTGGTCTCGTCGGATTCAAAAAACTCTCACGGCACAGAAGGTTGGGGGGTTTCTGACGGGGGAACTGAAGAAGTCGAATGACTCGACTGCAGGAGATGAGTGGGAATCTACCCACATGGTGGTTTTCATGTGGCTTCTTCATTCGGTGGTCCCAACCATTGCTGCCACTGTTGACGGACTGGAGACTGTCAAGGAAGTCTGGGACAAGCTGAAGAGCACGTATGACGGAGTAGGTAATTCTCTACGGGTCTTTCAGCTGAAAGGGGAGATTGATGACACGGTACAAGGAGAGAAGACTGTGCAGGAGTATGCCTCCGAGTTAGATCGTCTGTGGATGGACTATGATCATGCGTCTGGGGGAATGAGTTGCAAGGACCCGGAATGCCGAGCCTCCAGGATCATCATGGAAGAACGAACGATGAAACTTCTCAAGGGGTTGGATGAGAAGTTCAACCAGAGAAGAGCTCTACTTCTCTCAAGTTCAGGGATACCGTCTCTCACCGAGGCTCTATCGGCAATGATCCAGGAGGAGACTCGCATCAAACTTCAAGAAGGGACTGGGAGGTCCGCTGCTGTGAAGTCAGTTCTTGTGACTGTCAGTACCCACACCCCGAGGTCGTCAGGGGACACTCGACAGTGCTTTAACTGCGGGGAAACTGGTCATTTGAGGTATGCCTGCTCTAAGCCACCCATGGAGAGAGGATGGGGTAGTGGACGTGGGAGCACTCGTGGACGTGGCCGGGGTAGAGGAGGTAGAGGTAACTATCGGGCTAACCTTGGAGTATGTGGAGAAGAGAATATTGGAGTCATCTATACTGAGGAGGAGCAGCACTTCTGAATCTAATGAACAAAATGGAGGGTCTCATGAGGAGGCAAACTGGGGAAGCCACTGAGGGGCCATCTCATGCCATGTATGCTCATCCTGCCGAAACGTCGGAATGGATTGTTGACTCTGGTGCATCCCGACACGTGACTGGAGACTCAGGGAAGTTCACCTCCTACATACGTCTTGCATCTCCTGATGACATCCAGACAGCGGACGGGACTTTTCAGCCAGTGGTCGGTAAGGGTACGGTCGATTGCACAGGTTCGGTAAAACTATCCAATGTCTTGCATGCTCCCTCATTTCCTGTCAGCCTCTTGTCTATTAGCTCTATTATACTTCAACTAAAATGTACTGTTTCTTTTGACATTCCCAAGGTGACATTCCAGGAGAAAGGGGCGAGGCGAATACTTGGGACTGGGACCTGGCGTGATGGGTTGTGGTACCTGGATCAACAGGGATTGGACGCTGCTCTTGTATCTGTGACGGAGGAGACAAAGAAAGGGAACCTAAAGACAAATGTAGAGGAGACATTACTGCTCCACCATCAACGATTAGGCCATTCATCTTTTGGTGTTTTAGCGCGGTTGTTTCCTTCTCTATCTGAAAAAACATGTAAAAGTAAACTTTTGTGTGATGCTTGCGACTTAGGCAAGCTCACAAGAAACTCTTATGTTAGCTCTGGTCACAGAAGCTCTTTTGTTTTTGATACTGTGCATTCAGATGTTTGGGGGCCGTGTGCTGTTAATTTTTCTAATGGTTATAGATATTTTGTGACCTTCATTGACTGTGCTTCACGTGTCACGTGGGTTTACTTGATGAAAGCTAAGAACGAGGTCTCGACTTGCTTCCAGAACTTTCACAAGCATGTCCAAACTCAATACGGTGCAATACTCAAGGTGCTTAGGTCAGATAATGGGACAGAATATATCAACAAGACCCTTGCCGAGTACTTGTCATCTCACGGGATACTACACCAGACCACTTGTGCTTACACTCCCGAACAGAATGGTGTCGCTGAGAGGAAGAACAGACATCTGATGGAAGTGGCAAGGAGCATGATGCTACACATGAAGGTTCCCCAAAACCTGTGGGGGTATGCGGTGTTAACAGCGGCACAATTAATTAATAGAATGCCATCGAGGACCTTAGGGTGGAGATCTCCATGTCAGGAGCTGCAAGGGCATAACGGAGGTATGCTCCCACTAAAGGTCTTTGGGTGTGTCTGCTTTGTGAAAGATAACAGGACAAGCGTGGGGAAACTCGATGCCAGGGCGATTAAATGTATCTTTGTGGGGTATTCTGGTACCCAAAAGGGATACGTATGTTGGAGTCCAGTCGAAAAACGGTGCTTCGTGAGCATGGATGTCCACTTCCGTGAACACGAACGGTACTACCCTCAGGATGAGACCCTACCCATACCTGAAAGGTCCAACTTTAGAGATGGTGATCGAGAGTGGGAGAATCTGGTGACAGATTTAAGTCAAGTTTGTGGCACGCCCGGTGGCACGCCCGTGGAGGAACGAGAGACGAATCAAGAACAGGAGGAGGTGAGAAATGTGGTACCTACAAGTTCAAGGGAGCCTATCACATATCAGAGGAGAGAAAAGCGTATCCCTATTCCAGTACCTGCAACCACAGCGACAGTGCCTAGTCCCTCGTCTATGCTCGTCTCACTCCCGGATGCACATCCAGTTGAACCTCTGCCACCTCCCTGTGAGTCTATTCCTACCTCTTTCCCGACTACTTCCGTCAGAAGGAGCACTCGCAGCAATGCGGGTAATCCTCCTGATCGGTATGGTTGGGATCTTGCTTCGTATGTCTCCTGTGACGCTATCTCTTCTTCTCACGGAGCATTCATCGCATCATTGGATAGTATTATTGTACCTAACAATTGGCAGGTAGCTAAAGCCGACCACAACTGGCAAGCTGCGATGAAGGAGGAGATGCGGGCTCTGGAGAAGAATAAGACGTGGGAACTAGCACAGCTTCCGGAAGGGAAAAGAGTTGTTGGATGCAAGTGGATCTTCACAGTGAAGCAGAACCCGGATGGAAAAATTGAGCGTTACAAGGCTCGATTGGTTGCGAAAGGGTACAGCCAAACGTATGGCATCGACTATGATGAGACATTCGCACCAGTGGCAAAGATGAGTACTGTTAGAACTCTGATTAGCTTAGCGGCAAATGGTCGGTGGAAGTTACATCAACTGGATGTGAAAAATGCTTTCCTTCATGGAGACTTGGCGGAGGAAGTATACATGGAGGTCCCACCGGGATTTGTTACGGCCATGACGCAAGGAAAAGTGTGTAAGTTGAAAAAGGCGTTGTATGGACTGAAGCAGTCCCCTCGCGCGTGGTTTGACCGCTTTAGGAAGACCATGGTTGGGATGGGGTACCAACAAACCAACGCCGACCACACGGTGTTTTTTAGACATAATACAAATCATCACGTCACTATTCTTGCTGTGTATGTGGATGACATGATCATCACAGGGGATGACGAGGAGGAAATTACGCGTCTTAAGCATGATTTGGGGAAGACATTTGAGGTGAAGGACTTAGGCCTGCTTAAGTATTTCCTTGGAATTGAGATCGCCTATGAGGAAAAAGGAATCGTTCTGTCTCAACGAAAGTATGCCCTGGATCTCCTCACCGAGACAGGAATGTTGGGATGTAAGCCAGCGGCAACGCCAATTGACACAAGAGAGAAGGTGAGCGCTGAAGCAGGGGAACCAGTTGATCGGGAAAGATATCAGAGGCTTGTTGGGCGATTGATTTATCTGAGTCACACCCGTCCAGACATCTCCTTTGCAGTGAGCGTGGTGAGTCGTTATATGCACGATCCCAGGAAGGGTCATATGGATGTCGTGTACAGAATACTTCGATACTTGAAGTCTGCTCCAGGAAAAGGGCTTCTCTTTAGACGGAATGGGCACGTGAAGATTGACGGGTACTGCGATTCAGATTGGGCGAGCTGTGCCGACGATAGGAGATCTACCTCAGGTTATTGTGTGTTTGTGGGAGGCAACCTGATCTCGTGGAGAAGTAAGAAACAGTCAGTTGTAGCACGATCGACAGCGGAAGCAGAGTATAGAGCTATGGCTCTAGGGGTTGTTGAACTCCTCTGGTTGAAAGGGATGCTGATGGAGCTAAAAGTGGACCAAGGAGACAGAATGAAACTGTGGTGTGACAGCCAAGCCGCCATCAGCATTGCCAACAATCCAGTTCACCATGACAGGACCAAGCATATTGAGATTGATAGATTTTTCATAAAGGAAAAACTGAATAGTGAACTCTTGGAGCTCAGCTATGTCACTACTAAAGATCAGGCTGCTGACTGTTTGACGAAGGGGCTCAGCTCAAAGGATATGATAAGGAATTGTGACAAGATGGGCTTAGTCAACATCTTCCGCCCACCTTGAGGAGGAGTGTTGGGACTTTAATATTGTTATATGGTGTGCGGTTAGATATTTGTAGTGTATATATATACGTTGTAATAGTTGAGAAGAGAAATAGAAGCGATAAAACCTAATTGGTTTTTCTTACGCAACAAAGTGCAAACAATGAGAGGCGCAGGGGGGTCTTTTTGTGCATGGATGCTATGAAATGTAAACATTGAGAGGGGAATTGTAATTTCGAAAGTTAGAGGGGTGCAAGCTGTAATTACACAAACTTCGAGGGGAGGTCCCGATGAATAATCCTCACTATTAATTTCACAAATCTTTCCTATGAGTTAGCATTGTTATAGGTTGTGCCTATCTATCTTTTGAAATTATAAAAAAAACTTTCCTTTGAGCTTACATCTTATAACATGAGCTTATGAATTGTAAACTCACAGGAAAAGCTTTTGTAATTTCAAAAGACAGAGGAGTGTAACCTGCAGTTTTACAAACTTACAGGGGTGGTCTTGCTGGACGGCCCTTGCTACTATATTTACATTTTATGCTCATTTTAGCTTGACCAAAAATAAATATATTGATATTGTTGGTTTTTTTTTGGTTGTAGGTCCTACGATGTCTTGTTTGGGAACTGCCCTTATTGTTCGGATCCGGTTGCTGTTAAAAGTAATGGCTCTTAATGCCCCATCATTTCATCCTTAAACTCTTTTTATGTCAATTGCATCCCCTTGGTATTTATTGTCCTACAAAAAAACAAAGACCAGTGCTTAATAATAAATACTATTCACTCGTTTTCTACTGATGCCTCTGTGAAAGTAACTGTTCTTAATTTCACTGTTTTTATTTTATTTTATCGAGGCTAGTTTACTTCTTTTCTCTGTCTCAACCTATGAAATATCATTAACTTGTGAAGTTAAATATATGATTAGTGAATCAAAATAATGATCAAGAGAACAATATATGAATTTCATAGTTTGGAATTTATATTAAGATCTTTTTAAAGATATAATAATTTATAGAATGTGTAAAGTTCTTAATTTTTTGATAAAATGTCTCAATGCTTAAAAAAACACCGCTCCATTTGGCGCGGTGTTTTTGCGCAGATGAGTTTGGACAAAAAAGCCACCGTCGTAGAGTGTATGTTTGGCATGACAATGGTTATGACCGCCACCAAGAAAAGAAAATTAGTTTTAAACATAAAATGGATGAAGTTCCTTAGGTGAGGTCGGGCGTTAAGGCTCTCTTTGGCACAACGTTGGCGGTCGTGAACACGGTGGTTATGAACCGTCGTTCGTGAACGCCCGACCTCACCTAAGGAGCTTCATTCACTTTTAGTTCAAAACTAGTTCTATTTTCTTGGTGGTGGTCGTAACCGTTGTCGTGAACCATCGTTGATTTTATTAAATATTTTGTAACATACATTCTATGACGGTGACGTTTTTCTCTAACTCACCGGAGCAAAAACGCCGCGCCAAACGGAGCCATAATCTTCTTGCTACCTCTGGTCTCCAACCAATAATCATCTCTCTCCTTCCATCGTTTAATTATCTTCATAAGATTATGCAAGTCGAGAAAAGAAAAACAATGGCCAAGTGTAGAGTAAAAGATGACATTGGAAATCAGGCGTCGTGGTGATCAGTATGAACGAAAAGACGGTGGCGGCGATCACTATGAAGAAAAAGAAGGTGATGTTCATGGAGGAGAAGAGGATGACGAAGGCTGTGAATTAATGTTGCAGGAGACAAGGGTAGTGCTGGTGGCTAGTCTCATTATTTACTATTTTTAGAATGTTTGGTATATGAGATGTAATTATGGTTTTTACTTTTTAGTTATCTTTCTTTTCTGGCCTTAATTATTTGGCTATAAATACCTGTATTGGTGACTGTATTATGAGCTGAATAAGAAGAAAGTGTTCTCCCCTCTTCCTGTTCATCTTTCTTGTTCGTTTCCTGATATGGTATCAGAGCTCAATGGCGTTTCTTGATTCTTCTTCCTCCGCTTCTGGTTCTTCGATCATCCCTATTAGGATGGAGAATCTGCAGGATAGTTCTAATCCTTTCTACCTCCATCCCTCTGATAATCCTGGATCTCTTCTTGTTTCTCAACCCCTAAATGGAGAAAACTTCAATTCCTGGTACCGGGCCATGCAGATGGATCTATAAAATAAGCATGGATTCGTTGATGGATCTATAAAAATGCCTGATCCAGCCGACACCTCGTTGTATCTTGCTTGGCAGCGGAACAACAATATCGTCGCATCCTGGATCTTGAACTCCATCTCTAAAGACATCTCTGCTAGTGTTCTTTATTCTTCTTCGGCTTTAGAAATATGGACTGACCTTCGTGAAAAGTTTCAACAGCAAAACGGACCGAGAATTTTTCAATTAAAAAGGGATTTGATGAATTTGAATCAAGGAACTATGACTGTAAGTCAGTACTTCACGAAACTAAAGGCAATCTGGGAAGAGCTTAATCAATACAAACCAATGCTTACCTGCACTTGCCAAGGAATACGTCCTCTTCAAGATCATTACCATATGGAATATGTGATCAGCTTTCTCATGGGTCTTAATCGTCTTTTTCTCAGATCCGTGGTCAAATTTTGTTGATGGATCACATTCCTCCTATAAACAAAGTTTTCTCCTTAGTTCTACAAGAAGAAAAACAATGTGAGATTAATCATTTCTCCTCTTCCGATCCTTCTCCAGCTTTTCAGATTCAGCATACCAAATTTAAATCTGCAAAGGACCGACCTATGTGTGCTTACTGTGGGATTCTTGGACACTATAAAGATAAGTGTTATAAACTGCACGGATATCCCCCTGGATATAAAAAATCTCGACCAGCAACCACAACTTCAACTGCAGCTCATGTAAATCAATCCTCAGATATGACCCCGGAACAGATTTCTGCTACAGGAATGAATTTCACTAATCAGCAGTATCAACAACTTCTGTCTCTACTGCAGAATCAGATCAACGCCGCTACCCATCCTCAGAGCAAGATCACTGATACTCCTTCTACTGGTTTGGTTTTTGCAACAAACTCTTTACCCTTACCATCTACTTCATGGGTTTTAGATTCAGGCGCCAGCTCACATATTACTTATGATTTGAATTGCTTTAGTTCATATCATTTTGTTCAAAATCGTTTCATTACCCTGCCAGATAAATCCATGATTCCTGTTAGCGCCATTGGGGTTGTTAAACTTACTGATGATTTTATTCTCCAAAATGTTCTTTACGTTCCTATTTTCCGTTTCAATTTGCTTTCAGTTAGTGCCCTACTACATCAAACTAATCTTTCTATTTCTTTCTTTTCTGATTGGTTTCTAATCCAGGAGACCATTCAATTCAAGACGATTGGCAAGGGTAGTCTTCTTGCTGGTTTGTATGTGCTGTCTTCCTCCAGCTATCAAGCATCTCCCGTCATCCATGAAAGTTCCAAATCTGTCAACCTTGCTCAACAATTTGCTGCTCCTGCCCTAGTTAATAGTGTTTCAAATAAATGTAAAGCATCCTTGTGGCATAATCGCTTTGGACACTTGTCGGACAAAGTATTGAAGCTTTTGAGCAATAAAATTCCTTTTAGTTTTCCTCATTCTTTTTCTTCTGTTGAATGTAATGTGTGTCCTATGGCTAAGTTTCGATGTTTACCATTTATATCTCATAATAAAATTGCTGGTAATCCTTTCGATTTGATTCATTGTGATATATGGGGACCTCATCATAGTCCCACATACAATGGTCATCGTTTCTTTCTCACCATTGTTGACGATTGTTCAAGATATACTTGGACATATCTTCTCCATACCAAAGCTGAAGCTACTTCTGCTATTATTCATTTTTTTGCCATGATTAAAACTCAATTTGGCAAAGACATAAAATGTATTAGATCCGACAATGCGAAAGAATTAGCTCTAACAGAATTTTTGATTAAACAAGGAACTCTACACCAATTTTCTTGCGTCGAAACACCTCAACAAAATTCTGTTGTGGAGCGCAAACATCAACACCTCCTAAATGTTTCTCGTGCCTTATTTTTTCAATCCAAGGTTCCTTTATCTTTTTGGGGAGATTGTGTTGGAACCTCCACTCATCTCATCAACAGGCTGCCTACTCCTGTTCTTCATGGCAAATCTCCATTTCAAATTCTCTATAATGATGAGCCTGATTATTCCACCATCAAAGTCTTTGGCTGCCTTGTTTTTGCTGCTACAATACATGCTCATCGCACAAAATTTCAACAACGAGCAATTCCTGCTGTTTTTGTTGGATATCCTTCCGGGTACAAAGGTTACAAATTATATAATTTGCAAACCAAGACTTTTTTTGTTTCTCGGGATGTCATTTTCCATGAAACCCAATTTCCTTTTCATACAATTCCTTCTCCAACCAATCCTATTGATTTTTTTCCTGATCTGGTTGTTCCTACTCCTCAAGACGATCCTCAAATTCCCACTTCTCCTCTGTCAGCACAGTCTCAACAGATTTCAGTCCTCTCTCAAGAAGACAATCATCATGAGCCGAATATTTCCATACCTACTCCTATTGACAACAATGTTTTAACCAATTCAAAATCATCTCCCAGAAAATCTGGTAGGACTACCAAGAAACCTGCTCATCTCCAAGACTATGTTTGCTCAGTTTATCCTATTCAAAATCATCTAGGCTACACCCATCTTTCTCCCACCTACAGAAATTTCATTCTTCAAGTCTCTGCCACCCATGAACCTTTTTTTTATCATCAGGCAGTGAAACATCCTCAATGGCGTGCGGCCATGAATGCTGAGCTTCAAGCTATGGATGCTAACAACACTTGGTCTCTTGTTCCTTTACCTAAAAACAAGCGATGTATTGGGAATCGTTGGATATACCGTGTGAAATACAAGGCTGATGGATCAGTTGACAGATTTAAGGCGCGATTGGTAGCTAAAGGATACACTCAACAAGCGGGAATTGATTTTTTGGACACTTTTTCTCCAGTGGCCAAACTAACATCAGTTCGCGTTCTTCTTGCGGTGGCTGCTGCCAAAAGGTGATCTATACTTCAACTTGACGTAAATAACGCCTTCTTACATGGTGATTTATGTAACACCCCAAATCTGGTAGTTCCGCGAAGTAGGCGGAGTGGTAGTGCGGCACGTGAAGCAGGCTAGAATTTTCCCTGTCTGCTCTTAGCGCACGATCAGTGGCCTCATCGCGCACGACCAGTGATCGTGTGCCAGCGATCGTGCGTTAATTCAGAAGAGAATCGAGTTCTGTCTCGGACAGTGCGCACGACCATTTCCCTCTTCGCGCACGACCAGTGATCGTGCGCCAGCGATCGTGCGCTTATTCGCAAGAATTCAGAGTTCTGTCCCGGATAGTGCGCACGACCATTGCCCTCGTCGCGCACGGCCACTGACCGTGCGCCTGTGATCGTGCGCCCTGTTTATTCTGTTCCGCGATTTTGAGCGGAGAAGAGGATCCGACCGATCAAATTTCTTGGAATTCGATCCAACGGCTGGGATTTGTTGCTGGGGGGTCTTAGGGCTTTGGAGAGGGATTAAACCCTCATTATTTCATAGAGTTCCTCTCTCCTAGGCTAGAGGAAGAAGAAGGGGGCAAGGAAGAAGAAGAGGAGATTTCGCCATTGACGGAGCTCCGGAGCTCCGTTTCGCGAGCCGTTTCCGGATCCGGAGAGTGCAGCCCGGTGCGGTTCTTTCCCTCCGCGTAGAATCTCGGATCCATGGCGAAGAAGAACACGTCTAGGGTAACGATTCTTCCTCCCGAACTTTGGACTTGTATTTGTCCATTCATTCCTCTTTCTTTGCTTGCATGAGGCATCTCTTTCACCAAATGGGTGAAGTGTAGGATTTCCTCAAGTTCTTCGGAACTCCGGGTAGATTGTGTCCGTCCCCGGCATATTGCATGTAGAAAATCCGGTAGTCGTGCGGATTTAGGCATTTTGTGTGAAGCCTATTCGTGGCCGTGAGCCCGAATCGGTGATGCTTGATTTGCGACGTTGCATTTAGGTTAGGCCTAGAATGCGTGCCGGAGAATGACTCCGTGAACTCACCTATAGTATTGCGGGAGTTAAGTGTAGGCGTCTTGTGAGGATCCCTACGAAAGCCCCATGCTTTGAGTTTTGGATGAAGGCAAACCTTCACCACGATATTGATGCGGAGCGTATGTACCTCCCTTGTTGAGAATTCGCGAAGCCTAGATCCTTGTAAAGGGGTTAGGTGCGTAGCGTATATTTAGTGTAGCACTTGAAAGTGCTAAACCCTTACGGGCCGAGGTGAAGCCGTACCCGCGTCGTGCGATAGATCGCGACGATTAGAGCACGGGCAAAGCTAAACTGAACCCGTTTCCATGCAGATCGGCGAGAGGCCCCTTCCTCATGAAAGCCGTGTGATCATGGGAGAGGTCGGGGAAGGTGTCATACCTAGACCGACCAAAAGCTCTTGTTTCCCACCTAAGGTTGTGACCCTTAGGGTGGAGTGTTGTGAATTTGATATTATGATTAGCCTCATGCGATTGCTTAGGTGGTTGTGGGGAACCTTCGGGTGAACCCAACCAACATCATGTGCATACCTAGGTTCCCTTCTTTTGATGCTCAACCTAGAAGATTGATTGTGCTTGAAACCTCACCTTGTGTAGTTGCACCTTCTTTATATTAGCACTTGCTAGTGTAGCTTGCTTGCAGGGTAGAAGCTCCGCCACCCCGGGATAGGGGTGGGGTCGTTATAATTTGGTCAGCTGTGCTGACCGTTACTCTGTTTGCCACCGCTTGGTGGAATGTTCTTATGCAGGTGCAGGTGAGCCTAGCGGGAAATAGCGGGCGATAGTCCTTTTGCTGAGTTGGCCCTTGAAGGCCAGCCTTTTTCCTGATTTCTCATGTCTTGCCGGCCTGCGTGCCGATGTATGCTTTTTGGAGTTTTGTACATTGATTTGATGTAAGGCCCTAAGGCCGTAACTCTTATTTCTGGACTCGCTCCTATGATAGTGGACATGTCTATTCGAATGGTTTAATTAATGCTTCCGCTTACGTTTTTGTACTCTCGTTTTGTTATTACTTTTCTGGTTATCACCTTTTAACTCCTAGCTAGTGTGGTTTGTATGGCGTGGGGTCCCGGCCGGACCTGCTGTTATACTTTTCGTGCTGGCAGGGTGTTACAATTTGGTATCGGACTTAAGGCGTCGATCCGTAGTTTAGCGAATTCGGGACGAATTCCTTTTAAGGGGTGGTGCGCACGGGCTGTGCATTCACCTAAAACGACAAAAACTAATAAGAATGTCCACTTAGGAATGAAAAAACATACTTGTTTGCGGAACCTGAGCGTTCCATGATTGATGTTTGATATGTTTAGGGTCACTAAATTGTGCCTTGCATGATTATAGGTGACTAGAAGTGCTGCGGGGCGGTCTCAACCCCGTAACACCGCTGAAAGTAGTGGGTCGGCTGAGGTGCCAGCGACCACTCCTTCGGCTGAGATGATCAGAATGGTCGCAGAAGCAGTCTTCGCGATGATCAATGCTCAACCGCAAAGGCTTGCACAGCCTGCTACGCCTACTACAGATGCGGCCCCGGTAATTGAACCTGCAGTGGAACCTGCGGTAGCACCGAGGGTTGATGCCCCTGTGCCAGTAGCTGCAGTGGAACCGGCGTTAGCACCGAGGGTGGAGCGTCAAGTTGCGCAAGTAGTTGCGGGGCGAGCGCGTGACCAACAATTAAAGCACTTCTTGAGCTTTAATCCTCCTACCTTCTCGGGATCTGAGTCCCCAACGGTGGCAGAAGACTGGTTGTCAAGAGTTAGAAGAACTCTGAGGGCGACGGCGACGGACGAAGCCATGATGGTCACCTTAGCCACTTTCCTTCTTGACGGAGAGGCTGTGCTGTGGTGGGAAGAGCAGGAACTGCACAAGTTCGGTGATAGAGACATTACTGAAATAACAATGGCTGAGTTTTCAAAGTCGTTCCTCCAGCGGTTTATCCCCTCTGCCCAACGCATTGCGTTACAAAACCAGTTCCTGAGGTTAACTCAAGGTGATCGCTCCGTTGACGATTACTTACATGAGTTTACCAGACTGAGTCGCTATGCGGGGGCATTGGTGGAGGATGAGGAGACGAAGACGAATAAATTCTATGAAGGGCTTCGGGACGAGTTGAGGCTGCTCCTTGCAGGCCCTATGACGTTTGGCTTCCAAGTGATGGTGCAAACCGCCAGATCTTTGGAGTTGGACATGAAGAGGGTACAAGCAAAGAGTGTTGTAAAGAAACCCGAGTTTCATGCGCCGGCCTCTCAGTCCAAGCCGGACTTCAGAAGGAACAAGCGGAAGTTCAAGCAGGCGGAACCAGCTTCTTCGAATGTTTCGGGAGCCACGACCGCGCGGACTCCTATTACGTGTTTCACCTGCGGGAAGGTGGGACACAAAGCTGCGGTGTGTCGAAGTGGTCCCCCAAAGGCGGCAAATCGAGCGGTGGATTATGCTCGGGCTGCGGAAAAGGGCAAAGCGGCAGAGTCTTCGGCCTCCCAACACATTCCGACTCAGCCGAGAGTCTATTCGCTTGGCCAACAAGAAGCTATACGACAAACCGATGTCGTCACAGGTACGAATTAGAAGTTAGCTTTTACAGCTATGTATATGATTCTTACTGTTGTACGACTATATGTGTTATTTGTGTACAATTAGGTTTCATCCTAATTTTCAACTATCCGGCGAGAGCTCTATTCGATACGGGTGCATCGCACTCTTTTCTGTCTGAGGACTTCGTGGTGCGAATCGGAGTGCCGTCTACCTTTGTAGAGGATAGATTGGAAGTAGTGCTACCCAATGGATCTCGAATGAGTGCGGATAGGAAGAGCCGTGTGAAGGTGCGGATCGGAAGTCAAGATTTCGACTTGGAAGCGTCGTTACTACCGTTAGCTGAATTCGATGTGATCTTCGGCATGGACTGGCTCTCGGAGCAGCGAGCATGCATAGATTGCAATACAAAGGAGATCACTCTGGGAACGAACACCGACGATGAAACCATATTCGCCGGTATGCGAGGAGCGAGCAAGACGCTGATGTCTGCTCTCCAAGTGGTTAAGGCGGTGAGAAAAGGCGCCGAGTTGTTCTTCACCTTGTTGGAGGCTTCGGAGCCAAAGCCCAGGTTGTGTGATGTCCCAGTTGTAGCAGAATACGCCGACGTGTTTCCTAACGAACTCCCTGGGGCTCCGCCTCATCGGGAGATTGATTTCTGTATCGAGTTGGTGCCAGGTGCCAAACCTGTGGCCCGCTCACCATACCGAATAGCGCCAAAGGAATTGGCAGAGTTGAAGGTCCAATTGCAAGAGCTGCTAGAGCAAGGCTACGTACGTCCAAGTTCTTCGCCTTGGAGTGCACCAGTCCTCTTTGTGAAAAAGAAGGATGGGAGCTTGCGTCTATGTATTGATTATAGAGAGCTAAACAAGTTGACCGAGAAAAACCGATATCCGATTCCTAGAATCGATGATCTATTCGACCAACTGATGGGGTCGACGGTTTACTCCAAGCTAGACCTAAGGTCCGGCTACTATCAACTGCGAATAAGGGAATGTGACATTCCAAAGACAGCGTTCAGTACCCGCTTTGGGCACTATGAGTTCACGGTAATGCCGTTCGGTCTATCCAACGCACCGTCGGTATTCATGGACTTGATGAATAGGACATTCCGAGAGTATTTAGATCAATTTGTGATCGTCTTCATCGACGACATTTTGGTATACTCTCAGTCGGACGAGGAGCATGTAGGGCATCTGCACGCAGTCCTGAGCACCTTGAGGAGGAGTCAGCTATATGCCAAGTTCTCCAAGTGCGAGTTTTGGCTACCGTCAGTGGCATTCCTTGGTCATGTTGTTAGTGGCGAAGGAATTGCAGTTGATCCGTCGAAGATAGAAGCGATCCAAGCGTGGCCTTTGTTGAAAAACGTAGCGGAAGTCCGAAGTTTCTTAGGACTTGCCGGCTATTATAGGCGCTTTGTGGAAAACTTCTCGAGGATCGCACTTCCTCTCACAAAACTGACTAGGAAGGATCATAAGTTCGTTTGGTCGCCCGAGTGCGCACGAGCTTTTGAAGAGCTAAAGAGCCGTCTGACCACGGCGCCCATTCTATGCTCGCCACAAGGTACGGAAGGCTACGAAATATATAGCGACGCCTCAGGAAGTGGTTTGGGTTGTGTCCTAGTGCAGTTCGGGAAGGTAATTGCCTACGGCTCCCGGCAACTGAAGGTTCACGAGAGGAATTACCCGGTCCATGATTTGGAGCTAGCGGCCGTGGTTTTTGCCCTCAAACTTTGGAGGCACTATCTATATGGCGTGAAGATCGATATCTTTACCGACCATAAGAGCCTCAAGTACTTACTAGATCAAAGGGAGTTGAACATGCGCCAAAGGAGGTGGATGGAGTTCCTTGGGGACTACACCTTTGATATCAAATATACTCCCGGTAAAGGAAACGTAGTTGCAGACGCGTTGAGTCGTCGGGCTCCCGCACAAGCAAATTGGATTTTGATGCACGATGAGCGTCTAATCCGTGAGCTAGAAGAAATGGAGATCATATGCATTGATAGGAGAACGTCTACTTCAGCATGCTTGAACTGGACGGAAGTTCACTACGACCTTGCCGACCGAGTTCGACAAGCATTGGAGTTGGACGAGAGCTTGAAACGATACAAAGCGGAAACCGTTGAAGGGTTAAACGCTGATTTCTCCTTCGAAGACGACCTTATGTGGAAGCAGGAAAGGTTATGCATCCCAAACGTTGGTACTCTACGGGCGGAGTTGATGTACGAGGCTCATCATACCAAGTACTCGATCCACCCGGGGAGCACTAAAATGTTTATGGATATGAAGAAACTGTTCTGGTGGCCGGGCATGAAGAAAGACATTGCCCTTTACGTGGCCAAGTGTCATACTTGCGCGTTGGTGAAAGCGGAATGTCAACGTCCCGGTGGGTTTCTGAAGTCCTTGCCGATTCCGGAATGGAAGTTTGATGATATTTCGATGGATTTCGTGCACGGATTGCCGAGATCGCAACATGGAAACGATGCCATATGGGTGATCGTGGACCGTTTGACAAAGGTATCACACTTCATTCCGAACCGGAAGGATGATTCCGTAGAGAAGCTAGCAAAGCTCTATGTGGATAGTATCGTGAGACTGCACGGTGTCCCTCGTAGCATCGTCAGCGATCGTGACGGGCGTTTCACATCGAAAGATTGGAGGCTTATCCATGAACTGTTGGGCACAAAATTGAAGTTCAGCACGGCCTTCCACCCGCAAACGGATGGACAGACCGAGAGAACCAACAGGACTATGGAGGATATGCTCCGAATGTGCGCTCTAGACTTTGGAAAGAGGTGGGAGGATCACCTCTATATGATCGAATTCGCCTACAATAATAGCTACCAAGCCAGCATAAAGATGGCTCCTTTCGAGGCCCTCTATGGTAAGAAGTGTCGTACGCCGTTGTCTTGGGCGGAAACGGGCGATACTAAGCTATTGAAGCGAAAGGATGTTGAAGAAGCAACTTCGACGATCCGGTCTATACGCGAAAGGCTATTGGTTGCCCAGGATAGGCAAGCAAAGTATTTCAACGCCAAGCATAGGAACTTAGAGTTTGTCGTCGGTGACCGGGTTTACTTGAAGATCAAACCGTTCAAAGGGGTATCAAGGATTCGACGCTTGAAAAAGCTCAGTCCGAGGTACTTAGGACCGTTCGAGATCGTGGAGCGTGTTGGTGATGCGGCTTATCGGCTTGCACTATCTGCAGAGCTGAGCGGTCTGCACGACGTGTTCCACATTTCAGTGTTGAGGAAGGCAGTGCAAGAGCCTACTCATATCGTTGCGGTCGGCAAAGTTCCGGTTGATAGTGGGTTGTCGACGAAAGTCAAGCCTTTACGCATCGAAGATACCGAAGTAAAGCAGCTGCGGAACAAGTCCATTCGGATGGTAAAAGTCCGGTGGGATAACTGCGGCCGAGAGGAGCTCTCTTGGGAGAGAGAGCAAACGATGCTTGCGGAGTATCCCGAGCTATTTCCCTCAGGTAAAGTATAACTGTAATTTATGCTATTACTGTTTCCTGGATTTCGGGACGAAATTCTTTTAAGGAGGGTGGAGTTGTAACACCCCAAATCTGGTAGTTCCGCGAAGTAGGCGGAGTGGTAGTGCGGCACGTGAAGCAGGCTAGAATTTTCCCTGTCTGCTCTTAGCGCACGATCAGTGGCCTCATCGCGCACGACCAGTGATCGTGTGCCAGCGATCGTGCGTTAATTCAGAAGAGAATCGAGTTCTGTCTCGGACAGTGCGCACGACCATTTCCCTCTTCGCGCACGACCAGTGATCGTGCGCCAGCGATCGTGCGCTTATTCGCAAGAATTCAGAGTTCTGTCCCGGATAGTGCGCACGACCATTGCCCTCGTCGCGCACGACCACTGACCGTGCGCCTGTGATCGTGCGCCCTGTTTATTCTGTTCCGCGATTTTGAGCGGAGAAGAAGATCCGACCGATCAAATTTCTTGGAATTCGATCCAACGGCTGGGATTTGTTGCTGGGGGGTCTTAGGGCTTTGGAGAGGGATTAAACCCTCATTATTTCATAGAGTTCCTCTCTCCTAGGCTAGAGGAAGAAGAAGGGGGCAAGGAAGAAGAAGAGGAGATTTCGCCATTGACGGAGCTCCGGAGCTCCGTTTCGCGAGCCGTTTCCGGATCCGGAGAGTGCAGCCCGGTGCGGTTCTTTCCCTCCGCGTAGAATCTCGGATCCATGGCGAAGAAGAACACGTCTAGGGTAACGATTCTTCCTCCCGAACTTTGGACTTGTATTTGTCCATTCATTCCTCTTTCTTTGCTTGCATGAGGCATCTCTTTCACCAAATGGGTGAAGTGTAGGATTTCCTCAAGTTCTTCGGAACTCCGGGTAGATTGTGTCCGTCCCCGGCATATTGCATGTAGAAAATCCGGTAGTCGTGCGGATTTAGGCATTTTGTGTGAAGCCTATTCGTGGCCGTGAGCCCGAATCGGTGATGCTTGATTTGCGACGTTGCATTTAGGTTAGGCCTAGAATGCGTGCCGGAGAATGACTCCGTGAACTCACCTATAGTATTGCGGGAGTTAAGTGTAGGCGTCTTGTGAGGATCCCTACGAAAGCCCCATGCTTTGAGTTTTGGATGAAGGCAAACCTTCACCACGATATTGATGCGGAGCGTATGTACCTCCCTTGTTGAGAATTCGCGAAGCCTAGATCCTTGTAAAGGGGTTAGGTGCGTAGCGTATATTTAGTGTAGCACTTGAAAGTGCTAAACCCTTACGGGCCGAGGTGAAGCCGTACCCGCGTCGTGCGATAGATCGCGACGATTAGAGCACGGGCAAAGCTAAACTGAACCCGTTTCCATGCAGATCGGCGAGAGGTCCCTTCCTCATGAAAGCCGTGTGATCATGGGAGAGGTCGGGGAAGGTGTCATACCTAGACCGACCAAAAGCTCTTGTTTCCCACCTAAGGTTGTGACCCTTAGGGTGGAGTGTTGTGAATTTGATATTATGATTAGCCTCATGCGATTGCTTAGGTGGTTGTGGGGAACCTTCGGGTGAACCCAACCAACATCATGTGCATACCTAGGTTCCCTTCTTTTGATGCTCAACCTAGAAGATTGATTGTGCTTGAAACCTCACCTTGTGTAGTTGCACCTTCTTTATATTAGCACTTGCTAGTGTAGCTTGCTTGCAGGGTAGAAGCTCCGCCACCCCGGGAAAGGGGTGGGGTCGTTATAATTTGGTCAGCTGTGCTGACCGTTACTCTGTTTGCCACCGCTTGGTGGAATGTTCTTATGCAGGTGCAGGTGAGCCTAGCGGGAAATAGCGGGCGATAGTCCTTTTGCTGAGTTGGCCCTTGAAGGCCAGCCTTTTTCCTGTTTTCTCATGTCTTGCCGGCCTGCGTGCCGATGTATGCTTTTTGGAGTTTTGTACATTGATTTGATGTAAGGCCCTAAGGCCGTAACTCTTATTTCTGGACTCGCTCCTATGATAGTGGACATGTCTATTCAAATGGTTTAATTAATGCTTCCGCTTACGTTTTTGTACTCTCGTTTTGTTATTACTTTTCTGGTTATCACCTTTTAACTCCTAGCTAGTGTGGTTTGTATGGCGTGGGGTCCCGGCCGGACCTGCTGTTATACTTTTCGTGCTGGCAGGGTGTTACAATTTAGATGAAGATCTCTATATGCATTTGCCTCTTGGTCATCCCCGGCATGAACACCTTGTTTGTAAACTACACAAGTCCATTTATGGTCTTCGACAAGCTTCTCGTCAATGGTTTCATAAGTTTTCTTCAGTTTTGATAAATCATGGATTCATTCAATCAAAAAACGATTATTCTCTGTTTACACCTTGTTTCACGGTTATCTCATTATTTACTATTTTTAGAATGTTTGGTATATGAGATGTAATTATGGTTTTTCCTTTTTAGTTATCTTTCTTTTCTGGCCTTAATTATTTGGCTATAAATACCTGTATTGGTGACTGTATTATGAGCTGAATAAGAAGAAAGTGTTCTCCCCTCTTCCTGTTCGTCTTTCTTGTTCGTTTCCTGATAGCTAGTTGTAGCCTCATGGTCACCTCCGACTTTTGGTGACAATGCACAGGGCCCCCCATGCGATCGCGACAGTACCCCAGTCGCAGAAGTGCCCCGACGCGGCAGCGCTCCCGTAGCTCACTCGGGGGGGTTTGCACTGGAGGCCTTTTTGGTGAAGGCATCCTACTTCCCAAGCAAGAGTTGTAATATTTCGATCATGGTACAATTTGACTCTCAGTGAGCCTTTGTACAGTTTCCTTCAAATTAAAAAGAAAATAAGATTTTGTTTTATATTTTATCATAATAAAATAATTAGGTTTAATGACTTTAATGATATCACTAAACATTCACCGCAGTCACCCTTGCGATTCATTTTGTATTTAGTGTTTTTTATCTTTTGATTCATTTTGTTAAGGAATATCATATTACTAGGAGTGAGGCTGTACATGTATTATGATTTGAATCAATTTAAAGTTATAATAGAAGTTAACTTATTGTAATTAATATTTTTGATTCATTTTATCAATGAATATAAGTATATATATAACAATGTTTTATCACGTGAATTTTATATTTTACATTTATTAGTTTTTATAGGAAGTTGAGTTTGGACAAAAACGCTTCCGTCATAAAATATGTTTGAATATAAAAGTGTATGAAGTTCCTTATGTAAAGTCGGACGTTCATGACTGGCGGTTCATAATCGGCGCGTTCATGACTACCACCCCCATGTCGAACGAATCCTTGGTAAATTTAATTTTTGATAAAATGATTTACATATTCTCAGAACGATAGTTCCAGTTACATATGGTGTTTTTAATGTAAAAACAAAATTACCTTCCGATGAGCAATATAGTAAAACATGCATGTAGGTGGAATTGAGTTAATTTTTGGGAAGCTTTGCAATTCTATCAATTTAGCATGTTATAATTAATGTGATGCTGACGATCTTCTTAAATTTATTATACAGTATTAACAGATAAAAAAATATTTCACCACATGAAATGAAACACACCACCTTTAATTTTTATTATAATACATGCAAGTGAAAGTGCACGGGAATTCTTCGTCAGGCCACGATAATATCATTGATCACTCATATTCTTTGTAAGCAGCATGAAACGAAGATAATACTACCACTTCAGTCCATATCATCATTGTATAGTGTTTGGCAGTAGTAGTAGTAGTAGTAGTAGTACTGTCACTCACATTATCTAATGTGAATGTGATCGATCAAGGGAATTGTCGCGGCGCATGGACGTCGGTATAACTCATACATAGCTCATTTCGTGTTTTTCAATCCAGCTCGTGCTCCGCTCTTCTGAACTCCTCGAGCAGATCAATGAGCTTCTCCCTTCTCGTGCAATCAACAGAACCCATGTGATCCTCGGGCAGATCCCAGATTCTTCTTCTTCCCCCCATCGGACCTGAGCAGAGGTGAGGATCTCAAGCTTCTTCTTCTATTCTTTTATTAGCTCTCTGTGTTGAAAGCTAAGCAAATTGAGATTACCCAAACAATTATATTAGTTTTTTTTTTTTAATTTTCAACCGCCCCATTATCAAATCTTCATTTGCCACCACTTCATTTGAAAACGGGGCCTGAGACAGATCCAACGGCTATAAATTAGACTTTTGATTAGATATAAAATATTTCATTTATCTGCCGCCGGTTTTCTCGGTTAGGAGCGATCAGCCAACGAGACCAGGCGTTAATCAGAAGACACGGATTAGTGGATTGGAGGGAAGCTGAAAAGCAAATGCTACGCGGAAATTTTTGAATCATTTGTTGCTGTTCAAAACCCGGATTTCCAATCCCGTGATCGACAGCACGGGGCAGGGGAAGCCATTCCCGAGGATTCTGTATATAGATATTCCACATCATGGCTGGATCAGAGAGGAGCGTTAAGCGACAATCAAATCTTACGGTTCCCCGAGGAAGGAAGGCCGCCGTCGTCTTATTTTCCGGGGAATCTCACGCACGTTAATTGGATTCTTTGGCAGGTCCAACCTTCTTTATTTCTTATAATCTTGCTAATTCCCCCAATTTTTGGCTCGCATTTGATGTCGTTTCAGCGTGTTACATTGTTTTTGCGATTAGCTTTAGAAGGGGATCTTCGTCCTCTTTCTTTCCGTCTGGTAGACAATGCTTGAAACAGCTTTTTCTGTTCCGTTCCAGTGTTGAATTCCTGGATACTATAGCTGGTCAATGTTATGCTGGACATGGGGCCGTCTTGCTTTTGTAATTCACCATTGATGACCGTACGAGGACCTCCTGTAGCTAATCTGCAAATATTTGTATTTGTCAGATGGGTGCAACCATCACCCAAATATGTTTCTTCTAATATGAAACGCATAGATGTGCAAGTATCTCCTCTTCGTCACTTTTGAAACCCTAATTTAACTATTCTGATTATTTTGCTACCCTGGGACAGTAATTTTAGTCAAATACTGAGGTTAGCATCAGATTCAAATGCTGGCCTTCGATTCAAATAAATTTGCAGTGTTATCTAAGAGTCTGAGATTGGTTATCTGTGATTCATCTTAGCTATCATACTTCATCGTGTCAGATGTGAATAAATTTGCTGTCATCAAAATAGGATTTAAGTGTCTTTATGGGCACACCAACGTCCCCACAATATTTAAACTCAACTGTCATCTACTGTATAAAATGCTCCAATACCTACAATAAAGTTATGCAACAAGTTTTTACATTTGAGTAAATGTGAAAACATGTTTCGGAATCTAGATTTAGGATTAAATGGGATTATCAACCTTCAAGACAGGTGCATCTTGAATTTCTTCAGTTGTCGCATTAACAGAGTCGTCTTCTTGCTGAGCTGCCTCTATTTTCGATGTTCTGCATCTTCTCATCAGACGACCCTTCTTCTAACAATTACATTGGATGATACTCTAAGATTTTTTTCTTTCATTTGGACTTTGATTTACGACATCTTTTGTCTCGGCCTCTCTAATTGCTCCTTCATTTGCCTCATTATTCAGGATGGAAGCCGAAATTCACTTGATTCCCTTCTGTGAATATCCTCGCTTAGATCATATCGACGAAGTTGTAATCCCAGCAATTTCATTGATATGATCTGCAAAAGGCAACCTTATCCATCTTGAGATTAAATAATCAGCCCTTCAAATATACTTTGTTAGCTGTTAGTCTCTCGCCCATATTTATCCTTGGAAAATTAGCAAAAAGTGCGTAGCTTTGTGATTGACACACAAGAGAGGTTGCAAATTTTGAATTTGATATAAATGAATTACAATTGACTAGATAATAATGGAAATACAATTGAACTAATCTGATAAAAGTATGAATAGAAGATAAATAACGATACCGGCTGCAATTCGTCCAAGTCTATCGGATGCACCACAGAAGTGAAAATGATGGTTGATGGAAGAGATGCCTAATGAAGTGAAAATGATTGCTGACAGAAGCCATCATTGTTTATACACACCAATCATCAGGATGCAAAAATTTCAGGTAGCGGATCAAGGAGGCAGTCCTCCTTTTGTGGCCCACCACTCACCACTTCTCAAGGACTCTTGCACTCGAGCTGCAAATAAAAGTTTATAAGAACAAAAGGGATGTGACTTCAATTCTCACAGACGATGAGAGCTTTTCTGGGTGAGTTTTCTCTGAACGCACGCCTCCTTTGAATAGGGATAACCTTTTGTCATTTCCTTCAATGAGAGGGTTAAGTGGGATAATACAACAGAGAGTTGGTGGGAGGCCAGGTAGAGGTTAGGTGGTATTTTAGGTAGGAGTTAGATGGGAGATAAAAATCATAAATAATCCATTTTGGGTTTCCAGTTAAAGCACTAAACACAACAATCAACACCAGCTACTATTTGCACAAAACATTAATCATCAACAGCACGTATATCATAAAGCACTACCTCACTATTGAGTTATCAGTCGACTGGTCACAAGCCTGAACTCCGAACTCAAGCTTGGATAGAATCACACACCTATAGGGAAATCAACAAATGAGGAGAGAAAAGAACTACAATACTCATTCAACTCTTGGGAAATTACATACATGATGAGGAAAGGAACAACTCTCATTCAATCAAGAAACACTAGCATTCATCACTGCTTCTGGGAACAGACATACAGCCTTTTATAAAGGTTAAACAGGGCAGGGGTAAAACAGACAAACTACACAAACACATTTACTGAAATAAAAGCTGATTGATACTAGACATATTGGAGCAGGAGGCTTAAGCGGTTGGTATTCGGCGGGAGTGTGTTGTGGGAGTGGCAGGGACTCCAGAGCTTCTTTGTCTAATCCTTTGTCTTTGATTTTCTGCAGGCAACTTTGATTTTCTGCGTTGGGATTATGGTTCAACCCCCCCCCCCCCCCCCCCCCCCCGATGAGATCTCTAGTATGATGGAGCTTAATTTCTAAATGCTTTGTTTTGTTATGAAAGGCCGGATTTTTTTGCTAGGGCAATGGTTGAGGTGTTGTCCACTTTGATGTTTGTAGGTTCTCCTTCTTGTTCGAGTATTTCATGTAACAGTCTTTTAAGTCATACAACTTCTCTCGTAGCTTCACTGAGGGTTGTGTATTCAGCTTCGGTTGAAGATGGGGCAATGGTTTTCTGTTTTCTGGAGTTCCATGAAATTGGATTTTTGCCAAGGAAAAACAGATGCCCAGTCGTGCTTCTTCGATCATCAGCACACCCAGCCCAGTCACTGTCCGAAAATCCCCTTAATTGGAGCTTATCACACTTTTCGTATTTTAGCCCATAGTACTTTGTTCCATTGACATACCTTAATATACGCTTGACAGCCGCCAGGTGTTTGATACTAGATGCTTGCATGTAGCGAGACTTAATGCTGACTGAGAGTTCAATATCGTGCCGAGTATTTGTTAAGTAGATCAGTGATCCTACCATTCTTCTGAAATTCTCTGCATCTGTCTTCTCCTCTCCATCTTCGCTACTAAATTTCTCGCCAGTTACCATGGGAGTAGCAGCAGACTTTGTATTGTGCAGTTCAAATCTGGTGAGCATGTCTTCAGCATATTTGCTTTGATTGATGTAGATAGCCTGGGGGCATTGATATATCTGAAGACCTAAGAAGTATCTGGTTAACCCCAAGTCAGTCATTTGAAATATTCTTTTGATGTAGCTTCGAAAATTGTTGATGATGTTCATATTGGATCCAGTTATGAGTAGGTCGTCAACATACAAGCATAAAATGATGATGCCCCTTTCATTTTCTCTTTTTATGTACATTGCAGGTTCATTTGAAGTCCTCATGAATCCATTTTCTATCAAATTTTTATCTATCTTGTAGTTACATGCCCTTGGGGCCTGTTTGAGGCCGTAAAGGGCTTTCTTCAGGCGGTAGACCTTCTCTTCTTCTCCCTTTCTTTCGTAACTTGTGGGTTGCTGAACATATATTTCTTCGTCTATGCTGTCATTAAGAAAAGCCGATTGCACATCCATTTGGTATACATGATATTGAAATTGGGCAGCAATTGCAAGTAGCATTCGAATTTATTCAAATCGAGCTACTGGGGCAAATGTTTCAGCAAAGTCTATGCTTGGCTTCTGAGCATATCCTTTAGCCACAAGTCTTGCTTTGTATTTTTTGATGTCTCCTTCTTCATTGTATTTTATCTTGTAGAGCCATTTCAACCCTATGACAGATTTTTGAGCAGGGAGATCAGCAATTTCCCAGGTGTCATTTTTGACAATGGTGCTTAGTTCCTCCTCCATGGCACTTGTACAATTGGGATTTGAAGCAGCTTCGAGGTATGAAACTGGTTCCTTCACAAAGAAGGCAATGTGACAATTTTGATAAAGGTCAGAACCAAGGCGATACCTGCGTGGCGATGAAGGGGGTGATGTGGACACACGGCCGACTGGCTCAGCCTCACATGGAGGTTGAATGTTGACTGGAGCTGGAATGGAAGGCACATCAACTTCATCACCTAGTGTTGATTGATCTAGTGCAACCTCTGGTAAGAAGAACTGACCCGGAGCCACGCACCAGTTCCAACCTTTCTCTTCATCAATGATGACATTTCTTGTTGTCATAAGTTTCAATGTAGATGGATTATAGACACGATACGCTTTTGATCTATCACTGTAACCCACCAAAATTCCAATCTCAGCTTTACTGTCAAGTTTGTCACGATTTGGGAGAGCTTCCAAGCTGTAGACAAGACTACCAAATACCTTGAGATGACATACATTTGGTTTTCTCCCTGTCCAAGCCTCATAGGGAGTTGAATTGTTTAGAGCTCGACATGGAGCCCTATTTAGAAGGTAAACGACTGTGTTAAGAGCTTCTGCCCAATATTCTTTAGGTAATTTTTTCTTTGAGTGAATCATACAGCGCACCATCTCAATTACTGTATGATTCCTTCTTTCTACTATGCCATTCTGCTCGGGGGAGTGTCGAACAGTTAGCTCCTTCCTTATTCCTTCATTTAAACAAAAGTTTTCAAACTCATTGCTAGTAAATTCTCCTCCCCGATCAGTTCAGAGGGCTTTTATTTTACTGTTTTTGGCATTTTCAACCATAGCTTTGAAGTGCTTGAATTTTTTAAAAGCTTCGGATTTATGGTTTAGTAGATAGACCCACATCATTCGAGTATAGTCATCTACAATCAAGAGGTAGTAATGTTTTTTGGATAGAGATGTTGTCCTTGAGGGACCCCAAATATCTGCATACACAAGTTCTAAAGGTTCAACAGATTTTGAAGTCATCAGAGGGGGATGAGGTAATTTCTGAATTTTATTTTTTGCACATTCTTCACAAATGACCTGATGTTTACTAAACTTGGGAAGTCCAACAGCAAGATTTTAGACTGCAATTTCCTGAGATCATCTTGATTAAGGTGGTCATACCTGCAATGCCAGAGTTGGCTGTCAATGTCTTCTATCATCTTCATATTCCTGCCATCTTGGGAGAGTTGCAGGGGGAACACTTTGTTGTTGGACATTCTGACTTTGACAATGATTTGAGCAGTGTTTGTTTCAATAATGGTGCAGTGTTGATCTTCAAATACCAACTTGTATCCCTTTTTAATTAGTTGTCCCACACTCAACGAGTTTTGAGCTAAATCAGGAACAAATTGGACATCAGTGATGTGTTTATATAACCCTGATTTAGATCTAACGGCAATTGTGTCTTTCCCTTTAATTTCTCTCGTTGTGCCATCTCCTAAGACAACTTGAGACGTGTTGTTTTCATTCAGGTAGACAAAATCATTTCTATTGTTGGTCATGTGATTAAAGAAAGTTTGAGGCTAAGTTACTAGATGATGCCCTAGGATGACACACAAGGAGAGTGAAGAAGAACCAATAATGAAAAATAGAACTCTCAGAGGATACTACACACACACTCCTTGGAAATTGATGGCCGATAGTGATTTACAACCTAGTTCTGATATCATGTAGGGAAATCAACAAATGTGGAGAGAAAAGAACTACAATACTCATTCAACTCTTGGGAAATTACATAAGTGATGAGGAAAGGAACAACTCTCATTCAATCAAGAAACACTTGCATTCATCACTGCTTCTGGGAACAGACATACAGCCTTTTATAAAGGTTAAACAGGGCAGGGGTAAAACAGACAAACTACACAAACACATTTACTGAAATAAAAGCTGATTGATACAGGACATATTGGAGCAGGAGGCTTAAGCGGCTGGTATTCGGCGGGAGTGTGTTGTGGGAGTAGCAGGGACATCTTCTTCCAGAGCTTCTTTGTCTAATCCTTTGTCTTTGATTTTCTGCAAGCATTTGCTGTTGGGATTATGGTTCAACAACACCATCTATGCAAATAGCTCACACCAAGGTTATCGATGCACCCGAATCGATGAAGTTGAACCGTAGAACCTAAGTGACTGATGTTTGATCAATTGCGCACCTCGACTATTATGCTCTTCCTGCAGAAATCATATTAGCACCATCTTGCACCGTCTCTCTTATCAATCAGTAAATGCCACATCGCTTCTTCCCTTCCTTCCACTGTCAGAATATCCTCACCCCCAGGAGCGAGGCCTTGCAATATCTGACTCGACAATAAAGTTGCAATAGCTTCTTGAGCTTCCTTGCATCATTCTCATGCTAAAAGATTGTCAAAATGTGATTGAAAGAATACAAATTGGTAAGAAGCAAAAGGGTCTTGTCTTCTTCCTCTACTTTTGCTCCAACCACGTGTGACTGGCTCAAAAATCCATTGAATATATTGAAGTGTTTTTGTAGGTTATCACCTTCCTTCATCATGTAAAGTCTCTTCAGCTTCTCTCAGAGCCCAAATTAGTCTTCTCATTTATGGCATTGAAGAATACATTGTCAACCACGCACTGCCTGATAGAGTTTGTGGCGTGTTCATCCATGTCATTCTACTCTTCATCTTTCATCGTCCAAGCTTTTTGGACTACCCAACAATACTTTTTTTGGAGTTCCTGCTGCACGACAGATCCTTGATCATCATTTTGCTAGAAGATGGTTGATGCAGGACGTCGGGGCCCCGCCGCACCCCGTGGCATCACACCAGCTAGCGGACCATGGCCAAGCACGCATGCCAGAAAGACTGCAGTCTAGGCACCCAACCCGTCTCCGCGCCTGTTCTCAGCGCGGCGGGTTGTTAAGGCTGGGGCTCGATCCTCAGACCTCCTTGATAAGAACCTCTCCTAACAGGCCTTATCACCTAACAGGCGCGGAGACGGGTTGGGGTGCCTATGTTGAAAGTTGAAGTGGAGCTTGAAGGGGGCGAGTGGAGGCTGCATGTTGGGCGAGTCCAGCATGAAGGGGGCAAGTGCAATGGGCGAGTGCAGCAATGGGCGAGTGCAGCAATGGGCGAGTGCAGCAAGTGGGCGAGTGGAGCTGTGTAGGGGCGAGTGGAGCAAGGTGGAGCCGGGCGAGTCCATCTGGGGGGTTGGCGAGTGCACCCCTCTCCCTACCCTTAGTTGGCGAGTGCACCCCTCTTCCTACCCCTAGTTGGCGAGCGGAGTAGTGAGGGTGGCGAGTGGAATGTTGTGGAGTGTGTGCTTGGCGAGTGGAGGGGGGCGAGTGGAAGGTTGGCGAGTGGAGCTTGGAGGGGAAGTGGCGAGTGGAGCTTTGGGGAGGGGCTTGTGCATGTGTTGAGGTGAGTGCACCCCCCTCCCCCCCCCCCCCCCCCCCCCCCTCTCCTATATTAGTGGTTGCCTATAAATACCCCCCCCCCCCCCCAAGTGCAGGTCGTGAGACAAGAGAAGAGAAGAAAGAGAGAGAACTAGTGATCAACTAGTGAGTGAGAGTGGGAGTGTGCCTACACCCCAAGAGTGTCCAACCTCAACCCGCACCTCAGCGAGAGGTGGAGAGTGCAGAGTGCAGGGTTGCGTGCGTTGTGAAGTAGAGAGTGCGTTGACAAGCTCAACGACACTGAGTGGAGAAGCGGACCTTGTCCGCGACAAGTTTATTTTTTATATATCTCAGCTGACGTGATTCAAGGTGTATGCACCTTGTAGTCAGCTTGTCTATTTGTAATCATTTGCCTAGTTATAAAGAGTTACTTCGTCTTTGTTCATTGTTGGTGCCCTTGCATGGTGATACCATAAAATCTAACATGGTATCAGAGGGAGGTTGGTGAAGAGGAGTGTGCTATCAAGGTTCAAGGTTGACAACCACGATGGAAGGCGGAGGAGGTTATGCGAGAGGACTAGGCATTGAGCTGCTCACCCAGACCAACTACAAGAAGTGGAAGTCATGCATGGAGAGCTACCTTCTTGGAGAGGACCTATGGGAGGTCGTTGGCGGTGATGAGCAAGGGGAAGTTGTAGCTGTCGGAGACAATGGTCCAGCTTTGAGAGCTTGGAGGAAGATCAACGCCAAGGCGGAGTTCACCTTGAAGAGAGCTATCTCTCCTGACTTGTTCGATCACATCATGGGGTGCAAGTCAGCGTCAGAGATCTGGAAAGCCCTTGATGGGTTATTCAACAAGAAGAACGTAGCGCGGCTACAGTTCCTGGAGAATGATTTGGCGCGGTCCACTCAAGGAGAGTTGTCGATATCCACCTTCTTCCTGAAGGTGAAGAACCTGTGTGCTGAGATCTCGGTCTTGGATCCTGACGAGCCGATCTCAGAGGCGAAGATGAAGAGGCACATACTCAGAGGCCTACGGAAGGAGTATGTTCCGTTTGTTACCTCTGTACAAGGATGGGCTACTCAGCCCACCTTACTAGAGCTAAAGAACCTGTTGTCGTCACAGGAGAGCTTGGCGAAGCAGATGGCAGGAGTGTCTATCTCAGGGGGAGATAGCGAGGCGCTGTTCTCAGGCAAGAGAAAGTCTTAGGACAAGAAGAAGAACTCCGGAGATGGACCGTCAACGTCCTCTCAGGGAGTTAGGGAGAACTTTCTCCCTCCTTATGACCAGAGGGGGAGACCCCTTTGCTTTGCCTGCAAGAAGTACGAGCACATGGCAAAGGAGTGCTGGTCAAATCTCAAGGCCGGTCATGTTGCTGAGAGGGAGGGAGACCACCAGAGAGGTGGAGACCATCAGAGAGATGGAGGAAGAGGTGGAGGCCACCAGGGTGGTGAAGGCGGAGACAACTGCTTCCTGGCCGAGATGACGGCAACGTCAGTCGACGTTTTAGCCTCCGTCAACTTTAAGAACAACTGGATAGTGGACTCCGGTTGTGGGCACCATCTCACTGGAGATGTATCTAAGTTTGCCTCCTTGAAGGCATATGGTGGAACTGATGTCATCATCACGCCGGATGATACGATGCATCCAGTTGAGAAGGAAGGGATGGTATCCCTGGGAAGTGAAGAGAAGCCCGTAACACTGAAGAGTGTGTATCACGTGCCGGGCATGAAGAAGAACCTCTTCTCTGTTGCGAATGCAGTGGATGCAGGATACCACGTGCTGTTCAGACCAAAGGAGGTGAAGTTCCTGAAGAACCTGTCTTCAGTTGATGTTGATGTCACGCTCACCGGGAGAAGGGTGAAGGACTTTTGTATGTTTTGTCTGCAAGTGCCTACGTGGACAAGCTGAAGACCAACGACAGCGCAGCGATCTGGCATGAGAGGATAGGTCACGTGGGGATGGACAAATTGAAGATGATAGCGGCGAAGGGTCTGGTGTCTGGCCTGCCCAATCTCTCCTCTTGCGGCGACGGCCATGTGTGCGAGGGCTGTCAATTTGGAAAGTCACATCGACTTTCATTTGACAAGTCGGAGACCAGATGTAAGGCACCTCTTGAGTGCGTTCATACTAATGTGATGGGGCCATGCGCCACCCTGACCTATGGAGGAAACAAGTATGCGCTGGTCTTGGTGGATGACTACACCCGCTACACGTGGGTTTACTTCATGAGGGAGAAGGCGGAGGTGTTTGAGAAGTTTCAGGAGTGGAAGGAACTAGTGGAGGGGAGGCTGAACCTGAGGGTGGAGAAGTTAATTAGTGATAATGGGGGGAGTTTACCTCTAACGCTTTTAACTCTTTCTGCAGGAAATTCGGCATCCGGCGAGAGCTCTCCTGCGCCCACACCCCTCAACAAAATGGGGTCGCAGAGAGGAAGATCCGTCATCTGATGGAGACTACCAGGAGTTGGCTACATGCCAAGGAAATTCCCAAAGCCTTATGGGTGGAGGGAATGACACGTGTTACCCATGTGATCAACCGGCTACCTCTGAGTCCCAACAAGATGGTGTCTCCACACCAACTCATGTTCGGGGAGAAGCCAGATGTGAGTCACATGAGGGTGTTTGGCTCTACCTGCTTCGTGCACGTTCCAGAGGCTGAGAGAACCAAGTTGGAGTCGAAAGCGAGGAAGTGTGTCTTCATCGGCTACAACGAGTGGAAGAAGGGGTGGAAGTGCATGAACCCGCAGACTCACAAGTTCGTCGTCTCGCGCGACGTGGTGTTTGAGGAACTGATCTCGTATCAGGGAGTCTCTTCTGTGGCGCTGCCGGAGAGTGGAGAATCTAGCAGGAGAGAAGAGAGAGTCACTAAGGACTCTATGGTGGAGTTGGAGGTATCTCCAAGTGCCCCATCGCCATCTGGCTCAGGGGGAGCTTCTGGCTCAGGGGGAGCTTCAAGCTCTAGAAGCAGGGGGAGCGCTGCTTCAAGAGAAGTTGAAAGAGGAGATGGAGAGGAGGAGTCTATCAGAGTGGTAGAAAGTGGCCAAGCCTTGAGGAGGTCGAAGCGGACCATCGTCCCGCCTGCTCGCTATAAGGAGGGGAACTTCGTGAGTTTGGTCTCTTGCTTCTCCGCAGGACCACTCGACGAGAGGGAACCTGCCCGCTTTGAAGATGTTGTAGGCACCAAGGAGTGGGACGTGGCCATGGATGAGGAGATGAAGGCCTCGAAGAAAAACGAGACATAGGACCTTGTTCCCCTGGTAGAGGACATCAAACCTGTCACCTGCAAGTGGGTGTACAAGGTAAAGAAGAGAGCTGACGGAGGAGTGGAGCGGTACAAGGCTAGGCTTGTCGCTCGAGATTTTTCACAAACCTATGAAGAGGACTATGAGGAGACGTTCAGTCCTGTGGCGAAGATGACGTCGGTGAGGACGGTTATTGCCCTAGCAGCGTGCAGAGGGTGGAAGCTGTGGCAGCTGGATGTGAAGAACGCGTTCCTTTACGGAGAGATAGATAAGAACATATTCATGGTGCAACCACCTGGGTATGTGTCCAAGTCTCAGTCACATCACGTCTGCAAGCTGAAGAAGGCTCTCTATCTGTTGAAACAGGCGCCGAGAGCCTGGTATGGGAAGATTGCAGAGTATCTGCAGTTCTGTGATTACGATGTCTCAGACTCAGACTCTAGCATGTTCGTGAAGAAGAGTGGAGATCTTCACGTGCTGGTGCTGCTGTACGTCGACGACATGATCGTGACAGGGAACAACAGTGAAGAGGTCGCGGCGCTGAGACAGCAGCTAGCCATACGGTTTGAGATGAAGGATCTTGGTGAACTGCACCATTTCCTTGGAATTCAAGTGGAGAAGAGAAGTAGCGGGCTGCTCGTGACCCAGAAGGCGTATGCCGAGAAGATCGTCGAGAGATTCGGCATGAAGGAGGGGAAGAGTAGCTCCATTCCACTGGAGGTTGGGCTGAAGCTTCGGAAGGAAGAAGGGAGGATTCTTCCTGATCCGAAGATCTTCCGGGCACTGGTGGGGAGCCTTATCTATCTGACCATCACAAGGCCGGACATCGCCTTTGCTGTCGGCCGAGTGAGTCGGTACATGCAGGAGCCGCGGAAGCCTCATCTGGAGGCAGCTAAGGGGATACTGAAGTATGTGAAGGGGACCCTTGAGATGGGGTTGTTCTATGGAGGGAGGACTGACTTCAAGATGCATGGTTACACAGATGCAGATTACGCAGGTGACGCTGATGACCGCAAGTCGACATCAGGTTACGTGTTCTTGTGTGGAGCCACTGCCATCTCGTGGTGTAGCAAGAAGCAGGACTCCATTTCTCTTTCCACCACTGAGGCTGAGTACAAGACGTCGTCCTTAGCAGCTCAGGAGTGTGTCTGGCTGAGGAGGCTGGTGGAAGATGTTGATGAGAAGGTCAGAGGACCTACTGTGCTGCGTGGAGACAACGAGAGTGCTCTGAAGCTGGCAACCAACCCAGTGTGTCACGCAAGGACAAAGCACATAGAGATCGAGCACCACTTCATCCGAGAGAAGGTGTTGGGTGGCTCGCTTGCGGTGGAGCACGTGCGAAGTGAAGAGAATCTGGCGGACATCTTCACAAAACCCCTATCCGCGGGGCCGTTCAAGAAGCTTCGCGCTTGCCTTGGAGTTGTCCCTGAAGCTCACTTCAAGGGGGAGTGTTGAAAGTTGAAGTGGAGCTTGAAGGGGGCGAGTGGAGGCTGCATGTTGGGCGAGTCCAGCATGAAGGGGGCAAGTGCAATGGGCGAGTGCAGCAATGGGCGAGTGCAGCAATGGGCGAGTGCAGCAAGTGGGCGAGTGGAGCTGTGTAGGGGCGAGTGGAGCAAGGTGGAGCCGGGCGAGTCCATCTGGGGGGTTGGCGAGTGCACCCCTCTCCCTACCCTTAGTTGGCGAGTGCACCCCTCTTCCTACCCCTAGTTGGCGAGCGGAGTAGTGAGGGTGGCGAGTGGAATGTTGTGGAGTGTGTGCTTGGCGAGTGGAGGGGGGCGAGTGGAGCTTGGAGGGGAAGTGGCGAGTGGAACAAGGAGGTGGCGAGTGGAGCTTTGGGGAGGGGCTTGTGCATGTGTTGAGGTGAGTGCACCCCCCTCCCCCCCCCCCCCCCCCCCCATCTCTCTTATATTAGTGGTTGCCTATAAATAACCCCCCTCCCCCCCCCCCCCCCAAGTGCAGGTCGTGAGACAAGAGAAGAGAAGCGAGAGAGAGAACTAATGATCAACTAGTGAGTGAGAGTGGGAGTGTGCCTACACCCCAAAAGTGTCCAACCTCAACCCACACCTCAGCGAGAGGTGGAGAGTGCAGGGTTGCGTGCGTTGTGAAGTGGAGAGTGCGTTGACAAGCTCAACGACACTGAGTGGAGAAGAGGACCTTGTCCGCGACAAGTTTATTTTTTATATATCTCAGCTGGCGTGATTGAAGGTGTATGCACCTTGTAGTCAGCTTGTCTATTTGTAATCATTTGCCTAGTTATAAAGAGTTACTTCGTCTTTGTTCATTGTTGGTGCCCTTGCATGGTGATAGCATAAAATTTAACAGCCTAGACTGCAGTCCTTCTGGCAGGCGTGCTTTGCCATGGTCCGCTAGCTGGTGTGATGTCATGGGGTGCGGCAGGGCCCCGGCGTCCTGCATCAATGGTTCTATCAAATTTTGTCGCATCACATTTGCCATAATTTCATTTGCTCATTGTTGATCTTAAAGCTTCAAAAGACCATTAGGAATAATTGAAAACTTCAAAGAGCCCAACCTAGGAATATAGGGAGCACATGCACCTTATCATCACCTACCGTATCCAAATCGGTTGTGAATATTCGGTTAATCTATTTCTTGCTCTAATACCACTTGTTGGAAATTAACAAAAAGTGCAAAATAATTTCCCTTGAAATTTAGAAGTTGCACGACTCAGATTTGATATAAATAAATTGCAATTGAATCAATGATAAATGGAATACAATTGAATTGACGATAAGAAAAGTACAACATAACTAATTCGACTAAACTTATAAAAAGTAAATCACTATACCAATTGCAAATTGTCACAATTCGTCGAACGTGCCAAGAAGTGAAATAGATCACAAACATAAGGGATCCTCTACCAAGCACTGTAACAGATATTGAAATGAGAAGCATATCTCTCTCAGATCTCTGACCGTAACGAGCACCGTCTCATTCCACCTTCCTCTTGTAGTAACAAGAGGAGGCAGTGGTACAAAGTGACAGTTCTCCTTTTGCGGCTATTGACAACTACACTATCACTTAATTCACTTCTCAAAGACGGACTCCTGCACTCGATCTGTAAATAAGAGTCGACAAGAATAGGAGGTGACTTCAACTCTAACTGAAATGAGAGCTCTCTGTGATTAGTCTTCTCTGAATTGTGCAATTCCTTTACATAGGGAGAACCTCTTACCATTTCATCCAATGAGAGCGTTAGGTGGGATAGTACGATAGGGAGTTGATGGGAGATTAGGTAAGAGTTGGTGGTGCAATTTTAGTGGGAGTTAGAAACCTTAAATAGCACAACACTATTAGGGCTCTATTCCCAAACAGCCTGACTTACCTAGTTCGTCACTAAGGATGCTTCTCCAAAATCACAATTCAAGCTACATTGCAGGCTGATTCCCATGTTGGATAGGTCACGATTTGCCAAGGACACTCAATATGAAGGAAACTCTCCTAACTCTAAATCTTTGTTTTTATTGGTCAGAAAAGTGCTGGGATGTGAACAATTGATAATAATATGACATTTTGAAAGCAATTAAAACATAAGAATGTGACTCTCACCCTCCATATATGGTACCCCTTACCAACCATAAGTCGTGCAAGTTTGGACAGATATTCTGTTGAGAGTTTGATGGAAAGGAAAATTTTGGCACCTCAGGGGACATCGACTGATCTCAAGTGTCAACCAGTGAGAGTAGTTGCTGTGTGGTAGTGATTGTCAGCTTGTAGTGCCCGTCGTATGTCGACTAGACTACATCGGCTTGAAGTGATTGGCCAAGTTGCTAGGAATTCTGACTTGTTATTACGGATTTGGGCTTCGTTTGGCGCGGTGGTGGCGGTCGTGAACGCCACCGACCTCACCTAAAAAAATTCATGCATTTTATGCTCAAAACTAATTTATTTTCTTGGTAGTGGTCGTAACCTTTGTCTTGCCGGAGCAAATAAGCCGCGTCAAACGAAGCCTTGATCTCAAGATCACGACCATTGGGGTTTTTAATAAGATGAACTTTTTTCCTTCTGTCTCCTAGCTTCCTCAATAGCAGGAACTGATCAGGCAAGGGACAGTGAGGGACAGGAAAGTTTAAGGTCCGTTTGGCATGGTGGTGGCGGCATTGAACGCCGTGGTTATGAACCTATCATTTGTGAATGTTCGATCTCACCTAAGAAATTCTATCCATTTTTATGTTCAAAACTAGTTTTCTTTTCGTGGTGGCAGTCATAACCGTTGTCATGTCAAACATTACATATATTTTATAGTCCTCCCACAGCAGCAGAAAAAAAAACTCAGGGAAAATCAATTTGGGCCTTCAAACCTCCACAATTATTCTCATAAGAGTTCTAAAATCTGAAATTCTCGGGAGTAGGATCATTGATTTATTCATTTCTGCTGGTATAAGAAATGCAAAATCAATTGTGCTTGAATAATGATTGTTGTGTAGTTTACCTTTGCATCCGCGGGTCTGCTTCTTCTCCTATCTACCTCTTAAGCAGTGGCAAATAAGCCATTATTTTTACTTTCTACGGCTGAATGTCACCGTGTTGGTACGAAGATAAACCCGCATCTTATAATCCTTCATTTTCTGCTACAAATATTGGTTCAGCAGCGTAACTAATTTATGGTGCAATATCTATTGGGTCTCGTGGATGTTGTACCAATGTTTCTTAGGTACTCTGAGGGCTCAATCCAAATTTCTAATTCTGTTAGAACTATAACTGCTTCAGAAGATCGTAATCTAAGAGCTCCTTGGAATTAGAGGGCACCAGTTCCTTTTTGTGTGGCTCTGGTAATTATTTCATCCAAAACAAATCAGCAACTGTATCTTACTATATACAGAAATCAGCAGAGCAGTAGATGCCTGCGCTGGTTTCATTGGTTCCCACCATTAGTTTTGCTGCAGTGTCTGAAAAGGTTGACAGCCAATATATATCAATTAAAAGCTACCATAACCCCATCTTTTTTGCTTTTCATCGCCGCGTTGGATCAATGATAAAAAAAAAGAGAAGTAATTTTACAGATTTGGGATGCAAATTCATTTGAGAATTCTATGATATAGCTGTAGTACTGTTGTTTCACAGTTGCGGGCATCAGACCCCATGAAATTGAATTTGCTTTGGACTGCAGACCGATACTGGGTGCTGCTATTCGCTGCAACAACTCAGACGAGCCATAGAGAAAGAAGCATAGAGAGAGAGAGAGAGAGAGAGAGAGAGAGAGGCTGAAGAGAGAGAGAGAGAGAGATGGCGTGTTGGAATGGGACTGCGCAGGCCATTTCAGAAGCAAAGCAGCAGCCGCGCCTCCTAATGAACCACTCGAAGAGATTATTATATTATTATATATATATATATAAAGATAGTCATAATGGTAGCAACAACGAGAGAGTGAGTCGTCGTCTACATGGGGTAAGAATCTGGTTCCCACCACCTGGTGTATCCATCTTTCAGAAAGAAGCGGAACGGCCCTTGCTCATATTTGTTCTTGATAGGATGTCACAGATACGTCTCTTCCCCTTGTGCGTCTCAGGCTCAGCAACCGATGCTTCTGATTTTGTTCTGTCATCTCTGCACTTACCTGCGGAAAAGTTATTAGCTCCTGCCTTTTTTCTCTTTTCTTGTAATCCATGCTCCTTACTTTGTGTCCTTTTTCTCTCCTGCCTATCCTCCATTTTCTCCTCCTCCTCTCTTCTCTCTCTATTCTCTCCAGACCTTCTCGTGAACCCAGGCCACACAGTTTCTAACTTTCTATGGATGATGGATGGTTACTTGATTACTTCTATTCATTCATTCACTCACTAGCTTAGTAGCTTTGTAGCAGTGAAGCTTTTCAGATACCCATTGCAATTCCCTCCCTTCTCTCTCCCTCTCTCTCTCTCTCCTCCCTGCTCTGCATTTAACACTGAGAGAAAAACCAAACTTGCAAGGAAGTTCTCCGAGAAGGACTCTCCGCCATTTCTCAGCTCAGCGTATAAGATATAACACCCCCTGCCCCCTCCACATTAATCACTCGTTCAATCACTTTCTTTATCTCCCTACAAAATGCTTCATTACTTCTTCTCAGTTATAGCTCGCAGGCACTCCTTGCTCATCACCGTCCTCATCTTCATGTGCTTAGTTCGAGGTATATTTTTAAAACCAACCATATGAATTAATGCATCTGTGTGGCATTTGCTTGATTTAAACCGACATCCGAATAATGCAGGTGGAGCATTGCCTCAGCTCTCTCATGAAGTTGCTTCAGTAAGTTTCTTCGCTGCTCTCCGTCCATTCGTTTTTTCTTCAGCTGCTCTCATGGCAGGCTAGCTCTTCTTATGCGCAGGCGGATGCAGGATTCAAAGGCAAGAAGGGGACGGCGGTTGTGGAGGGATCGAAGATTGGATCGAGACCGCCAAGGTGCGTCGGTATTTGCAGAGAATGCGGCCGCTGCGAGGCGGTCCAGGTGCCTGCAATTCCTCAGCAGAGGAATGCCGGACGCAAGTATTCTGCGGCGGCCACCGCGAACAGCAGAGGCGACTACAGCTCAAACTACAAGCCGCTGAGTTGGAAGTGCAAGTGCGGGGATGTGATTGTTAATCCATGATTGGCAGGTGATAGATTAAAATCTTGTTGATAGATTCGGTTGAAGATGTAAAAAATGGCGTCTTTTTTGACTTGTTGGCCGGCCAGGTTATATTAGATCTCTACTGCTAAGCATCCGGATGCCGCCTCTCTGCTAGTCTGCTGCCCTGCCTGTAATATTGGTCAACCCTAGATTACTCTGTTTTCTTGAAACGCTATATAATTTCAGTATTTTTTGTTTTCAATGTAAAAAGTATTCGTGTAGAAGATGAGTATCTATTTTATTTATATAAAGAATATATTGCATTGCGGCGGGGGCGATGGTGCCGAACATTTGAAGCTCTCACACGCCAAATCTTTCCATATCAGCGTCAGGTCGCATCAAAGTTTTATATGAAATTCGTATTCCCCCTTCGTTATGCTATAAACAGAAATCTGAAATTGATTTTTATTTTCCTATTTATGCTCCTATTTTTAATCATTATTTCCCACTGTTGGGCGGTTGTTAGACAGGACTTCACCTTCTATCACCGGTCAACGAGAAGCATTTCATATGTCATCATCAAAAATTGCAATTGATTGGATGGGGTTGATTCCACACACCCATTAACAGGAATTGGGTGGCCCCATATCAAATATTTTCAAAGCAGATACCATGAATAACTTGATGCGTTTACATTGATGCTGGAGTAGCATGAGATGTATTAAAGGTGAAAATTCATTTGATTTCAATGGTTACTCTTTATTGAACTTATTGAAGTCTGTGATCTATAACTATAACTTATTAAGAGATTAATCTTATTTTCAAATTATTATTTTCATTTTTGAACCGAAACTTAACTTCTCAAGTGACATAAATTTCTCTTTAAAGAATTTTTGAAATCCTCTCTCTGGTAAAAAAAAAAAAAAAAAAGACATGTTTTGGAAATATATCACTTATGTTATTTTTGGTTTTGACTCAAACAGACAACCAACTGTTTTACCTTCTGTGAAAACAAAGAGAATCGTGACAATGAGAGGAGAAGAATCTCTGCATAAACGAAACTAGCTAATATTTTGTTGCAAAGATTGACGATCATCTTCCATGTGCGAGACCATTGGATAGTCTGTGGTATTTTCAACGTTCATGTGAATACTTGTAGAGACGTAGACGTCTACTTCATTATGCATTTTGGTTCTCAGAATAATTTATTCTTCAAGAAATTTAATTTCGTCCCATGTTTAAACTTATTTCTTGATTGATTTGTTTCGCATTGATATATGTTGGGTTTGAGAGCACGCAAACCCGACCCGAGCACCTGAAAATTAATTCGGCGAAAGCACATGCGCGAGCGTTTTAGCGGATAGAAATACGCAAGCAAAAAAATAAAAAATAGTGCACGAGAAATTTTTAACGAGGAAACCTGAATGGGTGAAAACCACGGGACGGTTGGAGTCCAACTCAGAAAGCCTCCACTAAAACGTATATAAAATACACGAAAAAAATTACAGACTTTCCCTCATTGATCAACAAAGGATCACCTTCACTTCGCTACACAAATAAATAAATACAAGTTACCACAGTAATTTATCGAGACAGATCAAAATCCTCTCCGATGTAGTTTGCACGTAACTTGCGTGTTTCCAAAATGAGTCTGTAGCGAAGCTGCCCTTTGGCCCGAACAGAGTCTGTCACGGTCCTCCTTCTCGCGGCCGACAACGGCCGTCATCACCAACTTTAGCATTGGCGGCACTTCTCTGCGGATGTCGCAAGCTCGACGCTCCTCCTTCGCACGCGCAACTTCGGCGGACGCGAGATCTTCCGAGCTCTTGTACGTAGCTCTGCTTGCTGCTTTCAAGGCTTCTATTTTTCGCTACCCATTGCTGAGAGGAAATGACTTTATTTTATAGCCGAAGCTTGCTTGCCGACCTCTCATTCTCCTGTCGTAATTTCCTCTCTTTTTTTCTTCACGTGGGAGAGAAGAAAACAATTACCTCTCTCTCTCTCTCTCTCTCTCTCTCTCTCTCTCTCTCTCTCTCTCTCTTTTCCCTCTCTCTTTCTCTTTTTCTTTCTGACATTAGATTTCATTTGTCAAAATGCTAGGAGGAAAATCTTTTGACTTATGTGATATATATATATATATTTTCTTTATCTTGATGTCAGATCAAGATTCAGTATCGTCGGCAAACTTGACTTCGAGTGGCCGCATGAGTCACGAGGAGAGAAAATAATAATTACAGCATGTGTCGCGAACTTGTTACACGCAAGTCCGGTGGTTTTCTCCGCATCGGATAGGAACCACACTCCAGCAATTCTCCTCCTTCACATCGATGAGGAGGAAACCGCCATCCCGGCGATCCTCAAGCAGTGTTCAAATTTCCCCCTTTGCACTGGCTTTGTGAGCATGTCCGCTCCATTTTCATCAGTGTGCACTTTCTGTTGGTCCAATTCCTTTTGCTCTAAAATGTCGTGTATCCAATGATACCGCGTGTCGATGTGCTTGGACCTTGAGTGAAACGTGAGGTTCTTCCCCAAATGAATTGCGCTCTGACTGTCGCACATGAGTGTGTAGCGCTCTTGAGTGAAGCCCAACTCCTTGATGAAACGCTATAAATTCTGCCTCAGTGGTCGACAGTGCAACACATTTCTGCAATCTCGATTGTCACGATACAACCCCCCTGCAAATAGAATCAGGTACCCAGAGGTTGATCTTATTGTTGGAACCCGGATACCGGTCCAACTATTCGAGACTTGGGGGTGACCAAAGGCTACTCATTTAGTGATCGACCCACGTGAGACATGGTGATAAGAAGCTATAGAGCATACAAAACCACTCCAACCTGCCTATAAACAAGACCCGCGTGCTGCAGCGAGGAGGTCCCGCCACATACCCGGAAGTCTATAGGAACTTCCCCTCCTAAAGCCAATGCTGAGCTTGGCACAAGAGAGGCAGGCAATGTACTCTCCCACCATAGGGGGGTGAAGGTGCCTTCAACTTGTGCCTTGGGGTCCTATTTATAGGCAAATCCAAATGGACTGCGAATAGCTGCTCCCGCCTTCTGAAATGAGCTGCGGATAGCGGCTCCCGCCTTCTGAAATGAGCTGCGGATAGCGGCTCCCGCCTTCTGACGGGATGGAAATCTGTACTCGCCCAGGTGGGGGGAGGTCTTCTGTACTCGCCCAGGTGGGGGAGGTCTTCTGTACTCGCCCAGGTGGGGGAGGTCTTATGTACTCGCCCAGGTGGGGGAGTTCTTCTGTACTCGCCCAGGTGGGGGAGGTCTTCTGTACTCGCCCAGGTGGGGGGAGGTCTTTTGTACTCGCCCAGGTGAGGGAGTTCTTCTGTAATCGCCCAGGTGGGGGAGGTCTTCTGTACTCGTCCAGGTGGGGGGGGGGAGGTCTTCTGTACTCGCTCAGGTGGGGGAGGTCTTCTGTGTTGTCCTCGTGCATTTCTGATCTCGACGAATTACGGGTTATACACTTATGGAGTCCAAATCTCCATCCATACCAGCATCAGTGTAGCTCAGTAGCTCTGGCTCACTGTCTCCAAACCTCAATATCAAATCTGACGTCCCCTGCAGGTACCTCAAAATCCACTTCACTGCGTTCCAATGTTCTCTCCCAGGATTGGAGAGAAATTTGCTAACTATGCCAACGGCGTGCGCTATATCTGGGTGTGTACACACCATAGTGTACATGAGACTGCCAACTGCAGAAGCATATGTGTAACATCCCCCAGACATCTAGACCCCTAAGTTGGTTTTGTCATGACAAAACCATAGGAAGAGCCCAAGGCCATGTGAATTGAGGTGAGAAGAAGAAAGCCACCTTGGTCTGCAAATAGCAATTTCTAGTTACCAAGCTTAGGGTTGGACTTTAGGGCCTCAACTTGATCAATTGACCCCACCATAGTATCCTTAACCCTTTAGGGGCCCCCTTAGGGCACCAAGGACCCATTGGGGTCAACCAAAGAGGCCAAATTGACCAAAGTCAACCCTAACCCTAAATTTGTCAAAATAGCCTAATTAGAGTCAATTAAACCTCACCATGCCAAATTGACCACTCATCTAGGTCTAAAATATCATAAGAGACCTAGTAGACCTAAAAGCCCTATCATGGGACCCCCGGTGGTGCAAATTGACCAAAATGCCCTTTTTAGATCAAAATGGCAATTCTTCACTAAGTGCCCTAATTGACCACCACCATGTTAAATTGACCCTACCCTTAGGGTTATCATGTCATAGGGGACCCAGTGGACCAAAAAGCCCCATGACTGGGTCAACCCTAGGGCTCAATTTGACCAAAGTCAACTTAGCCTGTTTTGGTCAAATCAGCTTAAATTGGGTCAACTAAGGCTCATGTGACCAAATTGACCCCACCAATAGCTTCTAAACTTAATTTGGAACCCAATGGACCCAAAAGCCCCATCCTAGGGTCACCCAATTGGCCAATTTGACCAAAAGTCAAAATTACCCAATCTAGGTCAAATCTCTTGAATCTAGCCCAATCCCTTTGGGCTAAGCCCAAATTGACCATTTGACCAGCCTAGTAGACTGATATTAAACATGAGAGAGGGAGAAAATCGGTCATGGTGAGTAGGAGAGAGAAAAACCCAATTTTAATGGAGAGAGAAGGTGGTATTCATGGCTATTAAGATGTTAAACCCCTTGGCATCCCTCCATTACTCCCCCATTCATCTCCTCTGGCGATTTGGAGGAGTTCCCAGCAGTTTCCAAGGGTGATTAAAGGCAGGGGGGATGTAATGTGGCCGGCCATGGGGAGAGGTGAAGAGGCCATTAATGGCCAAAGGGAGTTACACCCATTCCTCTTCCCAATTGGCCTACTTCACTCCTTCAGGGGTTAAAGAGGAGTGAACCCCCCATATTTTCAGAGGTCGGGCTCTTCTATGTGGTGGTTGCAGAACTCGGAAATCATGGAGGTCGTCCATGGCAATCCCCCTATCGGCAAGGCATCAAGCTCCAAGCAAGGTCCACTTCTTCATCTCTCCCCTAGTGGATAGATCTTATCTATTCCGTTTTCAAAATCAAAGAGGATTGGATCCTTTTCCAATCGGTTTTTCATAATGTTCATGGCCGAAAATCGCGACATCCTGGGGGCCAACTCCGGCCATCCCCGGCCACACCGACACCGGCAGTCGAGAGCTGGATGTCGGGCGGTGCTATGGGCGGCGGCGATTCACCGGAGGCGGCGCCGTCACGCCGGAAATCGGCCCGCAAAACTGCCCAGGCGCGCGGAATCTCAGCCATAGGTTAATCGGGGACGATGGCCAGCAGTCGTTGGATCTGCGCCTTAATGATTGATTAAATGCTTTTATTATTATTAATATTCATATTAATATAGCCTATATAAGCAGAACCCAATTTTAATTATAGAAAATACCTAGAGGGCTCTACCGAAAAAGTGCCCAACATAAAAGTTGAAGGCCTTGACCCCAAGGATCATACAAAATTGACTTCACTCAATTTGGAGCCCTGGTTTGACCTCAGCACCCATTCTAGTGCAAAGTTTGACTGAACTTTGAATGGGTGCCCACACCAAACCACTAGTCCAAACGACTTGAAATTTGGACTGGTGGTGAGTCATACATAGGGCTATGACATATCCAAAAATGGTAATTTTTGGAGAACTTTTTCCTAAAGTTTTTGTAGAAATTTAATAATCCTTACATAAATTATTTGGAGGGTCAAATGACTTCCAATCTTCACCAAATTTTGGTGGGGTGTTTTTAGGGTCATGATAAATCCCTGGTTAAAATCTCAACTCATTTGGAGTTCTATTGCTTAGGTAATCATTAGGCCAAAGATTTGTCCATTTAGGGGAAATTTGTGAATAAGGGCTATTTGGGATTTTTCATGGTCAAACCACCTCCTATTGGAGTGGGGTTTTGGCCACTGCCCTAATATCACCCTAACCACCTCCAAGAGAGTTATGGGACCATGGGGAGTTGGATTGCCCAAGGTCATGGGTTTGGAGCACCTTGGGGTGCATTTAGCCAAGTAGAGAACCAATGGCCAAATAGGTCCATAGAGACTTGAGTCTTCTTGGAAAGGTCAGTGGGATTAATTTGAGACCCCATGAGGAAGATTGGTGAGCATTGGACTTGATTTGCTCAAGGCTATAGGGTTGATCCCTATGGAGTGGAATTTGGGGTTGTGAAGGACTTGGGAGTGTTTGTCCTTGGAGAGGTGTGTAATGGACTCCCCTGAGCTCTATGAGTCTTATAATATCCTCACAAGAAGTTTGGATGGATTTGGAGAAGTTTTGACCCTAACCCTAGGTTAAACCTTAAAGGGGTGCAATTAGAGGCCAATGAAGGAAGAGGGGTCAAACCTTAATGGTTTGACTTGAAATCTTGGGGGGATGGTCATGTTGACCAGAGATTGCTACTGTGAGGAATTGGAGGGATTTGGAGTTGCCAATCCTAGGTAATAAACCCTTGGGTAGATTTGCAAATAATTAGGGTTTTGGTTTTTAGTTTGAAATAACTCTTAATGTTTAGCCATCTTCTGTCACAAATCTTAGTTTTAATGTTATTAATCCCTGTAAAATTCTGTTAGACCATGAGAAAACTTTTGGGGGTCCAAATTGTAATATTTCATATTGTTGGCAATTTTTGGGATGATCAATTGTAGGGTGTTAGTTTTCTGTAATTGCATGAAACTTTGCTGTATGCCATTTCACACCAATATGTACCCACTGTATTTTTCTCATAATTTTTGGATTAATATTTTTTGTACCTCTAGTTCATTTTGGAATAAATTGCAAATATATCCTCTGTGGAAATTACAAATGTACCCTCTGTGGAACATGGTCAAATTTTGTAGGACTGAATACTTTAGTATGAATCACCTCTGTACTAATTTGCATAATGTTTGGAGATCATATGAAGGTACCTCCTTTGGAATTTATTGGTAATAAGTGAGTTTTGGAATTTTTAAAAATAGTAAATCTTGCTAGTTTTTCCTACAAATTTATACCCACTGATTATTAGGTACCCTTGATTTATGTAAAAATTTAGGCAGGCATTGTATGTCAGGAAAGCATACTTGCAGTTCAAACCTTAGGAAGTGGTATTTTTGGGAAAAAATGATTTAAATATTATTATTATTTGGAAAATTATGAAACTCTGGTTTTGGTCTTAAAAATGTAGTATGGACCTCCAATAAAATTGTTGAATCATAGGTTTGAGTATTTAATGTACCTCCCTTCATGAGCATCAAAACATTAAGGATGGTCTGCGTTTAGCAAATTGGCAGTTCTGGAGTTATAGGCCAAATTGGGGTACATTGTTTGGAGATGTGAGAGTTTAATGGTGATCTTATGGCTATGTGAGGACCCCTGGAGTTAATTAGGGTTTGATGAGTCCTAGGGTGGTGGGGTGCCATCCTTGGGGTAGGTCGTCCTGTGGATGACGAAAGATCATCTTTTGTCTATTAGGGCCTAAAAAGCATTTAGGTTTAGACCAGGTGAAATGTTAAGAGGGTTTCTTATGGGTAGTAACTAATAACATTAAGTGTCTTGGGAATGGGAACTTTGGGGTGTCATCCCATAGTGGTTCCTAGTACCGTAGCGAGCCCCTCACAGGGTAACCCTCGGGAAGTCCATGACTAACCCTAACTCATAGGAGTAAGACATTGTACAAGATTAACTAATAACACACTCATCCACACCCTGTGGTTTCGGAAGTTTAGTTGGATTGGTTGTCCGAGCGGTGGGCTCGGTGGTTGTTGCAGCAGACTAGTTAGTCTGGTGAGCTTATGGCTCGGAAGGTTATTGATGACGGGCAGGTTAGCCCGGGAAGCTTTTGGCTCGGAAGGTTACTGATGGCGGGCAGGTTAGCCCGGGAAGCTTTTGGCTCGGAAGGTTACTGATGGCAGGCAGGTTAGCCCGGGGAGCTTATGGCTCAGAGATAGGAAGTAGAACATGTTGCTTGTGCATTGAAGGTGGTGGGTCTTCGGTATTGGACGGTCGTTCACACCGACGTCAATACGTTGACTCGGCAAGTGTGGTTTTACACTTAGCCTTGATAGTCTGGCGGTCCAGTCAGTAAGAGTACGCAGACGCTCCACGGGTTTTGTGGAGGCGTACGATTGGTCTAGGTTGGGTAGTGTGAATACCAACCTAGAGGTGGGCGAGGCCCAACCCACCGCTTCCGTTTGCCACTACGGGAGTATCCTGGGAGTCTAGCTCGCTCCAAAAAGGGGGAACTAAAGGTCTATGCGCATAAAGTCGAAGTGGGTGAGTTGCACTTGTATGAACATAGCATAACATCATACTTTGCATGACATAGCATAAACATTGCATTCAACCTACCCCTAACGTATAAGTCGGTTATGGGACTTCTTATACGGTAGGCCCTGCTAAACGACCCCTTGGTCTATAGGTTTGTATGGGCATTCCTATAAATCAATGGTTACTTTTGCTACTTCACTTGCCATTATATATACTTCTTACTGTTCATTACATGCACTTTATTATGTTTACTTAATGCTTCATATATATATACACCTGGGTAGTTGTAGATCCGCTGTCACCTGCTTTTGTTTTTACCCCTTGAATGTCCTCCGCTTCCTCCTCCCCATACGGTGCCTAGGAGCCATTGGGGGAGGGGTGGGGAATTGGCTGAGTCATGTTTGACTAACGGTCGGTAGACCATATCATTTTAGGGTTTCAAGGAGACGCAGCAACATCAGAGAAACAGGTGCAGCAGGATCCGACATGGTGGACTCCACGGCCATGCTACCACTGTCACCAGCCGGGACATACTCGAGTCAGATGCCCCATGATGGGTGGAACCCCTCCAGCACAGAGACCAGGAGGCCGAAAGCGAAGACGTAGACGTGGATTGCGAGGCAGCGACCGCTGGCCAAAAGAGAAGAAGCATCCAGTGTTGCAGCACCAGTGGAGCACAGAGCCTGCAGGAATGGGTCAGACTAGTCAGAGTACTCCGGTTTCAGTATCGATGTCGATTAGCTTTAGTTTTACCTAGGAGATAGCTTCCGCGAGTGACCTTGTAGTGAGGAAATGATGTATAGGGCAAGAGCCCTTTTATTATTGTAAACCCTTGTATCTCTTTTATTCAGTTAATATATGTGGACATTTTCATTTCATGTTGATTCTGTGGACTTGTCTCCTCTTTTATGTACTTTTCTCCGTGATCGATTTGGCCGGCAGGATTGGCGTTTTGTAGTGGCGACCTCCCGAGTGAAGGTGTCATCGCAAAACGGCGATTCTGGGCCTAAGACCCGGTGGTTTTTTTGCAAAAAAGAAAAAATGGGGTCTTACAAGTGGTATCAAAGCCAAACCTCGATCCGAAGAAAAGAAGTCCACAAACCCTGGGCCACCCCGCACGAGCTTAAATTGAGGACAAACTAGCAGCGGAAGCAGTGGTGTGCCCATATGGGAATCACATTGAAAAAGGTCCACTTTTAACTGAATCTTCTTAGTCAAATCTCTTTACGAGTGTCAAGTTTTCTTTTGTAGCCTGCGGCGAACCCTGCCCCCAGCAGGGAATACCTCCTGCTACAAAGATCTCTTTAGATAATACCTTAGTCAATGATTTAGACTCAACCCCACTAGGACACGTGACTTACTAGGACAATTTATACCATGACCTAGTCTGAAATAGACCGTAAGTATAACTTTTGGTGAAGGTACGAGGATACCCAAAAGAGGCTAGAGAAAGAGAGATTGACACATAAGCAGAATGGTGTGAGACTTGTAGACTCAACCCTCGTATCAGTGTCATGATTACATTAAGACAACCACCGTGGAAAACACCGAGGGTCGGATAAGAATTGAAGCTCAGAAGGGACCCGTTTGGGATTGGGTGACATGTTGACCCTGATAAGGTGGTCATAGAAGGTACCTAGAAGAGTCTAAGGTGTGGAGTACACCAGTGAGCCCCAAGATAGAACCCCAAGTCTAAGGTTGTATGCCCTAGAATTGATTGCGAATATAACTTGGTAATATTGAAGATACTCAGCCCAAAATAGATAGTGGCTTATCTTTTGTTTATTGGGGGCTTGCCCTTTGTTTATTGGGGCGTACCTTTTGTTTATTGGGCCAATTAGCGACGGACTAGGATTTTTCCCTTAGACCTAAGTTAGAAAATTTTGTGTCGTGAACAAAATGATTTCGAAGTCGATCTTACTCAATGTTACTTGAAAGAAGATGAGACGGCGTAACAGTATGTTTGGAATGATGACCGGTAGAAGTACCAGGGCAATGGATAGACATCATTTGGGTCGGACAACAACTTGCCCTTAGTTGAGTCTTTGGAAATGTAAAGTCGCCAGGATTAATCATTTAAGGATGTTGATGTCCTAGTATAAAAGTTAAGGGCGGAAATTAGATCTTACAAGTTGTAGTTAAATTTGAAAGCTCTTGTGGTTGGGGGAAATTCGGAAGTGATCAACTTATTTTGTTAAAAATCACGCTCTGTCATGGTTGAAAATTTTATCTACAATAATAGCTTTATACCTTGTGAACTTGGATGATAAATAACCAGAGATCTTAGTCGATGACTTGTTAGATTTGGAATATAGTGTTTGATTTCACTAAGGTAAGAACGATCTAAGATCACCTTGCTTAAGACCATTTGAGAGGGATCAAGACTAGCATAAGTGGAAGTGACAGGATTTTGGAGAGATAAACATGATGATTTTTCCTTAATAAAAATTGACTTGTGAAAAACCCTAAGGTGTCAAAGTTTTGCTCTTTATGACTCAAATTCCACGTAGAAAATAATCGGGAATCATCTTGTCATTATGATTGGTTAGCTTATACTCATAAAGGTTCACAAGTGCACCCCCATTAAAAGTTAAGGATGATTGGGACGCTAGACGATTTGATTAGTTCCATCAATAGTAAGAACTAGATAAAGTGTAGTTTAGAGTTGTTTGATTACTCGGATGTACGTGAAGGAGTAAGAAATTAAACGGGTGAAAGAAAACGTTAGAGGCATAAGAGTCTGCCCAGGTTAGAGTGGAAGTTCAAGGATAGATTGACCAAGGTAGATAGGTCACCCCGGTCAGGGTAGATGGTACGACGGTGCGAGTCTTGCAGCGCAAGAAGCTTCCAGAGGTTAAGACATGTGAAAAAAATTAGGGTCAGGAGGAGCACAACTTGGAGCCACTAGAGCTGGTGTGGCAGAGATAGTCAGTGCTCTCCGAACCAAGAATAACTTCAATTCTTAGGGGATGTTACGTTCAGTCACTCGCGATGAAAACCCCGCAAGCCTAACCTGAATTTCGAGGACGAAATTTTTTTTTTGTTTATTGGGATTTGTAACATCCCCCAGACAGCTAGACCCCTAAGTTGGTTTTGTCATGACAAAACCATAGGAAGAGCCCAAGGCCATGTGAATTGAGGTGAGAAGAAGAAAACCACCTTGGTCTGCAAATAGCAATTTCTAGTTACCAAGCTTAGGGTTGGACTTTAGGGCCTCAACTTGATCAATTGACCCCACCATAGTATCCCTAACCCTTTAGGGGCCCCCTTAGGGCACCAAGGACCCATTAGGGTCAACCAAAGAGGCCAAATTGACCAAAGTCAACCCTAACCCTAAATTGGTCAAAATAGCCTAATTAGAGTCAATTAAACCTCACCATGCCAAATTGACCACTCATCTAGGTCTAAAATATCATAAGAGACCTATTAGACCTAAAAGCCCTATCATGGGACCCCCAGTGGTGCAAATTGACCAAAATGCCCTTTTTAGATCAAAATGGCAATTCTTCACTAAGTGCCCTAATTGACCACCACCATGTTAAATTGACCCTACCCTTAGGGTTATCATGTCATAGGGGACCCAGTGGACCAAAAAGCCCCATGACTGGGTCAACCCTAGGGCTCAATTTGACCAAAGTCAACTTAGCCTGTTTTGGTCAAATCAGCTTAAATTGGGTCAACTAAGGCTCATGTGACCAAATTGACCCCACCAATAGCTTCTAAACTTAATTTGGAACCCAATGGACCCAAAAGCCCCATCCTAGGGTCACCCAATTGGCCAATTTGACCAAAAGTCAAAATTACCCAATCTAGGTCAAATCTCTTGAATCTAGCCCAATCCCTTTGGGCTAAGCCCAAATTGACCATTTGACCAGCCTAGTAGACTGATATTAAACATGAGAGAGGGAGAAAATCGTCCATGGTGAGTAGGAGAGAGAAAAACCCAATTTTAATGGAGAGAGAAGGTGGTATTCATGGCCATTAAGATGTTAAACCCCTTGGCATCCCTCCATTACTCCCCCATTCATCTCCTCTGGCGATTTGGAGGAGTTCCCAGCAGTTTCCAAGGGTGATTAAAGGCAGGGGGGATGTAATGTGGCCGGCCATGGGGAGAGGTGAAGAGGCCATTAATGGCCAAAGGGAGTTACACCCGTTCCTCTTCCCAATTGGCCTACTTCACTCCTTCAGGGGTTAAAGAGGAGTGAAACCCCCATATTTTCAGAAGAGGTCGGGCTCTTCTATGTGGTGGTTGCAGAACTCGGAAACCATGGAGGTCGGCCATGGCAATCCCCCTATCGGCAAGGCATCAAGCTCCAAGCAAGGTCCACTTCTTCATCTCTCCCCTAGTGGATAGATCTTATCTATTCCGTTTTCAAAATCAAAGAGGATTGGATCCTTTTCCAATCTGTTTTTCATAATGTTCATGGCCGAAAATCGCGACATCCGGGGGGCCAACTCCGGCCATCCCCGGCCACACCGACACCGGCAGTCGAGAGCTGGATGTCGGGCGGTGCTATGGGCGGCGGCGATTCACCGGAGGCGACGCCGTCACGCCGGAAATCGGCCCGCAAAACTGCCCAGGCGCGCGGAATCTCAGCCATAGGTTAATCGGGGACGATGGCCAGCAGTCGTTGGATCTGCGCCTTAATGATTGATTAAATGCTTTTATTATTATTAATATTCATATTAATATAGCCTATATAAGCAGAACCCAATTTTAATTATAGAAAATACCTAGAGGGATCTACCGAAAAAGTGCCCAACATAAAAGTTGAAGGCCTTGACCCCAAGGATCATACAAAATTGACTTCACTCAATTTGGAGCCCTGGTTTGACCTCAGCACCCATTCTAGTGCAAAGTTTGACTGAACTTTGAATGGGTGCCCACACCAAACCACTAGTCCAAACGACTTGAAATTTGGACTGGTGGTGAGTCATACCTAGGGCTATGACATATCCAAAAATGGTAATTTTTGGAGAACTTTTTCCTAAAGTTTTTGTAGAAATTTAATAATCCTTACATAAATTATTTGGAGGGTCAAATGACTTCCAATCTTCACCAAATTTTGGTGGGGTGTTTTTAGGGTCATGATAAATCCCTGGTTAAAATCTCAACTTATTTGGAGTTCTATTGCTTAGGTAATCATTAGGCCAAAGATTTGTCCATTTAGGGGAAATTTGTGAATAAGGGCTATTTGGGATTTTTCATGGTCAAACCACCTCCTATTGGAGTGGGGTTTTGGCCACTGCCCTAATATCACCCTAACCACCTCCAAGAGAGTTATGGGACCATGGGGAGTTGGATTGCCCTAGGTCATGGGTTTGGAGCACCTTGGGGTGCATTTAGCCAAGTAGAGAACCAATGGCCAAATAGGTCCATAGAGACTTGAGTCTTCTTGGAAAGGTCAGTGGGATCAATTTGAGACCCCATGAGGAAGATTGGTGAGCATTGGACTTGATTTGCTCAAGGCTATAGGGTTGATCCCTATGGAGTGGAATTTGGGGTTGTGAAGGACTTGGGAGTGTTTGTCCTTGGAGAGGTGTGTAATGGACTCCCCTGAGATCTATGAGTCTTATAATATCCTCACAAGAAGTTTGGATGGATTTGGAGAAGTTTTGACCCTAACCCTAGGTTAAACCCTAAATGGGTGCAATTAGAGGCCAATGAAGGAAGAGGGGTCAAACCTTAATGGTTTGACTTGAAATCTTGGGGGGATGGTCATGTTGACCAGAGATTGCTACTGTGAGGAATTGGAGCGATTTGGAGTTGCCAATCCTAGGTAATAAACCCTTGGGTAGATTTGCAAATAATTAGGGTTTTGTATTTTAGGATAAAATAACTCTTAATGTTTAGCCATCTTCTGTCACAAATCTTAGTTTTAATGTTATTAATCCCTGGAAAATTCTGTTAGACCATGAGAAAACTTTTGGAGGTCCAAATTGTAATATTTCATATTGTTGGCAATTTTTGGGATGATCAATTGTAGGGTGTTAGGTTTCTGTAATTGCATGAAACTTTGCTGTATGCCATTTCACACCAATATGTACCCACTGTATTTTTCTCATAATTTTTGGATTAATATGTTTGGTACCTCTAGTTCATTTTGGAATAAATTGCAAATATATCCTCTGTGGAAATTACAAATGTAACCTCTGTGGAACATGGTCAAATTTTGTAGGACTGAATACTTTAGTATGAATCACCTCTGTACTAATTTGCATAAGGTTTGGAGATCATATGAAGGTACCTCCTTTGGAATTTATTGGTAATAAGTGAGTTTTGGAATTTTTAAAAATAGTAAATCTTGCTGGTTTTTCCTACAAATTCATACCCACTGATTATTAGGCACCCTTGATTTATGTAAAAATTTAGGAAGGCATTGGATGTCAGGAAAGCATACTTGCAGTTCAAACCTTAGGAAGTGGTATTTTTGGGAAAAATGATTTAAATATTATTATTATTTGGAAAATTATGAAACTCTGGTTTTGGTCTTAAAAATGTAGTATGGACCTCCAATAAAATTGTTGAATCATAGGTTTGAGTATTTAATGTACCTCCCTTCATGAGCATCAAAACATTAAGGATGGTCTGCGTTTAGCAAATTGGCAGTTCTTGAGTTATAGGCCAAATTGGGGTACATTGTTTGGAGATGTGAGAGTTTAATGGTGATCTTATGGCTATGTGAGGACCCCTGGAGTTAATTAGGGTTTGATGAGTCCTAGGGTGGTGGGGTGCCATCCTTGGGGTAGGTCGTCCTGTGGATGACGAAAGATCATCTTTTGTCTATTAGGACCTAAAAAGCACTTAGGTTTAGACCAGGTGAAATGTTAAGAGGGTTTCTTATGGGTAGTAACTAATAACATTAAGTGTCTTGGGAATGGGAACTTTGGGGTGTCATCCCATAGTGGTTCCTAGTACCGTAGCGAGCCCCTCACAGGGTAACCCTTGGGAAGTCCAAGACTAACCCTAACTCATAGGAGTAAGACATTGTACAAGATTAACTAATAACACACTCATCCACACCCTGTGGTTTCGGAAGTTTAGTTGGATTGGTTGTCCGAGCGGTGGGCTCGGTGGTTGTTGCAGCAGACTAGTTAGTCTGGTGAGCTTATGGCTCGGAAGGTTATTGATGACGGGCAGGTTAGCCCGGGAAGCTTTTGGCTCGGAAGGTTACTGATGGCGGGCAGGTTAGCCCGGGAAGCTTTTGGCTCAGAAGGTTACTCATGGCAGGCAGGTTAGCCCGGGGAGCTTATGGCTCAGAGATAGGAAGTAGAACATGTTGCTTGTGCATTGAAGGTGGTGGGTCTTCGGTATTGGACGGTCGTTCACACCGACGTCAATACGTTGACTCGGCAAGTGTGGTTTTACACTTAGCCTTGATAGTCTGGCGGTCCAGTCAGCAAGAGTACGCAGACGCTCCGCGGGTTTTGTGGAGGCGTACGATAGGTCTAGGTTGGGTAGTGTGAATACCAACCTAGAGGTGGGCGAGGCCCAACCCACCGCTTCCGTTTGCCACTACGGGAGTATCCTGGGAGTCTAGCTCGCTCCAAAAAGGGGGAACTAAAGGTCTATGCGCATAGAGTCGAAGTGGGTGAGTTGCACTTGTATGAACATAGCATAACAGCATACTTTGCATGACATAGCATAAACATTGCATTCAACCTACCCCTAACGTATAAGTCGGTTATGGGACTTCTTATACGGTAGGCCCTGCTAAACGACCCCTTGGTCTATAGGTTTGTATGGGCATTCCTATAAATCAATGGTTACTTTTGCTACTTCACTTGCCATTATATATACTTCTTACTGTTCATTACATGCACTTTATTATGTTTACTTAATGCTTCATATATATATACACCTAGGTAGTTGTAGATCCGCTGTCACCTGCTTTTGTTTTTACCCCTTGAATGTCCTCCGCTTCCTCCTCCTCATACGGTGCCTAGGAGCCATTGGGGGAGGGGTGGGGAATTGGCTGAGTCATGTTTGACTGACGGTCGGTAGACCATATCATTTTAGGGTTTCAAGGACACGCAGCAACATCAGAGAAACAGGTGCAGCAGGATCCGACATGGTGGACTCCACGGCCATGCTACCACTGTCACCAGCCGGGACATACTCGAGTCAGATGCCCCATGATGGGTGGAACCCCTCCAACACAGAGACCAGGAGGCCGAAAGCGAAGACGTAGACGTGGATTGCGAGGCAGCGACCGCTGGCCAAAAGAGAAGAAGCATCCAGTGTTGCAGCACCAGTGGAGCACAGAGCCTGCAGGAATGGGTCAGACTAGTCAGAGTACTCCGGTTTCAGTATCGGTGTCGATTAGCTTTAGTTTTACCTAGGAGATAGCTTCCGCGAGTGACCTTGTAGTGAGGAAATGATGTATAGGGCAAGAGCCCTTTTATTATTGTAAACCCTTGTATCTCTTTTATTTAGTTAATATATGTCGACATTTTCATTTCATGTTGATTTTGTGGACTTGTCTCCTCTTTTATGTACTTTTCTTCGTGATCGATTTGGCCGGCAGGATCGGCGTTTTGTAGTGGCGACCTTCCGGAGTGAAGGTGTCACCGCAAAACGGCGGTTCTGGGCCTAAGACCCGGTGGTTTTTTTGCAAAAAAAAAATGGGGTCTTACAATATGGAACCTTCTGCATCTCCTCTTTCTCCGCAGGCGTGCTCGGGCACTGGTCAACAGTAATCCTGAAGTGAGTCGCAAGCGGAATGCTCACCTTCTTCGCCTGATCCATACTGAATCTCTGCAGCACCTTTCTGATGTATCTCTCCTGAGATAGCAAAAGTAACTTGGAGCCTCTATCTCGTCGAATATGCATCCCTAGGATGGTTTTCGCTACTCTCAAGTCCTTCATCGCAAACGTGGAGCTCAACTGAAGCTTCAGCTCAACAAAGCACGCAGTGCTCCTTCCGACTATCAGTATGTCATCTACATACAGGAGCAAGATGATGAAATCAAATGGAGCATATTGCTTCACAAACACACAGTGATCAAGGGTGGTCCTTCTGAAGTCGATCTTCCACATAAAAGCATTGAACTTCTTATATCACTGTCGCAGAGCCTGCTTTAGGCCATATAAGCTCTTCTTCAGGCGACAGACTAGACTCTCCTTCCCTTTCACCATAAAACCTTCAGGTTGCTCCATATAAAGCTCCTCCTCAAGATCGCCATGTAGAAAGACGGTCTTGACATTCATCTGCTCAATCTCCAGGTCTAGCATCGCAGCAAGGCTAAGAACAACTCGGATAGATGACATCTTCACAACAGGAGAGGAGATCTCATCGAAATCAACTCCCTATTTTTGACTAAAATCCTTCACCACTAATCTGGTCTTATATCTGAGTGGTGTCGATGGGTCTCCCTGCTTTACTCTGAAAATCCATCGATTCTTCAGAGCCTTCTTGCCCGTAGGCAATCGTACCAGCTCATAAGTATGGTTCTCATGCAGAGACTGCATCTCCTCCTGCATAACAACCATCCACTCTTTCTTCTCTGAGCTTTGCACCGCCTCATCATAGCACTCGGGCTCCCCCACATCGGTCAACTTTAGGCCATATAAGCTCTTCTTCAGGCGACAGACTAGACTCTCCTTCCCTTTCACCATAAAACCTTCAGGTTGCTCCATATAAAGCTCCTCCTCAAGATCGTCATGTAGAAAGACGGTCTTGATATCCATCTGCTCAATCTTCAGGTCTAGCCTTGCAGCAAGGCTAAGAACAACTTGGATAGATGACATCTTCACAATAGGAGAGAAGATCTCATCGAAATCAACTCCCTATTTTTGACTAAAATCCTTCGCCACTAATCTGGCCTTATATCTGAGTGGTGTCGAGGGGTCTCCCTGCTTTACTCTGAAAATCCATTGATTCTTCAGAGCCTTCTTGCCTGTAGAAAATCGTACTAGCTCATAAGTATGGTTCTCATACAGAGACTGTATCTCCTCCTACATAGCAGACATCCACTCTTTCTTCTTTGAGCTCTGCACTGCTTAATCAAAGCACTCGGGCTCCCCCGCATCGGTCAACAAAATATACTCAGTAGCAGAGTATCTCGAAGATGGGTGTCTGACTCGATCAGATCTCCGTGGAGCGAGCTCAGTTGCTGGTGTATGCACATCATCAGTGATGTCCTCTGTAGGCTCGTCATCATTCATGTCCTCATGGCCTAGAAGTGGCTCAGCGCCCTGCACTGAATCAGGCTCTGCGGCCTCCTCAGTATCATCACCTCCAGTCATAGGAGACTCTGCATTAGTGCGAGAGTCAGCCTTCTCAATCTTCTCAGGACCAACCATAGTTTGATCCTCACAAAATATGGCATCGCGACTGCGTACATGTTTCTTCTCAACCAGATCAAAGAACCTGTAGCCAAACTCGACGTTTCGCACATATCCCAAAAATATGCAGTGTCGGGTCTTGGAATCCAACTTTGATCTTTTCGTACCGAGGGGCGTGCACAAATGCTCTACAATCGAAGACCCTCAAGTGACTGTATGAAGGGTCCTTCCTGTACCAGACCCTGTCAGGAACATTCTCCTGTAATGCAGAAATGGGAGATAAGTTGATGACGTGTGCAGCTGTGTATAAAGGATTTTGATTTTTGGACGGACGGACACGATGCGATGTTCGACCGGGTTACACCATAACTCTATATCTTTATATATTAGTATTGATAATAAGGACGAAGGTCTTGTAACATCACAATACGTGAGCAGTCCAGATTAAATGATGGGAACGATCCTGATTTAAACAACGGCTGGATTTTCCATATCATGACAATCTTTTTCAACGACAGGTATTAAATCAATTGCAGCAAGGGTCCAGATTACTTAGTACCTTTAATTTGCCAGATATTGACAGCTAACTTTAATACTTAATTGAAATTGTAGCGGGTGAAAGGATTGTGCAGTTCACGGGAGGACTCGCTTTTGTATTCCGCTGTTTGAATAAGCGGTGATCAGAGGGCTGTAAGGATTTTGATTTTTGGACGGACATACATGATGCGATGGTCGACCGGGTTAAACCATAACTCTATATCTTTATATATTAGTATAGATAATAAGGACGGAGGTCTTGTAACATTACAAATACGTGAGCGGTCCAGATTAAATGATGGGAACGATCCTGATTTAAACAACGGCTCGATTTTCTATATCATGACAGTCTATTTCAACGACAAGTATTAAATCAATTGCAGCAAGGGTCCAGATAACTTAGTACCTTTAATCTGCCAGATATTGACAGTTGTACTTTAAAACTTAATTAAAATTGTAGCGGGTGAAAGGATTGTGCAGCTCACGGGAGGACTCGCTTTTGTATTCCGCTGTTTGAATATGCGGTGATCGGAGGGCTGTAAGGATTTTGATTTTTGGACAGACGGACATGATGCGATGGTCGACCGGGTTACACCATAACTCTATATCTTCATATATTAGTATAGATAGTAAGGACGAAGGTCTTGTAACATCGCAATACATGAGCGGTCCAGATTAAATGATGGGAACGATCCTGATTTAAACAGCGGCTCGATTTTCTATATCATGACAGTCTTTTTCAACGACAGGTATTAAATCCATTGCAGCAAGGGTCCAGATTACTTAGTACCTTTAATCTGCCAGATATTGACAGTTGTACTTTAATACATATTTAAAATTATAGCGGGTGAAAGGATTGTGCAGCTCACGGGAGGACTCGCTTTTGTATTCCGCTGTTTGAATACGCGGTGATCGGAGGGCTGCAAGGATTTTGATTTTTGGACGGACGGACATGATGCGATGGTCGACCGGGTTACACCATAACTCTATATCTTTATATATTAGTATAGATAATAAGGACGGAGGTCTTGTAACATCACAATACGTGAGCGGTCCAGATTAAATGATGGGAACGATCCTGATTTAAACAACGGCTCGATTTTCTATATCATGACAGTCTTTTTCAACGACAGGTATTAAATCCATTGCAGCAAGGGTCCAGATTACTTAGTACCTTTAATTTGTCATATATTGACAGCTGTACTTTAATACTTAATTAAAATTGTAGCGGGTGAAAGGATTGTGCAGCTCACGGGAGGACTCGCTTTTGTATTCCGCTGTTTGAATACGCGGTGATCGGAGGGCTGTAAGGATTTTGATTTTTGGACGGACGGACATGATGCGATGGTCGACCGGGTTACACCATAACTCTATATCTTTATATATTAGTATAGATAATAAGGACGGAGGTCTTGTAACATCACAATACGTGAGCGGTCCAGATTAAATGATGGGAACGATCCTGATTTAAACAATGGCTCGATTTTCTATATCATGACAGTCTTTTTCAACGACAGGTATTAAATCAATTGCAGCAAGGGTCCAGATTACTTAGTACCTTTAATCTGCCAGATATTGACAGTTGTACTTTAATACTTAATTAAGATTATAGCGGGTGAAAGGATTGTGTCGCTCACGGGATGACTCGCTTTTGTATTCCGATGTTTGAATACGCGGTGATCGGAGGGTTGTAAGGATTTTGATTTTCGGACGGACGGACATGATGCGATGGTCGACCGGGTTACACCATAACTCTATATCTTTATATATTAGTATAGATAATAAGGTCGGAGGTCTTGTAACATCACAATACGTGAGCGGTCCAGATTAAATGATGAGAACGATCCTGATTTAAACAACGGCTCGATTTTCTATATCATGACAGTCTTTTTCAACGACATGTATTAAATCCATTACAGCAAGGGTCCAAATTACTTAATACCTTTAATCTGCCAGATATTGACAGCTGTACTTTAATACTTACTTAAAATTGTAGCGGGTGAAAGGATTGTGCAGCTCACGGGAGGACTCGCTTTTGTATTCCGCTGTTTGAATACGCGGTGATCGGAGAGCTATAAGGATTTTGATTTTTAGACGGACGAACATGATGCGATGGTCGACCGGGTTACACCATAACTCTATATCTTTATATATTAGTATATATAATAAGGACGGAGGTCTTGTAACATCACAATACGTGAGCAGTCCAGATTAAATGATGAGAACGATCCTGATTTAAACAACGGCTCGATTTTCTATATCATGACAGTCTTTTTCAACGACAGGTATTAAATCCATTGCAGCAAGGGTCCAGATTACTTAGTACCTTTAATCTGCCAGATATTGACAGTTGTACTTTAATACTTAATTAAAATTATAGCGTGTAAAAGGATTGTGCAGCTCACGGGAGGACTCGCTTTTGTATTCCGTTGTTTGAATACGCCGTGATCGGAGGGTTGTAAGGATTTTGATTTTTGGACGGACGGACATGAAGCGATGGTCGACCGGGTTAAACCATAACTCTATATCTTTATATATTTGTATAGATAATAAGGACGGAGGTCTTGTAACATCACAAATACGTGAGCGGTCCAGATTAAATGATGGGAACGATCCTGATTTAAACAACGGCTCGATTGTCTATATCATGACAGTCTTTTTCAACGACAGGTATTAAATCCAGTGCAGCAAGGGTCCAAATTACTTAGTACCTTTAATCTGCCAGATATTGACAGCTGTACTTTAATACTTAATTAAAATTGTAGCGGGTGAAAGGATTGTGCAGCTCACGGCAGGACTCGCTTTTGTATTCCGCTGTTTGAATACGCGGTGATCGGAGGGCTGTAAGGATTTTGATTTTTAGACGGACGGACATGATGCGATGGTCGAACGGGTTACACCATAACTCTATATCTTTATATATTAGTATAGATAATAAGGACGGAGGTCTTGTAACATCACAATACGTGAGCAGTCCAGATTAAATGATGGGAACGATCCTGATTTAAACAACGGCTCGATTTTTTATATCATGATAGTCTTTTTCAACGACAGGTATTAAATCCATTGCAGCAAGGGTCCAGATTACTTAGTACCTTTAATCTGCCAGATATTGACAGTTGTACTTTAATACTTAATTAAAATTATAGCGGGTGAAAGGATTGTGCAGCTCACGGGAGGACTCTCTTTTGTATTCCGTTGTTTGAATACGCCGTGATCGGAGGGCTGTAAGGATTTTGATTTTTGGACGGACGGACATGATGCGATTGTCGACCGGGTTAAACCATAACTCTATATCTTTATATATTTGTATAGATAATAACGACGGAGGTCTTGTAACATCACAAATACGTGAGCGGTCCAGATTAAATGATGGGAACGATCCTGATTTAAACAACGGCTCGATTTTCTATATCATGACAGTCTTTTCAACGACAGGTATTAAATCCATTGCAGCAAGGGTCCAAATTACTTAGTACCTTTAATCTGCCAGATATTGACAGCTGTACTTTAATACTTAATTGAAATTGTTGCGGGTGAAATGATTGTGCAGCTCACGGGAGGACTCGCTTTTGTATTCCGCTGTTTGAATACGCGGTGATCGGAGGGCTGTAAGTATTTTGATTTTTGGACGGACGGACATGATGCGATGGTCGACCGGGTTACACCATAACTCTATATCTTTATATATTAGTGTTGAAACCGAGACTTGCGAACAAGACTTAGTCTCTGTGGAGTTCGGGGCCCTCAGCTAGCCGAGGGGCGACCAATCCTTACTCCTCCCAAGGGAGAGCTCTAGGTTGAAGGTGTTGGAACTAGGGACTGGACCAAGGGCTTAGTGGGGAGGTCCCGCCACATACCCGGAAGCCCCTTAGGAACCTCCCCTCCCAAGCCACTACTAAGCTTGGGTACCACTGAAGGCTCTCCTCACCCCCCTAGAGAGACTTGGGGAGGGAGAGAGAGAGGGAGAGAGCTAGCCTAGAATCAGATCTTTCCAAATGGTGCCCCCTTGGTCCTATTTATAGGATTTCTGAAGTTGGGCTGCAAATAGCCAAAAACTGGTCTGCCAGATTACCAAAATACCCTTAAACTGGGCTGCAGATAGCCAAATCCCGCTACTCTTGGGCGCTAAACGCAGACCGCCTACCCGGCTTGGAGTTGGGCGAGCCGGAGGCCTCCCGGCCTCACCGGCTCTCCCAGCTCGCCCCCACAAGGCTCTGGGCGAGCCGGAGGCCTCCCGGCCCTCCCAGCTCGCCCCCACAAGGTTCTGGGCGAGCCGAAGGAATCCCGGCCCTCCCAGCTTGCCCCCACAAGGCTCTGGGCGAGCCGGAGGCCTCCAAGGCCCTCCCAGCTCGCCCCCACAAGGCTCTGGGCGAGCCAGAGGCCTCCCGGCCCTCCCGGCTCGCCCCCACAAGGGTCTGGGTGAGCCGGAGGCCTACCGGCCCTCCCGGCTCGCCCCCACAAGGCTCTGGGCGAGCCGGAGGCCTCCCGGCTCTCCCAGCTCGCCCCCACAAGGCTCTGGGAGAGCCAGAGGCCTCCCGGCCCTCCCAGCTCGCCCCCACAAGGGTCTGGGCGAGCCGGAGGCCTCCCGGCCCTCCTGGCTCGCCCCCACAAGGCTCTGGGCGAGCCGGAGGCCTCCCGGCACTCCCGGCTCGCCCCCACAAGGGTCTGGGCGAGCCGGAGACCTCCCGGCCCTCCCGGCTCGCCCCCACAAGGCTCTGGGCGAGCCGGAGGCCTCCCGGCCCTCCCAGCTCGCCCCCACAAGGGTCTGGGCGAGCCGGAGGCCTCCCGGCCCTCCCAGCTCGCCCCCACAAGGCTCTAGGCGAGCCGGAGGCCTCCCGGCCCTCCCATCTCGCCCCCACAAGGCTATGGGCGAGCCGGAGGCCTCCCGGCCCTCCCAGCTCGCCCCCACAAGGCTCTGGGCGAGCCGGAGGCCTCCCGGCCCTCCCGGCTCGCCCCCACAAGGCTCTGGGCGAGCCGGAGGCCTCCCGGCCCTCCCAGCTCGCCCCCACAAGGGTCTGGGCGAGCCGGAGGCTTCCCGGCCCTCCCAGCTCGCCCCCACAAGGCTCTGGGCGAGCCGGAGGCCTCCCGGCCCTCCCATCTCGCCCCCACAAGGCTATGGGCGAGCCGGAGGCCTCCCGGCCCTCCCAGCTCGCCCTCACAAGGCTCTGGGCGAGTCGGAGGCCTCCCGGCCCTCCCGACTCGCCCCCACAAGGGTCTGGGCGAGCCGGAGGCCTCCCGGCCCTCCCGGCTCGCCCCCACATGACTCTGGGCGAGCCGGAGGCCTCCCGGCCCTCCCGGCTCGCCCCCACAAGGGTCTGGGCGAGCCGGAGGCCTCCCGGCCCTCCCAGCTCGCCCCCACAAGGCTCTGGGCGAGCCGGAGGCCTCCCGGCCCTCCCAGCTCGCCCCCACAAGGGTCTGGGCGAGCCGGAGGCCTCCCGGCCCTCCCAGCTCGCCCCCACAAGGCTCTGGGCGAGCCGGAGGCCTCCCGGCCCTCCCATCTCGCCCCCACCAGGCTATGGGCGAGCCGGAGGCCTCCCGACCCTCCCCACTCGCCCCCACAAGGCTCTGGGCGAGCCGGAGGCCTCCCGGCCCTCCCGGCTCGCCCCCACAAGGGTCTGGGCGATCCGGAGGCCTCCCGGCCCTCCCGGCTCGCCCCCACAAGGCTCTGGGTGAGCCGGAGGCCTCCCGGCCCTCCTGGCTCGCCCCCACAAGGGTCTGGGCGAGCCGGAGGCCTCCCGGCCCTCCCAGCTCGCCCCCACAAGGCTCTGGGCGAGCCGGAGGCCTCCCGGCCCTCCCAGCTCGTCCCCACAAGGTTCTGGGCGAGCCGGAGGCCTCCCGGCCCTCCCAGCTCGCCCCCACAAGGTTCTGGGCGAGCCGGAGGCCTCCCGGCCCTCCCCGGCTCGCCCTCACAAGGCTCTGGGCGAGCCGGAGGCCTCCCGGCCCTCCCAGCTCGCCCCCACAAGGGAACAGTCCTGGGATGCGCCCCTCAGACTCGACTCCCTCCAAATGCTCACCCCTCCTCCTCCCGAGGTCGCGCCCTTTGGAAATATTGGGCCTAAAAATATCTTGGGCCTCGGGGGCCCACTCGGCGAATACAGGGTTGTACACAATCCCCGCTCTTTTCGAGCGTGACTCACGCTCGGAAAGAAATGTCCAAACCTGCATATTCGACGAGTGTCGCTGGGAATCCGGTTATTGGTGATACCTTGGAAAAGCCACAGCGCCTCCCCGAGAGGTCCCCCAACCTTGCCGGCTAGCGAGAGCCCGGCTAGCTGAGCCACCTCGGGGAAAAACACAGCCTCCCCGAGAGGCTTTCCTACCCTGCCGGCTAGTGAGAGCCCGACTAGTGGAACCACCTCAGGGGAAAAACACTTAGCCTCCCCGAGAGGCCTTCCTACCTTGCCGGCTAGTGAGAGCCCGGCTAGCGGAGCCACCTCGGGGGGAAAAATACTTAAGAGAATTTTCGGCCACTGAGCGGTTCCTGACCCTGCCAGCTAGGTGGGAGCCTGGTCAGCAGGTTAGCATGAGGACTAGGTACTTGGGACTTTCCTGCCACCGAACGATCCTCGGACCTGCCAGCTTGATGGGAGCCTGGTCAGCGGGCCAGCATCGGGACTAAGTACATGGGACTTTCCTACCACCGAGCGATCCTCGGACCTGCCAGCTTGATGGGAGCCTGGTCAGCGGGCCAGCATCGAGACTAAGTACTTGGGACTTTCCTGCCACCGAGCGATCCTCGGACCTGCCAGCTTGATGGGAGCCTGGTCAGCGGGCCAGCGTCGAGACTAAGTACCCTGAGACTCTCCTGCCACCGAGCGATCCTCGGACCTGCCAGCTTGATGGGAGCCTGGTCAGCGGGCCAGCATCGGGACTAAGTACTTGGGACTCTCCTGCCACCGAGCGATCCTCGGACCTGCCAGCTTGATGGGAGCCTGGTCAGCGGGCCAGCATCGGGACTAAGTACTTGGGACTCTCCTGCCACCGAGCGATCCTCGGACCTGCCAGCTTGATGGGAGCCTGGTCAGCGGGCCAGCATCGGGACTAAGCACTTGGGACTCTCCTACCACCGAGCGATCCTCGGACCTGCCAGCTTGATGGGAGCCTGGTCAGTGGGCCAGCGTCGGGGCTAATTACTTGGGACTTTCCTGCCACCGAGCGATCCTCGGACCTGCCAGCTTGATGGGAGCCTGGTCAGCGGGCCAGCATCGGGACTAAGTACTTGGGACTTTCCTGCCACCGAGCGATCCTCGGACCTGCCAGCTTGATGGGAGCCTGGTCAGCGGGCCAGCATCGGGTCTAAGTACCCTGAGACTCTCCTGCCCCCGAGCGATCCTCGGACCTGCCAGCTTGATGGGAGCCTGGTCAGCGGGCCAGCATCGGGACTAAGTACTTGGGACTTTCACTACATTAATCATCACATTACATGCAAGAAAAAACTAAGTAAACAACCACGCTACATGAACTTAAGGGTGGAGAGAAGAAACTGAGCACTTAGACAAACTTGGTCTCCTACTGCCGAGGGTGGTCTCCCTCGTTCCCATTTGGTTGTTGTTGTTGTCGCACCAAACCCCTCGCTTCCTTCAATTCCAAGAACTCAGGGCAGTTGATCGTCGCGTGACCTTCCTCATCGTGGAGGTCACAATAGGGTAACTCCACCCTACCCCCTCTTCCTCTTCTTCCTGCTTTTCTGACTCTCCTCCTTTTTTCCCAGCCAATCGCCATGGTCTGTTGAGGCGGTGGAGGGGATGCCCATGGCCTCTGCCCCCACCTAGGGAGGTCAACCCCCTCTTCCTGGAAGTTGTCTTCCTCTTGGTCGAACTTTCTCTTGGGAGCCCCTACTCTTCCCCCTGCTGCCTTGCCTCTGGCTCACTCAGCTTGGCCAGCCTTCTCGCGAACTCCGGGTTGGCCCCCTCACTCTCGACTTCTTCTGCCACCCTTTCCATCAACTCTTCAAAGGACAAAGGAGCTCTTCTCTTAAGGTCCATCTTGAAGAAGCCCTCCCGCAGCCCCAACGTGAAGGCGAGCTTGAGAGTGTACCCGGGCACTTCTTGGACGAGGAGAACCTGTAAGACTCCCCCCCCCCCCCCCAGACTGAACCGGGTTCCGGGAGGGGGGAATCTTACTGCCCAAAGAGGACCACCCAGCGCTTTCCGGGTGGCGACGTCCCACCCACTCAAGCACTGAGCGGTCTCTTTGTCAAGCACAAGAATCATTACATCACATCAGATCGCACAACGGAAGCAGATAATATAAAGAAAACAAGCACACTGCTTATATTATACATTTAAATATAGCCGGAGCCTATCGTTTACGAAATATTGCCCGAAGGCTACATAGTCCAAAACAACAAGGAGCCCTAGGCTAGTCTTTATTCTCTCGCACTCACATCTCTGAAGATAGGAGGAGAGGCTGGGGTGTCCGATCGGGCCATCTCTAAGGCACGTATCTCATCCTGCGGGGTGGGGGCTTCGCGCTGTCCCGTTTCCTGTGATTGGTTATAAGAAGTAACCGTTAGTCACAGAGTTAAGTAGAACAATACATCCCCTCTAAGTTAAGGAAGACAAGGATGACCGTGTCACAGCTCACAAGGAGTAGAACTGAGCTTTGAGTGAGGCACTCTATTCAGAATGTGATTTGCAGTTAAGACTGCTTCCCCCCAGAAGGAATTGGGCATGCCAGCGGTCAGGGGCATAGAATTTAACATCTCTGTTAAAGTTCTATTCTTACGCTCAGCAACGCCATTTGATTGGGGTGAGTAAGGAGCTGTAATTTCATGGATTATGCCCTCAGAGGCACAGAACTCCCTAAACCCAGTTGTAGTGTATTCTCCTCCTCGATCACTTCTAAGTCTCTTAATCTTCAGATTTAACTGGTTTTCTACCCGAGATTTAAAGATTTTGAAGGTCTCGAATGTCTCGTCTTTCGATTTCAATAGGTAGACATGACAAAATCTGGAGAAATCGTCAATGAAGGTAATTAGATGCTTCCTTCCCCCTCTAGTGGCATGACTCCGAAAGTCACAAAGGTCAGAATGAATCAATTCCAAAAGTTGTGTGCTCCTAGAAACGGTCTTGTAAGGGTTTCTAGTTATTTTAGTCTGGGCACAAACCTCGCACCTATCAAATCGAATAGAGAAATCTAACGGAATATTGTGACTCTTAGCTAGATCGCGCATCTTCTTGTAGTGAACGTGTCCAAGTCTATTGTGAAGTAGCTTTGGATCTAACAGAGACGAACTCACTTGATTTATGCACTCGTTTTCTAGGCTAAGTCTATACATTCCATTGATTAAGTAAGCGCAACCAAAAATAATGTGAATTAACAGACAGTGTTATTCTACCGCTAATGGTTGTGAAGGACATTCCGGACTTATCTAACAAACTCATAGAAATTAAATTTTTGATTAAATTAGGAACTAATTTAACATTTTACAAAAATAAAATTTTACCTAAAAAGAGGACTAGCTTTGCCGTCCCAGCATGAGTGACGACTGTCTCTCCTCCATTGCAATTCTCAACTCTGTCTCGGACTGCTCTGACCTCTGAGAGAAGACCTCTGTCATTTGTGACATGACAGGTAGCACCGCTGTCCAGCCACCACTCAGAAGACGCACTACGGTGATTGCTCCCGATCATAGCCACAAAGGACTTGGGATCAGAAGTATCGACCACCATGTTTGCAGTATTCTGTTTGGGAGGCAGCTTGCTCAAAATTAGACTCGCAAATTGATTATCGACCGTTTCAGACTGTTCGTCTTTTAGCTTGTGACGCATAATTTCAAGTTATAGGAACTGAAAGTGAGCGTTCACGCGGTCCCAAATCTCTTTCGCGGTCTTACATGCTCTGAAGGTCAAGGCAAGACGAGAATTTAGAAGGTAATTCCGGCAAGAATTTTTGTCTTTACTCCACTGATATTCATCCACATCCTCACGGGTAGTGGCGAAGTCGCTAAGAACAGTGTAGAAAACTCCACGTTCTTTCATTTCTAGTTGGACATATAGTTTCCAACTGAGGAGATCAGTGGCGTCGAAAGACTGCCAAATAGCGACGTCGAGCGCACTTTTCATCGCCATTGCACTAGATTTAAACAAAAATAAATTCTAGAACAAGTAAAACTGAAACAAATCACCTGATTCGCGCGGTGCCGATCCGGTGTCTTCAGAAGCAATCCAGAAAATTTGTTTGCGCCTCTTTTCCAACGGCAGCGGAGCGGCGATAACCTTGGACTAAGAACTAGACAATGTCAGATTCAGATCCAGACAGGATTTAGCCTCCTTCTTGCAGCAAATCTGGTACCAACAGGAACTGCCTCAAGCAGAAATAAATCCAGTAGAGTTCCTTCCAGACCAAATTGCAAGATCTCAATTTGGTTTGCCTGTTCTGAAGGACGAACAGAGATTTGCACGAGCTATTGCAGCGACAGATCCGACGTGAGACTTTCCGATCTCGATTTGTTATGAGACCAGCGTTCAGATCAGCACCCAGGGATGATCAAGCGAACGATCGCTGGATCAGAGAAAACTGCGACATGGATCCTGTACAACCCCGATATTCGTCGAGTACCCTCAAGGGCTCCTTGGAACAAGGGAGAGCATCGACCCACACAGGAAGAGAGGTAGAGGCAGGGGGCGAGAGGGGGAGGGGCGAGCCCCCCTCTCGCCCCCGCCCCCAATATCAAGGGGGGCGAGAGGAGGAGGGGCAAGCCCCCCTCTCGCCCCCGCCCCCAATATCAAGGGGGGCGAGAGGGGGGGCGAGCCTCCCTCTCGCCCCCGCACCCAAGTAGGGGGCGAGCTCCTCTCACCCCCACGCTCAGTAAGGAAGCAGGACCTCACCATGAGGGGTGTCTAAATGCACCCCAGCGAGACCTCACCAGGAGGGATGTCTAAATGCACCCCGACGTGGGGGGGGGACTGGGAGGGCCGGGAGGCCTCCGGCTCGCCCAGAAACCTGTGGGGGCGAGCTGGGAGGGCCGGGAGGCCTCCAGCTCGCCCAGAGACCTGTGGGGGCGAGCTGGGAGGGCCGGGAGGCCTCCGGCTCGCCCAGAGACCTGTGGGGGCGAGCTGGGAGGGCCGGGAGGCCTCCGGCTCGCCAGAGACCTGTGGGGGCGAGCTGGGAGGGCCGGGAGGCCTCCGGCTCGCCCAGAGACCTGTGGGGGCGAGCTGGGAGGGCCGGGAGGCCTCCGGCTCGCCCAGAGACCTGTGGGGGCGAGCTGGGAGGGCCGGGAGGCCTCCGGCTCGCCCAGAGACCTGTGGGGGCGAGCTGGGAGGGCCGGGAGGCCTCCGGCTCGCCCAGAGACCTGTGGGGGCGAGCTGGGAGGGCCGGGAGGCCTCCGGCTCGCCCAGAGACCTGTGGGGGCGAGCTGGGAGGGCCGGGAGGCCTCCGGCTCGCCCAGAGACCTGTGGGGGCGAGCTGGGAGGGCCGGGAGGCCTCCGGCTCGCCCAGAGACCTGTGGGGGCGAGCTGGGAGGGCCGGGAGGCCTCCGGCTCGCCCAGAGACCTGTGGGGGCGAGCTGGGAGGGCCGGGAGGCCTCCGGCTCGCCCAGAGACCTGTGGGGGCGAGCTGGGAGGGCCGGGAGGCCTCCGGCTCGCCCAGAGACCTGTGGGGGCGAGCTGGGAGGGCCGGGAGGCCTCCGGCTCGCCCAGAGACCTGTGGGGGCGAGCTGGGAGGGCCGGGAGGCCTCCGGCTCGCCCAGAGACCTGTGGGGGCGAGCTGGGAGGGCCGGGAGGCCTCCGGCTCGCCCAGAGACCTGTGGGGGCGAGCTGGGAGGGCCGGGAGGCCTCCGGCTCGCCCAGAGACCTGTGGGGGCGAGCTGGGAGGGCCGGGAGGCCTCCGGCTCGCCCAGAGACCTGTGGGGGCGAGCTGGGAGGGCCGGGAGGCCTCCGGCTCGCCCAGAGACCTGTGGGGGCGAGCTGGGAGGGCCGGGAGGCCTCCGGCTCGCCCAGAGACCTGTGGGGGCGAGCTGGGAGGGCCGGGAGGCCTCCAGCTCGCCCGGAGACCTGTGGGGGCGAGCTGGGAGGGCCGCGAGGCCTCCGGCTCGCGCAGAGACCTGTGGGGGCGAGCTGGGAGGGCCGGGAGGCCTCCGGCTCGCCCAGAGACTTGTGGGGGCGAGCTGGGAGGGCCGGGAGGCCTCCGGCTCGCCCAGAGACTTGTGGGGGCGAGCTGGGAGGGCCGGGAGGCCCCCGGCTTGCCCAGAGCCTTGTGGGGGCGAGCCGGGGAGCCCGGGAGGCCTCAGGCTCGCCCAGCTCCAAGTCGGATAGGCGGTCTGCGTTTAGCGCCCAAGAGTAGCGGGATTTGGCTATTCGCAGTCCAGTTTTGGTTATTCGCAGTCCAAGAGCAACGGGATTTGGCTATCTGCAGCCCAGTCCAAGGGTATTTTGGTAATCTAGCATTCTAGTTTTCGGCTATTTGCAGCCCAACTTCAGAAATCCTATAAATAGGACCAAGGGGGCACCATTTGGAGAGGATCTCAGGCTAGGCTAGCTCTCTCCTCTCTCTCCCTCCCCAAGAAGTCTCTCTGTAGAGGGTGAGGAGAGGCTCCAGTGGTGCCCAAGCTTAGTAGCGGCTTGGGAGGGGAAGTTCCAAGGGGACTTCCGGGTATGTGGCGGGACCTCCCCACTAAGCCCTTGGTCCGTTTCCAAATCTAAGTGCTCTCGCCTAGAGAGTTGGCTCGAGGGAAGTAGGTGTGAGACCACCCCTTTTTGGGACCCCGAACTCCACAGAGACCAAGTCTTGTTCGCAAGATTTCGGTTTCAACAGATCCACTATTTCTTCTTCGACCAGCAAATCGACTGGATCTGAGAAGGCTGCGATAAGGGAGATCCACTATTCCAGCAAGAGAAAACTGAAATCCTCACTCTGGATCCACAGCCAAGAGAAAATTGAAATCCTTGCAGAAGGATCGAACGACGAAGAACTTCCTTCTCCTTTTCCAGCAGAAACAACGAAGGAGAAGGCGCAGAGAAACAGATCTCGCAAACCCTTCGAGCGGCGCACAGGAACAGAATCGCGAACAGCGGCGCATGGGAACAGCGTCGAACAGCGGCGCACGGGAACAACGTCGAACAGCGGCGAGAACGATCAGCACGTCTCCTTCTTGAACAGATTTGGATCTTTTCCAAAGCAGAGGTTCGATCGAAGGAAGAAGAAGGGCAGCGCCTCCTTCCAATCGGCTGTGATACGGCAGATCCAGCAGATCTGGAATCGGCGGCAACGAGCAAAAAAAAATTGGCGAGCGATATAGATCCAAGATCTGCGAGAAAACAAAGGATCTTCCTAATCGACAACTGCCCTGCAGAACTTGCGATCTAGACAACGGGAGATAACAGCGAAAACACAAAGAGAATCGTGATCCTTGCTTCTGCTTGATCGATCGAGAACGACCTGATGTGATTCGCGATCGGAAGAACGAATGCGAAAGAGCGCCGACAAGAATCGCGAACAGGAGAGCGAACGGATGGGAGCGAAAACCTAAACAAATATCTTGAGAATGTTGAGGCTCCGCTCAAGATAGTCCACTAAGGCTCATCAAATGTGGAATGACCTTATATAGTATCTCCAGCGTAGAGCCTAACCCTAGTGACACGGAACCCATCGGGTCGTTCCGAGTCGGTCCTGACACGCGCGGACATATTAATAATAATAAAACTAACAACCACAGCCCAACAATATATACTTTCATGGTTTTCAGTATTCCGCTATGCGTTTGATGTCATGAAAACCCTACAGATCTTTGCGAGGCTTTTTTTAAAAACTTTCTATGAAGCTTCAATGAGCCCAGCCTCTATTAATTATTAAGACAGTGTTTCTCTGTCATCAACCAACCAGGGTATTATCATGACACTATTTGGGTCACATCTTAAGAGTAAGATCCCCTCATTGCAGTCCAATTCTCCTTCATCAAATGAATTGGTTGAATCTCCTACAATATAATGCTCGTTTGGGGGCATAAGATGACTTTGGTTAGCAAAGCTATGTTTTTTTTAATCAATGAAATGACTTTATTAGTAAGACAAAACAACTGTCTGGACTTTGGTTCTTAATATTGATGGATTCGATTCAGAAAAGAGTAGAAATGTGCAATTCTTGGGCGGTGGCATGCATTTCCATTTCATCATTGCTTAAGCTCGTGTCAACAAGTGCAGTACACACGAGGCCACTTGACAACAAAAGGTTAAGAATTTTGGCAAGCATCATTCTTTTCTTAGGCAACATGGATTGGCAGAGAATAACATCCAACTTCACTCCCTCCAAAAGACTACATAATTTCACTTTTCAAAATTAACTCTACTCTCTCCTGCTGATTTGAGCTGTAGCGATTTTTCTGTTACAATTTTTTTTTCTCTTAATCAGCTCAAGGCAATCAACGATATTAGCTTATGTGAAGTTAGAGATTAAAATAAAAATATGGAACTTTAAGAATTAAAATCCTAAAAAAACATTAGTGTTTAAATCATACAAGTTATAAAACTCGGGATCTTAAATCCCTATTTAGACTATTTTTTTTTTTTGAAGCCTATGTTTTTGCTTATTTGACGGCATTTGAATGCTTTGTTAGGGATTTTAAAATAACATAGCTAAATCCACCATTTAAGCTTTTTTCATCCCTAAAAATCTTTCTTTTACTTTTACTAATTATCTCATTAAATTTGATAACAAACACCCTAACAATTTGATGTCTATGTTTTGGCCGTGTTCCCAATCTTTACTCATTAAAATTGAATTTTAAAGACCTTCACAGTCATTTTAGCTTTAGAAGTATTGAATTTTTGTAAAATAGGGACTCTTTTTGGGGAAAAAAATTTAGGTAAGTTTCTTTCACCTAGTTTTAGGTGGGATAAACAATACAATCGTATGATCTGATATTCTGCGGCGAAGTGGTTTTCGCAGAATACTGCAGTATTCTAAAAATACTGTCAATTTTGTTAGCATTGTCAGTATTTTGATTAATCATGTTGTTTTTGCATGAACCGTTTGATGTGCGCGAACACCACGATCTTAAGTGAAAGAACGCACCTAAAAATCTCTTCTTTGCGCACTTCTTTATGCACCGGGCTGCCCTTCTTATGTAATTTTCTTCGTGATTGCAGTGCCAGTAGGGGGGGGGGGGGGGGGGTATAAATGGCATTTCGCGGACGAATCATCGGCCAAAAAATACATACAAAATAATTTCCCTAGATTTCCTTGGTGATTGCTTTTGAATTTCTCTGGCCATTGCGATGTCAATCTTGAGATCCGGCTTGCGAGCCACCAGCGCTCTTCTTCGTCGACCGGTGGACGGCGCCGCCGGCAGTTCGCCTCTGTCGAGCAAGAGGCTTTTATCATCTTCCTCCCATGACGATGAATGTATTCTCCTCGGATCTCATTCCCCCTCCGCTAGTTATCTTGCTAATGAACCCTGCGTTTATTCGTCTCTAGACATCTTTTCGGATTCTTTAATTTTCGCTGATTCCAGCTCTACTCATGTTTTGGGTTAGGTCTTTTTTGACTTCCATAATTTAGCTTTTGCTAACTTATTTGCATCGGCCAGATGAGACGGCGAAGTGGGAGAAAATAACTTACCTCGGAATTGCGATCTGCACGATCGTGGGGATCTATCACTTCTCTAAGAGCGAAGAACACTTCCCTGAACCCCCGGTAATTTGCTTCGATCGTTTGGCTTTGCAATACTAAATATTTGTAGCTTACGATAATTTACTGATATGGCTGAGATTGATGCGAGTATTAATTGAATCTTTTTCTTTTCTTTTTGCAGCCGTATCCTTATTTGCACATCCGTAACAAAGAGTTCCCCTGGGGTAAAACTTCTGAAATACTTTTAACTTTGTGAATTTTCAATTTGGGGGTTTTTCTTTTCAATCTACATTTCATTTTGTGGTGCTTAGCAACTTACTTGTTAAAGGTCCATTTCATTCTTTTTAACACCGAATATTTGGCCATCAACTATCTGAATAATTTGAAATTCCATAAAAGCTAGATGGGAAATATTGAATCACATAGGGTTCTCACATGCAACTCTTCAATTTTGTTAGGCATGCGGTAAAACATCAACTCATACCATCATTATGTATAAACAACAGACATTCTCTTCAATTTATGAAATTTTTATTTACTATTTCCTCAAGGGCTCGTTTGGTTGGGCTTTGTTGGTGAATTCTCACCTAAGTGCCTTACTCAGCACCACATTTATCTATGATTTTCGGAGCATGATTCCATGGTTTTCTATTGTTTATGTAGTAGATCTGAGGAGAATTTCAAATTTTGTTGTGGATCTTGGGTTGAATAGCCACCTAATCTAGGAGAATCTGAGTTCCATTCACCTTCAATGAGCAATTAATTGGGAGACCTAAACGGGATTAGTAGAGAGAGAGAAAATGTGAAATTGGATGATAAAAGGGGGTGTGAAAGAAGAAGAGCTAAGGAAAAATAGTTAGACCTAAGAAAGAATAAATTGAATTTCATGTCTGCTTCTTTTTGCAGGAAGTGTTGTATTTATCTTTTTCCTGGACATGTAGGTTTCATTACATTTGGCGAGCCATTTGCATTACATTTGAGTTTCATTTTTATTTTTATTCAGGCTCATTAGATTAAGTTGCCCATTTGATGATATGTGCCGGTTTTCATGTTAAAGCCTCTATCTTATCTGTGCCACCATTTTATGTGATTTTCTTGAGGACATAACTCCGAATCAGCGCCGAAGAGAATTTGTATATCTCCCAAAAGGTGGAAGCCTCATTTCATTTTGTTCTTCCATTCCTCTTTTGTCCAGTGTTTCGATACAACTCCTCTTCCTCTTGTGTATGATGTAGTTGTACCTCATGAAAAGAATGCAATGTTAATGAATTTTTAATGTAATTAAAAGTTAAAATTGCTGATGTGAGCTCGCGACAAGATTAAGAATTTAATTCAATTTAGTAGCACGACACATTCCATTAGATAGGCAACCTGCAATAATAAATAATCATCAAAGTAATAACAAGATGTGTGAAAATGTAATCCATCTACGACAAAAATAAATACAACCGAATAAATTTCCCTCATGAAGAATGCATCTTCAAAATCCTTATCAACACTTTTTCATTAAATGTTCTAACGAAGAAGAAATCCCTCCTCCTAGAAGAAATTCAAGGCCTAGGATTAAATAGACGAGCCTATATGAAAAATTATTCTACGACCTAAAGTATTTCTTTATAAATAAATGTATTTATTATATACGTCAATGTTTCTAAGATTAAAAAAAAGTGAGATGCATGACACAATGTCAGGAGGCAAGGCAACGATGCTAGCACACGATAGGCAAGGCGTGCACGATCGTTTCAATCCCGTGCGGAAGATGATTGGACTATGCGTCCGAAGAACCAAATACCGAGCACACAGACTCGTGGAATTGACCTGAGCCGACCTCCTAGGCTGGGGCACAAACGAAAAATCAAATTATGGTTCCTTATGAACCCTAAGTGGGCGGCAGGTCGGACCAATTGATAATGAATCACTATTGTTGAAGCAAACAAGAAGTAGATTAATTGAAATTGCAATACAATAACGATATCCAACTCCTAAGGGTAGAATTTCCATAAAAGCTCTTATCTTCTATAAGAACCTAAACTAAACAATGATCCAAGATACCAAAATGACTCTCTTCCACTCCCTTATATTGACGGGTGTGTGCATATAATGTAATTATAGAAATGCCACTTTGGGCTACATAGATCATAAAGACATGCAATAGTAAGATGACATCACTTGGCGAGGCGGCTATGTGCCTTGAGGGTCGTATTTGTATCATGTTTTGTGACACCTTGCAAGCTTTAAGTAAGAGGTGATGGATACTTTCAGTAGCCCAGTTAGAGGAGTTGATATGAAACGACCTCCAGGACACACGTCCTCCTCTGTATATGTAGCCTAATGGCATTATATTTGTATATCCAACTTCCACCTATAAAGGAGTGGTAGTGAGTCTTATTTCATTATCTTTGGATCATTTTTGTTTAGGCTCTCATAGGAGAGATGAGCTCTTAGAGGGATCCAACCCTCAAGAGTTTAGATCTAGCATGTCTCGATAGTTGTATCTTTTTTTTGCGATCAGTCTTACATTTTTGGGTTCGACGATAGTTGCGAACTATCAACTAGTCCAATCTGCCACTCACATAGGGTTTCCTCGTGAATCCTAAGATCCTCCATTGTTTCAGTCAAGCCGATCCTTCCTTATCGTTTGCTGCTCGTTTCCACAGATCCAACATCATTCCTCCTGCATCTTCAGTTGCTCTTCCTCCGCTCCAACGCACCCTCCCTCGCCCGGTGTTTGTTAACTCTTGACGCCAATCAACACACTCATTGACTGCAACCCATCGCACAAACCCTCTGCGCGCCAACCAAGCTTACATTCCTTACAACGACCACTTCCAGCCCGTCTTCGCCAAGCGTAACTCCTCGCATCACCTCCGCATCCAGTGCCTCCTCCGGCCCTCCGCCTCCTACCAACAGTCGATGCACCTCCTTTGTCATGTACAACATCGCACCCAGCAGCTTCCCGTCCAGCGACTGCTGTTCTATCACCCCTCGACGCATTTCTTGCGCCTCCTCGTCGCCATCCATCCCCGTCTGTTCCTCCCCTCCCTTCCGCACTTTCATTACATGACCCGGACGCTCTCCATGGCTCTCCACACTGGCGAGGACCCATCCACTTCGACCTCTACAGAATCCACTCGTTTGGATCGGCTCGAAGCTCGGCTTGAAGATCTCACTCTCCTATTTTGATAGCTTGCAGCCACGACAGTCAACCGCCCACTGGCCCCTTTGGCACCACCGACGCAACCCCTTCGGCCCGTCCCGGACTACATGGGTTTTCTCCACCCCGCTGCAGACATCCACCCGACCCATCTCCGTCTGATCGGGATTCCTGCCCCTCAGTTGGATCGCTCGCGCAGAATAATTCTTCGACCTGCAGTTCACCCCTGCCAACCAGAAGGCTCCCCTGACAACTATCTATATGGAGCGCTTGGCGCTCCATTGGGTGTGTTGGATGCATCGGCTGATCCCTGAACTCTCGTGGCCAACATTGAAGGATGACATCCGCTAGGCGGGTAATGCCTACAAGCACCTCAACTCTGTTCGCCAGTCCTCCACCATGTTCACCTACATCGCCGAGTTCATTGAGTTAGCCACGCATGTCCCCAGCCTATCCCAAGACAATAACCCGAGGTACTTTCTTGGGGTTCTGCAACCCTACCTTCGGGCGTGCCTTCGTGTCCACAACCCAATTACTCTCTCCCGCATCATGGAGCAAGCTCGTTGCCTCGACGAGGAACTCTACATATCCCAGTCGTCTTCCTCGTCCCGTCCACTATCAACGCTGAACTCTTCGTTGTCTCTCCCTCTCTTAGATCACATGATTCTACCAGGGTCCCCGATGCTCAGCCCGCCACCGCTGCCAGTTCCGCCTCCACCAACATCCCGGCCACCCCAGCCACCTTAACGATTATCTTACTAGCAGCACATCGAGCTTCGTCGCATGGGCCTTCGATTTCGCTGCCAACAACTATATTCTCCCACCCACATCTACCCTTTCAAAGACATATGTTTACTACTCATAGTTGAAGACGACGATTCTGATTTTGGTAACTTGTATCCTTTGACGCTGCAGATGACCCATACAGACCTCGACCTTGAGGACATGGTCCATTTTTGTCCGGAGGTGTTGATACGAAAATGACCTCCTGGACACACGTCCTCCTTTACATATGTAGCCTAAGGACATTATCATAATTTGTATGTCTCAGTCCCTATATAAGAGAGTGGTAGTGAGTCTTATTTCATTATCTTTTGATCATTCTTGTTTAGTCTCTCATAGGAGAGATAGACACTTAGAGGGATACTATCCTCAAGAGTTTGGATCGAGCATGTCTCTATTGTTGTATCTTTATTTTGCAATCAATCTTACATTTTCGGGTTCGACGATAGTTGCGATCTATCAGGAGACACTTAGAGAGTGGTAGTGAGTCACTTAGAGGTTTACTACCCTCAAGAGTTTGGATCGAGCATGTCTCGATTGTTCTATCTTTATTTTGCAATCAATCTTACATTTTCGGGTTCGACGATAGTTGCGATCTATCAGGAGTAGGATCCTAGAAGGAATATAGCAAGAATGAATTGTGTATTAAAAATGAACAACTTCAAACAACATGCATAATGTGTACTTCTTTTATTGAAGGTAGAATGAGTAAACATGAAAGTCATATCTTATTTCACTTGAGAACTATTTTTTGCATGTTTCCCCCTTGAATTTCCTTGCGAGAATTCTTTTTTGCTTTCCCATCCTTTGAATCCTTCACTCTTGGTGCTCCAGTAGAGAGAGATAGGGGAGAGAGGGAGGGTTGGAAATCAACCTTTAAGGGGGACAAATTTGGCGAAAACTATACAATTGTCATTGAAATGCATTCTGTCATTCAATTGCAATGAATTTCATTGTTGAATGGATCTCTTATTTATAAAAATTACAAGACCACATCAAATTTAAATAATTCAAACTAGTTAATACATTTCTTAAGATGTGCTAAAAGGTTAAAGACAAGTTGATACTCATTTCTTCTCCAAGTCCTATCTCTATTTGTTGAGAGTGGATAGAGTGCAGTTGGAACTTATATGCCCGTTTAGTACACCCCCAATAATATAATTCATCATTTACACATCATTGAATTGTAGTAGTGCATCCATCTCCTTCTAAAATTTATTTTTTAATTATTATTAAAATTCATCTCAAAGAGTATAGACACTTGCTAAATTTGTAGTCTCATTGATAATAATAATATTTGTTGCAATCACCGATCAATACTCCTATTCATCTCAACAAATTTCTCTTTCAACTTTCTACCATCAAATATCATAAGTTCATTCTTATTATTATCTTTTGTAATGCATAAGTTATCACTTTCTCTAATCGCATTGATTTTTTTTTCATTTCCACTTACTCTTGTAAAAAGAAAGTAAACTTTTTTTTTCTAATGACTATGTGCAACAATTTTCTCATTTTGTCATTCACAATTCTCATATTTCATGTAGAAATATAATCCTAGTATTGAATCTAGAATATTTTGCTTATTTTTCACCGTAATCGACTTAACTTGTGGTGCTTCACTTAGGAATGGCATGTGAGGGTATGTTTTGGTATGTCACGTGAGGGTAACTGTTAGGACAAAAGAGCAACTAAGAGAGATCTAGAGAAAGCTAAGAGAGGATTAGGGTTTGTAGGAGGGAAGAAGAAGATACCTGATAATATTCTGCATAACCCATAAAGGGGGCTGCCCGGGTATATATATACCCGGGCATGGAGGGAGCCGGCCGGCCCCTCCAAAGGGGGCTGAACCAGCCTGGTTCAGCCCCTGGCCGGCCGGTTCATTGAGTGGGGGCTGAACCGGAAGGTTTAGCCCCGTTGTTTAGCGCGCCTTTGCTCCTCCGAACATAGTGATGTCCCGTAAAGCGTAGCGGGGGCGTAACATTCCCCTCCCCATCAAAAACCAACTTGTCCCCAAGGTGGTAGTCAAGGTAGAGCTCGGGTATATATATACCCGGGCATGGAGGGAGCCGGCCGGCCCCTCCAAAGGGGGCTGAACCAGCCTGGTTCAGCCCCTGGCCGGCCGGTTCATTGAGTGGGGGCTGAACCGGAAGGTTTAGCCCCGTTGTTTAGCGCGCCTTTGCTCCTCCGAACATAGTGATGTCCCGTAAAGCGTAGCGGGGGCGTAACATTCCCCTCCCCATCAAAAACCAACTTGTCCCCAAGGTGGTAGTCAAGGTAGAGCTCCTTGAAATCGAAGAAGTCCACCCAAGAGTTGTGTGCTGGCGACAGGTTCTTCCATTTGACCAAGAGCTCGGGCCGGTATTCCGTGCCCCGGTTCTTCCATTTGAGCATCAAAATATCTTCTGGAAGCGGCCGCAGCTCACCCGCAGAAGTAGCCTCAGGCAGAAAAGTACTCGGCTGGACATGAGGACCCACCTTCCGCTTGAGCAAGGAAACGTGGAATGTAGGATGGATGCGGGAACCCTCCGGTAATGCCAAGGTATAAGCTACCGGCCCCACCCTGCTGATGATCTGAAAGGGGCCGTAGTAGCGCGGGGACAGCTTCTGGTTGCCACGACGAGCCACGGACAACTGCCGGTACGGCTGGAGCTTGAGAAAAACTTCGTCACCAACGGCGAACTCCCGCTCCGTACGGTGCTTGTCCGCCTTGGTCTTCATGCGATCATGTGCCAAGCGGAGATTCTCCCGAAGAGTGACCAACATGCGATCTCGATCCAGAAGCGCACGATCCACCGCCGGAAGAGCGGTGCTGCCCGGCTCATAGCTGGCTAAAGTAGGGGGCCACCGCCCGTAAACCACCTCAAACGGTGTCATCCTGCTGGCTGAGTGATATGCCGTGTTGTAACAATACTCGACCCAATGTAACCAATCCGGCCAACTCCGAGGCTCATCCATCACAAAGCAACGAAGATACGTCTCGACACCCCGATTGAGCACCTCCGTCTGGCCATCCGACTGCGGGTGATGTGCCGTGCTGAAGTGTAAGCGAGTACCCTGCAACCTGAACAGCTCCCTCCAGAACCCACTGACGAAGGTGGGGTCCCGATCAGAAATAATGGCACGGGGGAGGCCATGCAGTCGAACGATTTCTCTAGCAAAGAGTGCGGCCACGGACTCTGCGGTATACGGATGGCTGAGTGCCAGAAAATGACCATACTTGGAAAGCTTATCCACCACGACCAGAATAACCGACTTTTCTTTAGACTTAGGCAACCCATCAATAAAGTCCATGGACACCGTGTCCCAAATATGCTGCGGGATGTCCACTGGCACTAGCAGCCCTGTAGGAGAAGAAGTCTCATATTTCTGCCGCTGGCAGATCTCACAGTGGCGAACAAACTGCTGAATGGCCCGTCGCATGCCCGTCCAAAAAACGTTTGCGCTCGCCCTCTGAAGGGTCCGGAGCACCCCCGCATGCCCTCTCGTCGGCGAAGAGTGAAACTCATGCATCAAAACTGTCTTCCACGCTGAATCGGAGGGCACGACCACCCGGCCCCGATAGTAAAGCCGGCCATTACACAAGTGATAGCCAGCGGCGCCTGTCTCTCCCCGCTGTAAAGCCTCCACCAGCGGGCGTAGCGTGTCTGATCGCAACACCTCCTCCTGAATGTCCTCCAAGGAGTCGACCAACGGCCCCGAAATATGAGAGAGAGCAGCCTCTGGAAGACGAGAGAGAGCATCAGCGATCACATTTTCTGTGCCGCGACGATAAACAATCTCATAGTCGTAGCCCAGAAGCTTGGTAACCCACTTCTGTTGCAAAGGCGAAGAGACCCGTTGGTCCAGAAAATGCTTCAAGCTCTGGTGGTCCGTCCTGATCTTAAAGTGCCGGCCCAACAAATAGGGCCGCCACACAGCCACTGCGTGAATGATTGCCAACATCTCCTTCTCGTAGGCCGAGAGACCCAAAGTACGAGGAGCAAGTGCCTTGCTGTAAAAGGCTATCGGCCGCCCGCCTGCATCGACACCGCTCCAATGCCGACCCCCGACGCATCCGTCTCTAGAACGAACTCCTTCGTGAAATCTGGTAGGGCCAGGACTGGTGTGGTGGTCATGGCTCATTTGAGAGCCTGAAATGCCTCCTCAGTCTCCTCACTCCAAGAAAAGGAATCTTTCTGCAGCAGCTGGGTCAATGGCCGGGCTATCTTCCCATAGTCCTGCACAAACCGCCTGTAGTACCCTGTGAGCCCCAAAAAACCCCGCAAGGCACGGACTGTAACCGGTCGCGGCCAGGACTGCATACTCTGAATCTTCCGTGGGTTGCCCTGACGCCCTGACCGGAGACCAAATGGCCCAAGTACTCCACCTCTTCCTGCCCGAAGGAGCACTTAGAACGGTTTGCATAGAGATAGTGCTGACGAAGTCTGGCAAGGACCTGTTCCACGTGGCCCACGTGATCCTCCCAGTTCGCGCTGTAGATGAGTATATCATCAAAGAATATCAGAACAAACACCCGCAGAAAGTCTCTGAATATCTCGTTCATGTTGGCCTGGAATGTAGCGGGCCCTCCAGTCAGCCCATTGGCCATAACCAAGAACTCATAATGGTCGTCATGTGTCCGGAAGGCCGTCTTATGGACGTCCTCCTGAGCCATCAAAATCTGATAATAGCCGGAACGAAGATCCAGCTTGGTGAACCGCTGCGCCCCATGCAGCTCATCCAGTAACTCTTCTATGTGAGGAATCGGGAAATTATCTTTGACAGTAGCGTCGTTCAAGGCACGGTAGTCCACACAGAATCTCCAGGACCCGTCTTTTTTCTTGACCAGAATAATGGGGGCCGAGAAGGAACTCGTACTCGGCCGAATGATGCCGGCCTCCAGCATCTCGCGGACACTGCGCTCGATCTCCGCCTTCTGGACGTGTGGGTAGCGGTATGGACGAACATTCGTAGGCTCAGCACCCGCCTTGAGCGGAATACGGTGATCGCGGAACCTCGGCGGTGGCAGAGTGCGTGGTTCCTGAAAAACATCAGCATAATCTGTCAGAAGTAACTGTAACTGAACCGGTACCTCAGAAGGCGTGGGATCGCCGGTCTGGACCTCCCGATGGACGGCCATCAACTGTCCATCCCCGCTCAACCGCTGCATGCTGCGAAGAGAGACCTCCTTAACAGGAGATGACATGAGACCCTTCAAGCAAAACTGCCTCTCCCCGTGCCCAAACTTCATAGTCATGTGTTCCCAGTCGAAAGTCACCCGCTGTAACTGGCGCAACCACTGAACTCCCAGTACCATGTCTGAGCCCCGAATAGGCAACAGGTAGACGTCAGTCCGTCCCACATAGCCGTGTATCCGCAGCTCCACTCCCTTCAGCACCCCTTCGCATTGCAGCTTGCTGCCATCCGCTACCATAACGTGAAAGGCATTCCCCTTGTCAACCACGTGCCCAACTCGCCGTGCCACGTCGGGGTGTATGAAGTTGTGGGTGCTCCCACTGTCCACCAGAATAGTAACCTTCTCTTGGGCGATCCGGCCCGCCAGCCGCATAGTAAGCGGGGGAGCGCAACCCTCAAGAGCATGAAGAGAAACCCCGAACTCCGTCTCCTCCAAGTCCACCTCCAACTCCTCATCTGGAGCCGGCTCTTCGTCCACATCCTGATGCAACATGAAGACCTGTATCTTCTGGCACTTATGGTCAAGCACAAACTTCTCATCGCAATTAAAGCGCAGCACCTTCTCCTTCCGAGCGGCCAACTCACTCCACGATAACCGAGTCACCCTCGGTTTGCTACCCGTGGGCTGCTCCCGTCGTGCTGCTGTGGTAGGAGCCGAAGGCGGTCTACTCGTGATGCGTGCTCGCTGCCTGTTGAACCGCTCCTCCTGGATGCGCATCAAAGTAATGGCGCGGTTCAATGAACGAGGCATGAGTGTCTGTACCTCGTCACGAATGTGCTCCTTGAGGCCAGATATGAAACAGCTGTAGAGTGTCCTCTCCGGCCACTGAACCCGATTCGCCAGCTTTTCGAACTCAGTGCGATACTCCAACACCGACCCTTTCTGATGAAGCTTCTGAAGGAGGGCCTCAAAGTTCTCGTACTCTAGTGGCCCAAATCTGGCCGTAAATCCATCCACAAACTTTCCCCATGGCACGTACTCCCGTCCCCGTAGGAACCACTGCGTCCACTGGAAAGCGTCATCCTTCAGGTGGAAGGACGCTAACTGCACCCACTGACCTTCAGGCACCTCCTGGTAATGGAAAAAAAGTTCAGCCTTTTGAATTCATTCCAATGCGTCGCCGCCCTCGAACTCCGAAAAGTACATGCGAGTTAATCCGGGAGTCAAGCGTTGTGCCCCATGACCTCCTTCCCGTCTTACGGGCTCACCTTGCTCGAATCCGCCGTAGCCTTGATGTTGACCGTTTCCCCAAGGAGGAGGTTGTTGTTGTCCGGCCCACGCTTGGCCAAATCCGGCCATGCCCGGCGGCCCAAACCCACGGGGAGGAGGGAGAAGCCCCCCCCCCCCCCTTTGGTATCCCGCGAGATCTGGAGGTCGCCGGAGCCCAGCCGGCTCTTCCCAGCCTCGACGAAGCCCCGCCGGCTCCACCCAACCCTGCCGGCTCTGTCCCCGGCCCGATCCGGGGTCGGCGAACCCCCCCCCCCCCCCCCCCTGCAGATCCTGGCGGAATCGGCCCCGCCAGACCCCCATACGCCGCTGCCGAGCCCGCTCCTACCCCATACGCCGCCGTACCAGGAGCTCCCGACCCCTGCCAGCCCGTGCCAGGCGGGATCCCGCTCGCCCGCACGCGCTCTTCTTCCGACAGCCGCGTGCCGCCGACGCCGTCCGCAAGCCGCGCGCCCGTAGCCGCCAAATCGGCCCCCGATCCGGCCGAATCTTCAACCGGTGTCTTCCCTTTCAACAAGGCCTTCAACTCCTCCATCCGAGCCTCCATCCGCCCTTCCATGGCTGCCATCGAGTCCGTAAGGCCAACAACGTTCTCCTCTAGGGTTTCAATCCGAGAGGACTCCTCTTGAGAGCGAGTGTTCACCATGTCGGCGAGATGAACGCCTCTGATACCAAATGTTAGGACAAAAGAGTAACTAAGAGAGATCTAGAGAAAGCTAAGAGAGGATTAGGGTTTGTAGGAGGGAAGAAGAAGATACCTGATAATATTCTGCATAACCCATAAAGGGGGCTGCCCGGGTATATATATACCCGGGCATGGAGGGAGCCGGCCGGCCCCTCCAAAGGGGGCTGAACCCGCCTGGTTCAGCCCCTGGCCGTCCGGTTCATTGAGTGGGGGCTGAACCGGAAGGTTCAACTCCATTGTTTAGCGCGCCTTTGCTCCTCCGAACATAGTGACGTCCCGTAAAGCGTAGCGGGGGCGTAACAGTAACATTCTAAATTTACCGTCGCTTACTCACGGCAATTGGGTTATGTCAGGGCATTAGTTTTAAAATTGACTATTAACCTAACATCAACTCTCAATCTCTCTTATTTGGGGTAAACACCGGTAATGATGTATATGACTGATTGTATATAAATAAACAACACGGGCATATAATAATTATTGGTAAGATATACAATTACAAACGAGTATTAAAAGATATTTTAAAAACTCAATAAATTTATTAGTATTCAATTTATCCATTGACAATGCAAATATGACTAGAGAGTGATTTTTCTTTAAAATGTTAAACATGTAATAAACTTAGCAAAAAATAATCGTAAGTAGCTCTTCCATTTAGGGACTAGTTATTCACTTTCATTAGAAAACTTCAAACTATACAAAAAATATTTAATTTTCAATAATTCAAAATGCTATAAATTAGTAAATACTAACTGTCTTTATTTCTTCAACCAAGGTTTTAAACTCAAATTTTTTTTTTTTGGTTGTCCCTTTGTGAAAATTGTAGTTTCACTGTTTCAGTCGTTGTGTTAGTTTCATGATTCAGCTTTGGTTACATTATTATTAAATATTAAAAATATATATATGAAATGAAAAGGACTATAATTATGGCTGAATTAACAACACATGAAATTTGAGAACCTTAGTTATAGAATTTTAATAAAAGTTGACTCCTGGATAAAAGTTCTTATGAAGTTTGTTCAAATTTTATGACTTCCTATTCAAATTTTAACTTCATTAAAACTCATGAGTTTGACTGAAACTTCAATTCCATGTTCACTTTTTTCCTTCCCGTTGAAAGAAGTGAACCCTTGGTCGAGCAAGAAGTTGAAAATTTCAATAAATTCACTCTGGAACTAGACAAAAATATATATTAAATCATTTATGATTTTTTGAAGTCTTCTGACATCCATTATGATTTTTGTGGGTTGTAGAAGTGGGGGCCTGAAAATGCATGAAAGAAAGTGACGCAGGACGAATCTATAGGCGGCGGATAAACCGTGACCTAACCCTATATGCTATGCAAAGCCCGACTGATAAGCCACAGTTAGATAATAATTAAAATATCATCCCACGCAGATAATTCAAGACAAGACATAATATTTATTAGGGCGAAAACAAGCTTAGGCTTTCCTCCGCGTGGAGGGCCAAAGCACGAGCGCACGACGAATAAACCCTGCAAATCACAATAATAATCTAACAAACAACTACCATGCAAGATATTCAAAACAGGCACAAGATCCAATCCAATATAAATATGCTGAAAATAATAATCCAATACAAATAAGACTCACAAAGTAGTGGGCTGAGCAAGACAATGAAGAATCCGGGTTCGGGTATGTAGATCGGCGATCGAAGGTGAAACCGGAGGCGCGACGGAGTGGCGGTGGCTGTCCTTGGCGTAGAAAGGTGAGATCGGACCGGAAATGGATAGATCCGGCCACTGGGAAATAGATCCGGGTAGGGGTGGATAGATCCGACGATTTAGGAGCGGATCCGGGCTGGATTTGTCCAGATTTGGACTGATTTGGACGAGAGGGTGGAGGTGGTTCCACGTCGAGGAGAGGGGTGGTGGTTGCTGGGAACAAAGCGGGGAAGGGGGCTGCTGCTGTGGACTGGCGGCAGCAAGGGAAGGGGGCTGATGTAGGCTGGCGGAAGGGAGGGAGGGGGCTGCTGCTGCAGGCTGGCGGCAGGGGGAAAGGGGGGCTGCTGTAGGCTGGCGGAAGGGAGGAGGGAGGGCTGCCGTAGGAGGATTTAAACTATAGGAAATGAATAGTAAATATCATTTTTGAATAGTACCATTGAATAGGGAAAATGGGATTCTGGACAGCCAAACGATGGCTGTTTGGGGGGCTGTTGGGGGGCTGTGGGAGGGAGTTTGGAAGGGGGAAAAGAGGGCTAGGGTTAGGGGGTACCTTGGGGAGGGAGATACAAGCTTAGGAGTCGTCACCTAGGGTTCCACGGAGTCGGCACCGTGGGATGATCGCTGGAATCCGGGATTTCTATTCTCCAAATTCTGCAATACCTCTAATCAGCCCACTACCTATCTATTTATAATAAAATAAAGGTTAGGGCATCCCACCTTCAACGGCTATGATTGGCCGGAGGTGGGGCCACCCAAATACATCAAAACAAGTGCAAAAATAATAAACTAATATATCAAATTGATTCGCAACGCGAATCCGAACACATCTGCGGAGTCCGATCGTCGATCCGGGCACGCCATATATGGAAAGTCGCCAAATCAGCCCCGAATGGGACCAAAGCTCGTCCTCGCCTCTACTCCGCATCAGAAAGTAAATAATTGCATATATGGTATTTGATCCCCTTGGTTTGAAGCTCCTGAATTATTTTGAAAGATAAATCATCTTATAAGATGTTATTTTTTTGTATTTGGATCTTACTTTTGAAAGAGACAAATCTTATGGATAGTTTTGCCTTTTCTTTTTTGCCCATGGAAGAGCCAATTGGCGTTTTTTTATTTTAATATTCACAAACTAATACTTTAGGATAATGCCTTATAACAATATCAGTATGTCAAAGAAAGGTAAATAAGCTAGATGTTGTCGGCCGGGCCCGGGACTCTGGGATTCTAGGCCTAATCCCGCTCCCTCTCTCGGGTTTAGTCCGTCACACAACAGGGCCGCGACCCATACACCCCAACCCCTTTCCGCACGTGTTCTCAGCGCGGCGGGTTGTTGAGGCCGGGGCTCGATCCCCAGACCTCCTTGATGAGAGGCACTTAACGTCTGAGGATCGAGCACTAGCCTCAAAAACCCGCCGCGCTGAGAACACGTGCGGAAAAGGGTTGGGGTGTGCAGGCCCGCGGGCCTGTTAATATGGGAAGCTAGTGGAGCGGGATTAAGCCCAGAGTCTCGGAGTCCCAGCCCGACCCATAACACTAGAATGGTCATTTTATGAATCAACACTAAGTTTTCTAAAAAATTAATGAGGTTATAGATGGATGCAAGTTGAGTTGAGCTGGCTCGTGAGCTCGATGAACATGCTTGAAAAAAACTTGACCTCAAATGCGAGCCGAGCTTGAGCTCATACGTAATTGTTCATGAACTCGCGAACCTGCTCGCGAGTTTTTTGTAATAGTTTTGTTATATATATATACCGAAACTTCCCATGGGAGTTATCATAATTATAGGTTACATCTTGAAATTGCAAAAACCTCCCCTGTAAGTTTACATTTCATAACATCTATGCACAAAAATATCTCATTGGAGTAAATTTTCGGGGGGGGGGGGGGGGGGGGGTCTTTTTCTTGGATGGATGTTATGAAATATAAACTTATAGGGGAGGTTTTTATAGTTTCAAAAATTATAGGGGTGCAACCCAGTAAATGGCCCTATGTGTATGTAATACGATGTTATGGCCTCACACGACCAGTTATCTGATTAATTTATATGCATTTTTTTGTGATGCTGCTATTATTATTGTCATGTTATGTCTTTATTATTAGGTATTGCTAATTAGAGTTATTGCGAATGTATTACTTTATTATGTAATATTTTGGTAATTAAGCCCAAGTCATGTAATCTTATTTAAAGGTCCCTTGGGCTAGGGAAATGGTATGCAAGAATTAAAGAAAGTTCGTGTCACTTCCTCTCTCTAATTCCTTCTTCCTCTCCTCCTTCTAGGGTTAAGGTTGAGCAAGGCTCCCCCCTCTTTTTCTTCTCCTTCGACCTCCTTCTGGTGATCTTGACTACCTTGTATTCCCTGACGACCTCGCTATCTCCCCTCATCCAAAATCAAGTCCATAACATATTTGGTATCAAAGCCATTCGATTCATCTCCTCCCTTTCGCAAGTTGTTCATCGAGATTTTTGATGTTTTTTAGTACCTCTACCACACTTCTCTAATCAATGCATTGGGCTACTTCCACGGGTCATCATCACCATGTGATTATCTCCGTCTGTTTGTTGACGACACCTAAAGAAGCCATCTAGATGTTGCTCTACGCTATCTTTAGAGGATGTTGGACCCGTCGTCTACTTCACGATCCCGCAACCCTCCTTGGCCTCTTCGATTGGAGTTTGTCCTTCCCCATTGATGTTTCAGAGAACAGGTCCAATCGATTGTCTCCAATCGATTGTTCCTACTATTGCATCACCACTCTTACCTAGACCAATCCACGCAGATGCTCCAGCTCCATCCCATACGCCATCAAGATCCAACCTCCTCGAGCAGTCTCCTTGCGCATCAGGGTCATATCCTTCTGCCCAGTCGATTGCATCACTTCGTCTGTTTCTCCAGCAAGAGCGGCTCGATCTGCAGAAGCCTGCTGATGGAAAAGATCCCAGAGGTGTTTTATGAAAGAGAGAAGATGAAGATGATGATGATGTTCTCTGAATCTATATTTGATAAAGGCAAGTGTACCTTATTGCTTATAGTATAAGATATTATGTCAAGGTCATGTTAGAACCAAGGCGCGTCGATTACTTCTACTTCAAAGAGATTTCCGTTATTTTATCAATTAGATACCTTGAGTTGGTTTGCAAATAAGAGAACGGTTATACGATAAAAGAGGATGATTAAGCGATAATTAAAAGGTTAGTACTTGATCTTGAATCACCTTGGAATGAAAATGACCGAAAATAGATAAAACCCTAATTCTCTTTAACGAAGATGCTTGGACTGTGGAGGTTCCCAAAATATGAACGCACCTCTTTCAAGGCTACGCCCAACTGAGTTTAGGTTGATCAACCGAACTTTCGTTCTATAATCGAAACCCCTAAAACTCGCTTTATGTGGTGAACCCCTCTATTGGATTTGACTCCAATCCAAAAAATTTACGTCGCCTTCTTTCAAGGATTGCATTCAACTCCCTTTACGGACGAACGATCAATCCGTATGCATGATCCTTTCGACTACTAGAGTACGGAAACAGAAGCGAAAATCATATATCGATGATATGACCTCTTTATAGATCAATCAAGGGTAAATCCTAAACATTTGTTAAAAAAGAAAGAGAAGATATGGATTAAGAAAAGGAGATCATTTCATTCCTCGGGTCATCTTGATCAAGCACTAAACAAAGTTTAGTTGTTCATAATAGTGTAGGAAATGAAAATCATGTTAAGAATATGTATAATAAGAAAGAGAGAGAGAAAAAAAGGAATAGCAAACTATTTTATTTCTTATTGAAAAGGAGTTACCAAAAGAGCATAAAGACATTACAAAGAGAGTTTGCAAAAAGATTACAAGTAAGATAAAAGAGATTGCAAGAACATTAAAGCATGAAAACATTAAGCTAAAATACTCTAAAAATGAACTCCCAACAACTCTCTAGAAGGCTCAAATGAAGGAGGAAGGATGATATCCCCCCCCCCCTCTTTTTTCATGCCTATTTATGTGGTCAAAACCAAGGAGGTAGAGGTGGTAGATGACATGAGGATGAAGCTTCCATGAAGCTTCCCTTGGTCAAAAAACATGTTGGTTTAAAGGGCAATGACGGCTACTCCTTATCACACTTGTCATGAGACACATGCTTGAAAAGCATGATCAAAGTTGGCTAGTTTTCTCTCTTTTCCAAGAAGCTTCCTTCAAGAACACATGCTGAATTCATAGTCAAAGATGGCTAGCCTCTTTCATACTTAGGAGAAAATATCTCATCGGATCATTGGGGCTTCATTCTCTTCTTGAATATGGTTCAGTAACACGGTAACATGACTGCACTCGATATTTAGTTTGGCACGCCCTAACTGAAGGCGTGTTCTTTAGAATTGATAATGCAACTGTCCCGGGATCCTGCAAAATAGTAAAATAGGCGTGGTTAGGATAAAATTATAAAAAGATACGGTTTAAAGGATAACATTAACAATATCTATATATTTATATTAGAATATTTAGATTTTTGTATTAATAACTTAGGTCAAATTATGCATCATCACCTGCAACCCTCCCAGTTTTTTCTTTGCATAAGCCTCCTCTACCTTTCGTAACCCATGCAACTGCCATCTCCTTCCTTGGCATCGCAACTTCTTCCATCCAAGTGCCAAGCCAGCTCTCCTTGAGCTTGAATTACACAATCCTCCCTTACAACGCACCTTCCAAGCCGCTGCTCCGTTCGCCATCAAAGCATCCAGCTACTCGAGCATCGTAGATCCCCGCCTTGCTCCTAGATCCCTGCCCTACTCCGTCCTTGTCAAGCCCATAACAGCCGTTATGCATCGAGTCCGACACTAGTTTCCTCTTAGTTATTAATTAATTGCTTCGCAAGGCATTGATTGATTAATTAATTAAAAGAATAGTTGGAGGCACTGCACTTTTCGCTAGTCGCACTCATTTGTTAGAAGCACCACACTATTTTAAGAATTGATAGACGCATTCCTAATTGTTAATTGCACCGCAGTATTTTTAAAGACATTGCACTTTATTCTTTCATTAAAAAGTGGAAATCACAAAACTACAACGTGATTGTTAGCAAAAAAAAAATACTAAGAACAAAAAATCTTTAATATTGTCTCCGTTGTTATCTACGGCCTTCATATTCCTACAAAAAGACAAGTAAATAGTATAAACATTCAAGTAAATATGTATATAGAAATTGAGAAAAATAAAGTAATGGTTATTCACCTTGATCAAAAATTCTCCAAACCGATAATTGAAATGCCTTTTTGGTTACCGGTGGAAGTGTAATCCGTGACATGTATGTAGATGCCCATGTTTACGCAATTTTCTCATGAAACCTTCTCCATGGAGAGAACAATGGTGGCAATGAGCAATTTTCATTTAGAAGTAGCAAAAAAATGACTCACATTTATGAATCCAAGGAAATAAGTTTAGGCTCTGTCGGCGGCATAGAATGCAGTGGAAGAAACATTAAACACTGATCACCTTGAAAGCTCTACTACGGAAAAATTGTAGAAAGATGCAATTAGAAGGCCCATATCGGGTAATGTCATCCATTTTTCAACCGGGGCGGAAGAGATTGTACAATTGAGAGAGTCTAACATCTCTTGACGTCTTGTTTTGCCGAATACCGAATCATACAAGATTTTATGATTTTCAAGTTCTAGGTGGAGGTCTTTCCTTACTTGAACCCAATTTTCACCTTTATTCAAGCCTTGGAAAATAACCCGAAATCCGCAATGGCCATCGCCTAATACATCTTCCACATCGGTAATATGTTCGGAGAAAAAAATAGGCAATTGCTCACGGACTTCATTACCCAAATTTATGTTTATTGTAGGAGTTCTTAGTTGATAATTTACCCTCTTTCTTGCACCCAACTTGACACTTTTTTTGACCTTTTTCCTTCTTTTTGTATTTATTCCATAACACAAAACATCTGGATAATCAGTTGAGAAATCAGCCAATAGTTTGTTGAATAACATATTAAAATCATTCTCCTTTGTTACCTCAATCTAGGCGTGGAAAAAAAGCCCTGCGGGCCAGGGCCAGACCCGGGCCCCCAGGGCCCGGGCTTTATTTTTGCCAGGCCCAGGTCGGGCCTTTGCCAAACCGGGCCCAGGCCCGGGCCTCACCAAAATAAGGGGGCCTGCTTGAGCCTAAAAGTCCGGGCCCAAGCAGGTCCCAAAATAATTAAATATTATATAATATTATAATATATATTAATATATATTATAAAATATATAATATTATAATGGATGCCAATTGGCAGCCATTATGCTGGGCGGCCACGCCCAGCCCAACATTTAATGCTGGCAGCCTACGCTGCCAGCATTAAATGTTGGGGTCTGCCCAGCTATAAGGCTGGGCAGCGCCCAGCTCAATGTTTTCAACCGGGCATCAGGCAAAGCCTGGTGCCCGGGCTTGCCCGGGCCTGGCACCAGGCCAGGCCCTGCTCAAATAAGGGGGCCTGTTGAGCCCCCTTAGGCCTGGCCTGGGCCTGACCCAGGCCTAACCGGGCCCAGGCCTAATCGGGCTCAGACCCGGGCAGACCCGGGCCGGGCAACCGGACCCGGGCCAAATTTGCACGCCTACCTCAATCACTCGTTGCCATGCTCTGATAGAACATTCTCCCTAGATTCTGTTTGGTCATTGCAGGAAATGAAAAGATAGGTGGAAATGAAACACATTCATTCATATATTGATATTTCTCATGCATTGCATTCTGAATGCTAAGTACGAATATATAGCCATATAGAGTTGGAATACAAAGCATCATCATTCTTAAAAGCTCATAAAAGGTAGTATTTCCAAAGTTACATGATACATTAACTCATTTAATTCATTGCAGGGGCGCCGGTTCAGCAGGGACGGTTCATTCTCCAATACCCCCCTTGAACCGGGCGGGGAAACAACCTTTAGGTTTTCTTTTAATTCCCAAAAAACGCTATCGGGAGAGTGATTTAGTGAGAATGTCGGCGAGCTGGTCTTGGGTAGGGCAGTGTTCCAGGATTGCGATTCCTTGCTCCAGATTTTCTCTGATGAAATAGTACTTGATTTCGATATGCTTACTTCGATTATGAAATACGGGATTCCTGGATAGTGCAATTGCAGAGGTGTTGTCACATTTCAGGAGTATAGGTTCATTCTTCTCTTCTGTGATTTCTTCAATCATCCGCCAAATTCCTTCACAGATTGCCGAGTTTATAGCCATATATTCGGCTTCAGTGGTTGACACGCAACAATCTGTTGCTTTCTTGACCTCCATGAGATGGGATTTGAACCATAGAAGAAGATGGACCCCTTTGTGCTTTTCCTATCATCAAGGGAGCCTCCCCAATCATATACATAAAACGCTCGAAATACCTTCTGTTTCATCTGCATGAAAGTGAAACAAGAGAAGGACTTGTATGTGGAAGTAACACCTACAATGCATAACAATGGCATGCGGTACCTATTTGTTTTATAGGTGCAATCAAGCTGAAAAACAGTAAAGAACATATTGGAAAGCTTGATGAAGACTAGGTGAGCAAAAAACAAACTTTGCAACCGATGGTACTTTCAATTGCCTTGTCGAAGCTGACAGCCTTCCAAGTTGATGCACTTGTACAAGAACTGTATCAGTGTTCCTCCTTCTAATTCCCTTTTATGCAACCCTACTCTCTCATTATAAATAGTTTTTATGATTGTAGTGTTCGTCGAACTATTTTCTTTTTACCACCGCTAGAATTTTTCGCGGCTTCATACCTGAAGCATACATATCCCGTCAAGATCCAAGTGTCTTGCATATGCGTGCACTTCCAAATGAACAATTGCATGATTATGTTACCACATATGATAACTATCCTCCACTCATCAACATTTACAACTTTTTCCCTGTAACAGAAAATTGACAATCACATCTCTTGATGATTTCCGAACGCTTTTCTTCACAAAGGCCTTCTTATTTTGATTGCCTCGGTAATGACCGCCTCTATCACACCCTAAGAGCACACAAGGTGTTAGACGACCAATTAGCTTATCCGAACGTGTTATCATGATAACAAATCCCAATCTTCGACCGACTAATCGAGCCACTCAATTGAGGATTCTCTTGTTGGAATGACTTGATCAGTGGTAGTGAGAACCCACATCCACTTCAACTTTCTTTGGAAATTCTTTATCATGGACAGTTTCAATAGATAATTCCATATTAGAACTCCCCTCCATATTGCATACAAACAAAAACCCAAACATAGGCTCATACTTGCAACATAATTAATATACATTGAAATGAAGACCATTATAACAACTCTTGATACCCTAACATTGCATGATCACACTCTCATTGCAACATAATTTAACCAAAATGAATTCCAACAAAATACACCTTATGGGTTCCAGGTTGGATGTTTGACATCGACGTCGAAGTAGGAATCACAGTGGAATACTCGCAACGAAACACAATCACAGTGGATAACTTTTACGTGAATTGGAATCATAACAACACAAATTCAATCATAGAGTTTTCGTCCACTTGCAAAAATCAACAAAATACAACAATAAAATTTCCAATCTAGACGGGAATACTATAAGAAAGAGAGCTTGATGATTTCCAGCCAACCTGGACTGAAATGCTAGGGTTTTCAGACACTTGAAATCTAGGATTTTCAGCCAAAAGCAGGCAGCAACGTAAGACCTCAAAAAACCCCAGAAATCCTAGGTCGTTGGTGACTAGAAGCATAAATTAAAGGAGGAAAAGTTCAATGTTGAAGGGGCGAACCAGAAAACGCGACTCTAGAACCGAATGTCGTCGACGGAAGCTTCGAAATAGGAATGGAACTTCGGAGGAGGCGTCAGGTCAGAAGGAATGATTCGTCGGCGTCACCGTTGGCCCAGATAGCCTTCGTCGGCGGCGGCGGGAGCTTCGGTAGCAGGGTGGAGCGGGATCGCTCGGGCGATATCGCGAACGGGGAAGAGGGCTGCGTGCGAGAAGGATCGTGCGGTTAGGTATTTTAGGAGTGTTTTTAAGATCCGTATTTAATAATTTGATGTGCGAATAGCGAAATCAGCAGTGCTTATAACAATTCTCTTAATTAATTCTAAATTGGATTAATTGATTAATTAGTTAATTCAGCGTGGAGATGAGCTTCGTCGAGTAAAATGTCCTTCGTTCGATGTTGTTGAAGTTATTAAAGATGTCGGCGTCACACTAAGTCGTGATTTCACGATTCACCACCAGTATTAACAGACTCGCAATGTTTGGACAATTCGGCGACCCGATCACACCAAAGCAGTCGCTGATCCAACCAGAGCATGAATAAACCCCATCAATCTCTACAGTTCTCGTCACCCCACAATCGCTTTCGGTTGTTCCCTCCCCGCCTAAGTTATTAAAGGCGCAAGGCGCACCGAGACGCAAAGGGGCCCTGGAGTCTAGGCGCAATGTGCAGGCGCGCGCCTGAGCCACGTGAGGCGCAAAAATGGGGAAAAAATAAAATCAGTGAATTGGGCGCCCAGTTCATGGAAGATCAGCGAATTGGGCGCCCAATTTGCAGAAATTCAGCGAATTGGGCGCCCAATTCATGGAAATTCAGCGAATTGGGCGCCCAATTCGCTGGAATTCAGCGAATTGGGCGCCCAATTCGCTGAATTTCTGCAAATTGGGCGCCAAATTCGCTGAATTTTAGCAATTGGGCCCCTCGCGTGCGCCTCAGGTGCGCCTTGGTGCGCTTCAGGCACATCGCCCGCCTAAGCCTTGCTGGGGCGCAACGGTGTTACGCGACAGCAGTTTACACTGTGGACACCTTTACCGCCGAACTCGAAGGTTACGCGACAGCAAGTCGTGAAGCCGCTGCCCCCTACAACTCTTCTCCATCCAGCACTCTCAGTTATTCATCCTCCGGATAATCGGACGCTTCTTCTCCGACCGTCCACACAGCAGGCCTCGCACAGAGGACCTCACCACTACTTAACTATCACGTTGCAGTTTTTTCTTCAATCACATTGCCATGTATTTTATGACCCTTCGACAACATCACTATCATTAGTAGCATTTGTGGCACTATGAAGGTGTGCCGCTTAATGCAGCCTCTACTACAACGACGCGCTACAAGGAGTTCTTCTGGTGGGAATTAAGGAGCCATATGATCAAACCATCTGAGCCTCGTTCGAGCTTGAGGGCAAAATAGATTTCATGGACGGGTGAGATGTTAAGGTCTCACATAACCATTTATCTGATTAATTTAATGTATTATTGTGTAGCTTTGCTATTATTATTGTCATGTTGTGTCGTTATTATTAAACATCGCTAATTAGAGTAGTGGACACCTTTACCACCGAACTCGACGATTACGCGACAGCAAGTCGTGAAGCCGCTGACCCCTACGACTCTCCTCCATCCAGCACTCTCAGTTACTCATCCTCCGTATAATCGGACGCTTCTTCTCCGACCGTCCACACAGCAGGCCTCGCACAAGGACCTCACCACCACTTAACGATCACGTTGCAGTTTTTTCTTCTATCACATTGCCATGTATTTTATGACCCTTAGACAACATCACTATCATTAGTAGCATTTGTGGGATTATGAAGGTGTGCCACTTAATGCAGCCTCTACTACAACGACGCGCTACAAGGAGTTCTTCTGGTGGGAATTAAGGAGCCATATGATCAAACCGTCTGAGCCTCGTTCGAGCTTGAGGGCAAACTAGATTTCAAGGACGGGTGGGATGTTAAGGTCTCACATAACCATTTATCTGATTAATTTATATGTATTATTGTGTAGCTTTGCTATTATTATTGTCATGTTGTGTCGTTATTATTAAACATCGCTAATTAGAGTTATTATGAATGTATTACTTTATTTCATGTAAGGGTATTTTGGTAAATAAACCCAAGTCATGTAATCTTATTTAAAATCCCCTAGGGCTAAGGAAATGGTATGCAAGAATTAATGAAAGTTCAAGTTTCTCCCTCTCTCTAGTTCCTTCTTCCTCTTTTCCTTCAAGGGTTAGGGTTGAGCAAGGCTTCTCTCACATTTTCTCCTTCTCCTTCGCCCCCCTTTGGGTGAGCTCGGCTCCTTGTATCCTCCGAAGACCTCGCCATCTTCCCTCCAAAATAAGCCCATAACGTACAACTCATTAGCAGAAAAGCCATGAACCGCTCGACTTCATATATAGGTCTTGAGCTTGAGTTCGAGACAATATTTGCGAGCTCGAGCTTGAAAATTTTGCCGAGCTCAGCTGGAGCTCGACTCGTTTGTACCCTTAATTAGATGCTCTTTATCATCTCAGTGGACATGAGCTATGTTGCATGGGGACGGGATACGAGATATGATATGATACAGATACATATAACGTGATTTTCATAAAACCTAGAATACATGATATGTTTTTTGAAAATTTTAATAATTTAAATATAAGTACATATGAGAACATGTGTGACATTCACCTCTTATTCATTTTTTTCATCATTATATGATTATATCTCGCATTATATCACATATTAAATGAAACAAGGTTTATATATCTCAAAAACGTATGATATCCTAGATAAGAGCCATGAATAAAAATATGTAATTAATTGAATCCCACCGCTTACCATTGTACACTTTTTTTCTTTCACATGTCTTTTTCCATGTCACCATCCCAAAACACATTTTTTGGCATTTTCGAGCATACTCGGATATATCCAACAATATCTTAAAGTATCCATGAGTATCCGAAATTTTTTTATTTAAAATTAAAGTAAAAAAGTTTCCTAGATGTGTACAACTCATATTCTTCGAGGGTAAGTGATGTGGAGCAGAGGCGAGGACGAGCTTTGGGCCCATTCGGGGCTGATTTGGCAACTTACCATATATGGCGTGCCCGGATCGACGATCCGACTCCGTGGATGCGTTCAGATTCGTGTTGCGAGTCGATTTCATATATTACTTTATATATTTTGATTTATTATTGTTGTATTTAAGTGGATTTTCCCCCGGCCAATCATAGTCGTTGATTGGGATGCCCTAGCTTTGTTTTTATTATAAATAAGAGAGTAGTGGGCTGATTGGAGGGATTGCAGAATTTGAAAAATAGAAATCCCGGATTCCAGCTATCATCCCACGGTGCCGACTCCGTGGAACCCTAGGTGATGACTCCTAGGCTTGTATCTCCCTCCCCAAGGTACCCCCTAACCCTAACCCTCTTTTCCCCCTCTCAAACTCCCTCCCGCAGCCCCCAACAGCCCCCCAAACAGCCACCATTTTGCTGTCCAGAATCCTATGTTTTCCTATTCAATGTTACTATTCAAAAATGAAATTTACTATTCCTAAACTATAGTTTTCCCCTCCTATTCCTCCGCCTGCCTCCAAGCCTTCCTTCCAGCAAGCCACCGCCTGAGCCCCCTCCTGCCACCGTGTTTAACACCTCCAGCACCCTCTGCCTCCAAACCGCCAGCCCCAGGTGTTCCCCAAACCGCTGTCGCCCCTCCCAGCCACCTGCCGCTCCTCCTACAGCCCCCTGATTCCGCTCCAACAGCCCCACCTCCCCAGCCCCAGCCCTTAACCGACCATCCTCAGCCCTCCCCACGTGGATCCACTTTCCCTCCACCCTAAAAACTCTAGATCAGTCCAGATTTAGGGTTTTCGCCCCCGATCCGTTACTCCCTCCACTACACGCCACCCCACTTCCCGGATCCGCTATCATACACCAGATCTATCCATCCCCCACCCGGATCTAACCTTTAGTGGCCGGATCTATCCATTTCCGGCCCGATCTCCTCATTTTCCACCGTGGACAGCCACCTTCCTCCGTCACGCCTCCGGTTCCTCCATCGATCGCCGATCTACGCCTCCGAATTCCAATTCTTCGTCACCTCGGTTCAGCCCTCTACTTCGTGAGTCTTATTTGTATTGGATTATTATTCTTAGCATATTTATATTGGATGAGATCTTGTACCTGTTTTGGATATCCTGCATAGTAGTTGTTTGTTAGAATATTATTGTGATTTGCAGGGTTTATTCGTCGCGCGCTCTTGCTTTGGCCCTCCACGCGGAGGAAAGCCTAAACCTGTTTCGCCCTAATTTAATATTCTGTCTTGTCTTGAATTATCTGCGTGGGATGATATTTTAATTATTATCTAACTGTGGCTTATCAGTCGGGCTTTGCATAGCATGTAGGGTTAGGTCACAATTTATCCGCCGCCTATAGATTCGTCTTGCGTCAGTAAGGCTCATCAGTGCCATGGGGCCAAAAGTCAAAGTCAATGGTTAGATCGGAGATAACAAGCAGCTCACCAGAGGTATGAATTGCGGAGCGCGAGTATCAAGGTTACTCGCACCCAAAGTGGCGACTAGAAGCAGGTCTCGAAGTTACTCGCGCAAGCCGGCGACTATCGGCCAGTCTTCAAGTCTGCTCGCCTATGGGCGACTATCAAACCGCTAACTCGCCAGATAATGCCGACGTCCTCGCCTAGTCGCCTGCTCATCAGATCCAATTATCCTATCTCGCAGGGACTAGGCATAGTCGTCTGTATCCCCTCCCCCTAGGATTTGTCTATAAATAGACCCCCAGGGGTATCAGGAATGACACTGGAAAAATCAGAGTCCCCACCTACATAGACGAGATACTATCTAAGTCAGTGCCTTCCTAGTACCTAGCTCGGCCATCCTTTGGTTTTAGAGGGGAAGTGTCTTCTGAGCTTCCGGGTACGTGGTGGGATCTCCCTGCTGCAGCACCTGGGGTACTGTTGTTGCCGTTTAGTCCTTTCGTCGTTGCCAGTCAAGCCGTCTAGTCGGACCGCTGGGCAAGTAACCTCCGGCTACATTGATCCGAATTTTGGAGTTTAGGATTTTCCTGGCTTCAACACTAGAGTTTCAAGGATGAGTTTCCTAGAGTTTCCGAGAGGTTACCGACTTCGAAACGTTTCGGATACGATACATAAGATCATTGTAAGTATTCGTGTTTTAGAGGACATGAGTGATCACACATTTTGAGAAAAGTGAAAAGAGGTAATTAGCTTATATGTGCTAGATTATCTTATTTTTTTGTATTATTAATATAAGTGCTGCTTAAGCCAACCCCAAATAGCTTAATGATGGGGATGAGGCCTGACATATAGAGTAGCTTGTCTTAAATGGGAGACCAAGATTACAGAGAACATAATGGAAGAATTTGACTCTTATTGCAGAGCATACTGCAATAATTGAGTTTGGAATCATAAACTGAACAGATATAATAATAGTTTTGTTTGCATATAAATCATCTTTTACTACTTCTTGGCTGTGCACGGTTAAATATATACATCTCTCTCTCTCTCTCTCTTTATTCAGTTGAGTTTCTACATTTGTGGTAGAAATCAAATCAGGCCGTCAATATCTTATTAGCTTAAAACAGTACGAAGCTAGGCTTATTTTTGAACATGTAATCTTATAAAGGTTTAATGCTATTACAGTAGTATTTGATTACCACCGATGCAGCTGTGTGATACTTGCAGTAACATTTTAATTAACAATTCTCACTGCTTAATGCTGCTTGCAAATAAAGCCCTGTAGAATCTCCCAAGTCACCAAGTGCTTTATTGGGTCTGACCAATGCGTCTAATTAACAAGCTCAGTGTCGGCCATTGATTGTTGGGGCCTTCAGCTTTTATCCATTTTTTGCTTGCTTTTTAATGTTTATGGGTATTTTTCATTATAGCCTTACCATTAAAATACAATTTAAATCTAGTGGGTCGTTGAATAGAGCGTGAGAAAACAGTAATTTTGTCACGATGTTATTCTTTTTATCTTCACTTGTAAGGAATACTAGATTACCTAAAGATGCAACGAAGCAAAATTTTGAGCAATTCTTAAGAAATTACATTGAACAATTTAGATAATTGTGGGGAACGTTGCTGGCCAATTCTTAAGAAATTACATTGAACAAGGTGTTTGGAAATACACGCCGGGCTAGTGAAGTGTCGAAATTACCGCCGGGCTAGTGAAGTGTCGAAATTACCGCCGGGCTAGTGAAGTGTCGAAATTACCGCCGGGCTAGTAAAGTGTCGAAATTACCACGCCTTGCATGGCAAATAAATGTCTTTGAATGCAGCGGAGGGGAGACCAAGCTTACCCCAAGCCTATAGTGTTTGATATTATATGCATGAAGAAGTATGATGTTGCTCTGATGCTTTGCTTTTATTTTCGGTGCTAACAATGTTCATATTGTTTCGGTTGTATTGTTTCAATCTCATAACATTTTGCGTTTTGTAGGTCCTGATGGTCTCTTTGAGAAGAAAAAGCATGATCATTAATAATGCATGCATTGGTTCTCCCATGCTGCCGGTGTTGTTTGGTAGATTTGTCCGTCTTCGAACGGGATCTTATGTTTTTTTCATCGTGCACTGAAATGATAAAGTGATGCTTGTTGAATCGTGTTTATTTGCAATTTGAGATTTGTTGCAATACTTGTGGAAACAAAATCTGATGGTTTCGCCAGGCTCCTCTTCTCTTGGGCACTTTGTGCTGCGCCTTTACTTGGCTTCCTGCAAAGTCCTCTAGTATAAGTATATATATATATGATGATGATGTTAGTATATACCGCAGCACCACCAGAGAGATAATTCAGGGCCAAGCAATTAACAACATAATGTGGTCGCTTCATTGAAGTTATTAATTTAAGGTTTCAAGAAATTACTTAATGTGCCTGAATCATGGGGTCAAATGGGATGATTTGCTGTCAAAAAGAAATGCTCTGCGCTGATTTAAGATTTCCCGCAGGTCAGAATGACAGCTTCATTCCTTCATTATTTCTCTAATTATCTTGAGATTTACTTGAGAGTAAAGGTCTTAAAGGACATTAAAAATAAATGAAATTAAAGAAAAAATATTTAAAGCAAAAAAATAAATTTAAAAAATAAATAAATGTTCTTGCATTGGAGTAAGTCGATACTAGGCACAAGTAACACCTGTGATGATTTGCCTAGCCCAGGGTTTCAATGAGTCGCCGGAGAGAGGCAATGTCCTATTGGGCAATAGCACGGCGGAAAACATTGTCCTTGGACATAATTGAAATAATTATGCGAGAGTACATTGCCATGCAAGATCTCAAACAGATGACAGTTCTTTCGTTCCATAATTTCGTCTTGTTAAGGTGTATGACTGCTTGATGTGTAAACAAAAATCTTGTGAGAAGATAATTTTCAATCTGCAATTAAGTTTTATAGCATCATCACTTCACAAATCTGCAATTATTGGCAGAATGAATGTTTTACAGCAATACTCGTCTTCGGGCAAATTTTAGCAAAATATGGAACAGCTAAAATACGTCAATGACCAAAATAGACACCCTCAATTGTTCGTAGAACATAGAACTTCATTCATGCAATTGGTATCCCTCAAAACAAATAGCTAAAATTCATATTATGCAGACCAACAAAAGCTAGGGCGAAGGATCATAGATTAAATAATTAAACAACTGCACTGAACAACAGAAGCTAGAGCACAAAATGAGTGGAGGAGATCGTACCTCCAAGCTGGGCAGAAATGAGAAACTACTAAAAAAAACTTACAGACGCATGGCCAAACCAGGTCGTAGTATAGCAATAACATATCCGTCTCCACATAAAATTGGCATGTCGGCTGATACCCAAAACATTGGGGGAGAGAAATGCAGTGTGCATACTTAGATATTGGAGAAGGAAGCAAGTGCTCTGAGACTGCATGAATACATAGTCATCCTTGGATAGTATAACCCCTCGTTCAAATTTGCCAATTATTGCGGCATTTGCTCGTCAGAAATCTTCCAATAAATTTTCCAACCATTGGCCACAACATGATCCACATCATCTCCATGCTAACGAGCTCTCCCTTGATCAGGGGAGAGCTCCCTAGATTGCTCATTCATGCAAGGGAATAAAATCGCGCAGAGCCCGTGTAAGGACCGTAGCTCGATGTAAGCATGAATGAGCAATCTAATATTGAAGTTTAAGAATATAACAACCCGGCCTACAATATCAGTGTCCATTTGGTTCAACTCGGCTCATACCAAACTGAACTGCGCGATTTTATCATTTTCCACGTGACATTCTAATACTTTGTAGGAGATCTATGATATTTAGGGTTCTGAATTATTACTTAAGCTCAATAACTTTTTCTCTCATTCTGAGATGAGTTTCAATTTATCTTTGTGATTACGGCTCCTTACACGGGCTCTGCACCCACCAAAGACTCGGCATATTACACCTTATGAAAGTGAAACACTATTAAAGTCACAACACATGACCTTCCTCACCTTCAAATATGCCTCTGACACGTGATCATCGAAATGCCTCCCAGAATCTAGGATGTATTAGTTACTAAACTCGGCCTCAAGTGATCCAAAAACATCATAATAGCTAGAAGCTCCTCCTTCTCAATCATAGACTTCATGATGGCGATCGACGTCCGCGATGGCCCGTGCATGTTTATTCCCGCAGGAGGCGGGCGTGATTTCTAGGTTATTTTGGCAACCGGAAGATCGGACGATCTGGGCCGTTGATTCCTGTTGCCCTAGTCTTTATTTCCTATTTATAGGAGCCAAAAGGATGGAGGCAGGCACCGATTGATTTGAGAGATTCTTCGACCGGTCCCTTGGTGCGACGCCAAACTTCAGGTGCGACGCATGAGCCCTTCTTCCGACGCCACCATCCTCCCCGACCCCGTCTTCCACCTTCCCTGCCAGTGCCGATCCCGTCTTCCACCCTCCCTTCCAGCGCCGATCCCGCCTCCCCACTTCCCTGCCAGCGCCAATCCAGTCTTCCCCCTTCTTTCCCTTTCCCTGCCACTGTCGACCCCTTATCCCTCCTTCTTTGCCGCTGCCGACCCCGTTTTCGCCCTCCCTACCACAGCCGACCCTGTCTCCCCTATTCCCCACCAGCAGCCCACCACTCCACCTCTTTTCTCGTTGTCGAATGCCGAGAGGCCCGGATCCATCCCTCTCCATGTTCGGTGCCACCCCGTCCGATTGGCTCTTCATATGATTGTAAGTTGTACTTTGGATTTGAGTTTGAAACGCTGTCTCTTTGCTTGTGTTCTTATTTGCTAGGTTTGTCAATTAAATAGTATTTTGGGCTTTGAGATTGTGCTAACCTGCAGGGCTTTTCCGCTTATTGTTTAATATTTGCGCTCTCTGATTTGGAGCCGCATCTGTGTGCCGCTTCATCGTTCTAATCTTGTTTGTGAGATTTTGCAAAGTCTGTAATTAATTTTAAACCGTCTGGATCTTGTGAAGCTCGTGTAGTGTTGGTTTTCCCCTACACCTATAATCACCCGTAGTGTGTCTAGTTTTCCCAACCCTAGCCTGCCCCTGCGTCAGATTGGTATCAGAGCTAGGTTGGTGCGCGTCGTATGTTACGTAGCGGTAGGCATTTCCGACAAAAAATGTCAGACCCAAACGTTACCGGGGAGCGGTCCAACAGTTCCAACGTGGAGATCTCCCTTGCCGACCTGCAACGCTTGATGCTAGAGCGATTCGACCAAATGGGTGCCCAAATTAATGAACTTCGGGCACGTCAGGATAATTATGAAGGTCAAGGGGATCACCCCAATCCTGATCGTCGCCCCCGACGACAGCCAGGGCTCCCTGATTATGGTCATGCACCCCCACGGGACCCCATGCCAGATCGACACGACTACGGCTGTCACGACCATTACGACGGTTACCACGATGACATCACTCGCCGTGTTCGCTTAGAGGTTTCTTCTTTTGACGGTCAGCAGGACCCCGGAGCGTTTAGTGATTGGCTTCGAGAGATGGAGCATTACTTTGATTGGTATGACATGAGTGACGAGCGTAAGGTTAGATTTGCACGGATAAAATTAGTGGGGTCTGCTATGAATTATTGGACTAGTGTCGAGCGAGCACTAGAGCGTGATGGCTATCGGCCCATCATTAGGTGGGAAGATATGAAGAGACGCCTGAAGGAGAAATATCTCCCCGATTCTTATCGTGATCGACTGCTTGATCAAGTTTATGCGCTACGACAGGGCACGTTGTCGGTAGCCGAGTATATGACCAAATTCGATGACCTAGTGGTGCGGAGCGACCTGCGGGAAGAGAGCAGTGCTGCAGCTTCCAGGTTTCGGTACGTCTTGAGACCCGAGATTAGGAGGGAACTGATTCCCCACCGCCGGGAGACAGTCGAGCAGATCTATGAGTTAGCCTTAGAGTACGAACTCTACCTCCGGACCCCTGGCCCCCGCCAGCAGCCTCCGAGGACTGATGTCCCTGCATTCAGGAGACCCACACCGCCTCACCCCCAGACCCTCGAGGATGTGAAAGGAAAGGCGGTTACGACGGGGCCCTCCAAGCCCAGTGGGCCTCAGTGTTACAGATGTTCTAGACGAGGTCACTATGCGGCACAGTGCCCTATGCGGAACTTGTTAGTTGAGGATGAGGAGGACGAGAGAGTGGGCCCCGTAGTGGGGACTGAGGATGACATAGTAGCCACCGTAGATGATGATTGAGAGAGCGATGCTGAGAGGTCGCTAGAGTGTGGAGTTATACTCCGCCTCCTGCATACTCCGCGTGTAGAGGATGACTGGCGTCGGTCCACCATCTTTTACACATATTTCCAGAGCGCAGGCGGCCCCTGCAAGCTTGCTATTGATGGTGGGAGTTGTGTTAATATCGTTGCTAAGAAAGCGCTTGAGCGGATGCAGATCACCCCTGAGCCCCACCCTCAGCCCTACCGTGTCCTTCGGGTGGACAGATCTGCCATCCAAGTTACCCAGCGCTGCCTTGTACCCATCCGTTTAGCGTCCTTCGAGGACAAAGTCTGGTGTGACGTCATCCCGATGGATATGGCCCATGTCCTTTTAGGGTGACCTTGGTTGTTTGATCGCGACGTGACGTGTTACGGACGATCGAACACGTGCATATTTTATGATCGGGGCCGAAAGGTCACATTATCCCCGACCCAGCCCAAGGACCCATCCAAGGGCAAGATCGAAGCCCCCGTCAGTGCTGGGTCCTCCAAACCCCTACACCTTTTGAGGACACATGATTTCATGAGAGAGAGTTTAGACTCTGGGATCGTATTTGTTGTAACAGCCACCTTGGCGTCTGACACGCCTAGCGGAGGTAGCGTTCCCACTAACCCTGATTTACAGCGACTATTGAGAGATTTTACGGACATCTCGCCTGAGGAACTCCCCGATGAGCTCCCTCCGCTGAGGGACATTCAGCACGCGATCGACCTCGTGCCTGGGGCATCTTTGCCCAATCTTCCCCATTACCGTATGAGCCCGACCAAGCACGCTGAGCTGAAGCGACAGGTTGATGACTTACTTAGGAAGGGTTTTGTACGCGAGAGTTTGAGCCCGTGCGCGGTCCCAGCCCTTCTCACCCCGAAGAAGGACGGGAGTTGGCGTATGTGCGTCGACAGTAGAGTCATCAACAAGATTACGGTGAAGTACCGTTTCCCAATTCCCCGCCTTGACGACCTGTTTGATGCTATGGCTGGTGCCCGTATTTTCACGAAGATCGAACTTAGGAGCGGGTATCACCAAATTAGAATTCGTGAGGGAGATGAGTGGAAAACGGCCTTCAAAACGAAGGATGGCCTATTTGAGTGGTTGGTGATGCCCTTCGGATTGTCGAACGCCCCCAGTACGTTCATGAGGGTGATGACCCAGATCCTGCGGCCCTACATGGGCAAGTCTAGTTGTATACTTCGACGACATTCTTATCTATAGCAAGGATCGTACCGACCACATACACCACATCCGGCTGGTGTTCGACACCCTCAGGAAGGAGCAGTTGTTTATTAACATAAAGTGTGATTTTCTGGCTGAGTCAGTCCACTTTCTTGGTTACATTATCTCTGCGTCGGGCATCTCCGTGGATCCCGACAAGGTGAGAGCGATCCGTGAGTGGCCCGTCCCCACGAATATTCATGAGGCCAGGAGTTTCCATGGACTTGCCACCTTCTACAGGAGGTTTGTCCGAGGTTTTAGTGCATTGATGGCCCCCTTTACAAGTTGCCTTCGTAAGGGCGATTTCGTGTGGACCACGGCCGCCACCAAGGCCTTTGAGGAGATCAAGGATCGTCTAGCCACCGCCCATGTTCTTAGGCTCCCAGATTTTAGCCTGGCCTTTGAGGTTGCCTGCGATGCTTCGGGACTAGGGATTGGTGGGGTACTTAGCCAAGAGGGTCATCCCATCGCATATTTCAGCGAGAAGCTGAACGAGGCCCGCCAGCGGTATTCCACTTATGACCGAGAGTTTTATGCGATTGTACAGACCTTGCGTTATTGGCGACACTATCTCCTGCATAAGGAGTTCGTATTGTACTCTGACCATCGGGCTCTACGATATCTTGAGTCCCAGTCAAAGCTTAGTCATAGGCACGCTAAGTGGGTTGAGTTTCTGCAGAGTTATCATTACGTTATCAAACACCGCGCAGGTGTTGATAACAAGCCGGCTGATGCCCTGAGTCGCCAGATCAGCCTCCTCCAGACTATGCGCACACGTGTCACTGGATTTGAGCGCCTCATTGTTGAGTACGCCAAGTGTCCATATTTTCGGGATATCTGCAGGGCCCTCACCGGGACCCACCCGATGTTGTTGAGGGATTTACTACTTCTGAGGGATACCTTTTTTTTGGCACACAACTATGCATTCCCTCCACTTCCCTCCGAGACTTTCTGATCTGGGAAATGCATGCGGGCGGTGCCGCGGGACATTTTGGGCGAGATAAAACTATCGCCTTAGTTGAGGACCGTTTCTATTGGCCCTCACTGAAGAAAGACGTAGCGCGTGTGACGAGACATTGTAGGACATGCCAGATGGCGAAGGGTTCCCGCCAACCCAGCGGTCTGTATTCGCCCCTACCCATTCCTCACAGACCATGGGTTGATATCAGCATGGACTTTGTCCTTGGGCTGCCCCGCACGCCCAAGAAACATGATTCTATATATGTCGTCGTGGATCGTTTTTCGAAGATGGCCCACTTCATCCCTTGCCGCAAGACAGCCGATGCCTCCTTGGTAGCCACCCTATTCTTTAGGGAAGTCTTTAGATAACATGGATTACCCTCTTCTATAGTGTCTGGCCGCGACGTCCGGTTTATGAGCTATTTCTGGAAGACACTATGGATGAAGACTGGCACGACTCTCAAGTTCTCCACCGCCTACCATCCACAGACGGATGGGCAGACCGAAGTGGTCAATAGGAGCTTGGGTTCCCTCTTGCGTTGTCTTGTCGGTGAGCATGTGTGTACTTGGGACTCCGTTTTGCCCTTAGCAGAATTCACTTATAATAGTTCAGTGAATAGGACTACCGGACTTAGCCCATTCCACATCCTATTAGGGTACGAACCTAGGAAGCCGGTCGACTTGATTCCCCTTCCACTCGAGTCTCGTCCTAGTGAGTCAGCCGAGTACTTTATCCAGCACATGCATGAACTTCATGAGTCCATCCGGAAGAAAATCGCAATAAGTAATGATAATTATAAAACCTATGCGGGCGGATTCACACAGGAGGGAGAGGAACTTTGAAATTGGTGCACAGGTCTTGGTTCGTTTTCGTACTGAGAGGTTCCCTTCGGGAACTGCAAAGAAATTAAATGCCAGGCGGATGGGCCCTTATACGGTGGTACAAAGGATTGGGCCAAATGCTTATGAAATTGATATTCCGAAGCACATGGGGATCAGCAGAGTGTTTAATGTGGAGGACTTGACTCCATACTACGAGGAGCAAGCATATGAGGACCCCTTCGAGCCCCTTCCCGCGGAGCCACCACTTGAGCCACTACTTGAGCCACCACATGAGCCACCATTCCCCCAGTTGTCACCTTTATCCTCTCAGTCCCAGCCCATCGTGTCGCACCCTGGAGACCTTGCTGCACCACCGGCACCACCACCTGTGAGTTCAGTAGAGAGTGTGCCACCACCTGCAGAGACGACTACGGACCTGGAGACCATTGAGGGCATCTTAGCCCATGACTACATGACAACAGCAGATCCAAGCACTTTGCGATACTTGGTTCACTGGAGGAACCGTCCCGGCTTTGATGACACATGGATCGTCCCAGCAGAGCTAGAGAGGCTTTCCCCCGAGCTACGCCAGGAGTATGACCGTCTCCATTCCTCGGAGATGAATGCTTCTAAGCCGGGGGGAGTTGATGGCGATCGACGTCCGCGATGGCCCGTGCATGTTTATTCCCACAGGAGGCGGGCGTGATTTCTATGTTTATATCTAGAGAGCCTTTCCGGGCGATCCGAGCCCACGGATGCGTCCGGAAGGTCGACGCGAATACTTTTCGTATTTTGTTTTATTTCATTCGGACAAGTTTTTAGGTTTTTTGGCAACCGGAAGATCGGACGATCTGGGCCGTTGATTCCTGTTGCCCTAGTCTTTATTTCCTATTTATAGGAGCCAAAAGGATGGAGGCAGGCACCGATTGATTTGAGAGATTCTTCGACCGGTCCCTTGGTGCGACGCCAAACTTCAGGTGCGACGCCTGAGCCCTTCTTCCGACGCCACCGTCCTCCCCGACCCCGTCTTCCACCTTCCCTGATAGCGCCGATCCCATCTTCCACCTTCCCTGCCAGCGCCGATCCCGCCTCCCAACTTCCCTGCCAGCGCCGATCCAGTTTTCCCCCTTCTTTCCCTTTCCCTGCCACTGCCGACCCCTTATCCCTCCTTCTTTGCCGCTGTCGACCCCGTTTTCCCCCTCCCTACCACAGCCGACCCTGTCTCCCCTATTCCCCACCAGCAGCCCACCACTCCACCTCTTTTCTCGTTGCTGAGAGGCCCGGATCCATCCCTCTCCATGTTCGGTGCCACCCCGTCTGATTGGCTCTTCATATGATTGTAAGTTGTACTTTGGATTTGAGTTTGAAACGTTGTCTCTTTGCTTGTGTTCTTATTTGCTAGGTTTGTCAATTAAATAGTATTTTGGGCTTTGAGATTGTGCTAACCTGCAGGGCTTTTCCGCTTATTGTTTAATATTTGCGCTCTCCGATTTGGACCTGCATCTGTGTGCCGCTTCATCGTTTTAATCTTGTTTGTGAGATAGTGCAAAGGCTGTAATTAATTTTAAACCGTCTGGATCTTGTGAAGCTCGTGTAGTGTTGGTTTTCCCCTACACCTATAATCACCCGTAGTGTGTCTAGTTTTCCCAGCCCTAGCCTGCCCCTGCGTCACTTCATATCCCTAAATTTGGAAGAAGTGCATTTGGTTCTTCTTTCACACTCAATAAATCACCAAAACTTCAAAAAGCATGATTTCTCATAGCATGATTATTCCAAGCTCGGGAACCATATAAATACGAGTAGAATTTTATTTACCCAAGTAAAAGCATGTGCTCTTGGTGCCTAGATAGCCACCATAAGCCCTGCCTCGAGTAGTTTCATAACTTCTTCATTGTCGAGCAGTGAGAGACCAATACACAAAAGCATCTCGCCTTGAATGCATTTTGATAACTAATACACAAAGATATTGACTTAATATTGATTATGCGCATCTTTAATACTTCAAGTACATACTTCTTCCTTAGAGTGTACCAAATCAACTCTCAAGGTACTCGGATCATATATTTTTCAAGATCAATCAAAATCAGGCAAAGATAATTTCTTTTGCTCTGTATTTTTTTTTCACCACTAACAGTTATCATATCTTTCTCATATTTACATTGTAATAATACATTCGTTTCTCAAATTTTGTTTTTTAATTTCATCTTTTAATCCAATTTGATGAGCATAATCACTAGTCATATCTATAATATCATCATTGATAATTATCTAAATAGTTATTAATTCTTCTGTCTTTCCATATAAACTTCCAAATTTTCATTCTTTACTTTTCACCACCATTTCACACACACACAAGTTCCAACAACTCTCAACATTTATCAATTTGCCAATTGAGCAAGCACCAATGATGGTGTAGATAATTAATCGAATTGAAATAAACAATATACTCAAATAATAATTATTAATAAGATGAATAAAGATACAACAAAATTAATAATAAATCTAAAAAAGTATATTATGTGGCAAGGACATTTCCATGTTCAAATTTTCTTACAAATGTGGAAAAGTACTAGTTCTCCGATTTTAGAAGTTAATTGATGTACTTCGAATTGGAATATGCATTAAAGTGTCCACAAACCAATAATTTTTATCTGAACATGCAAAATTATATTGTATATAGGAACTATTACAGGTGTATTATGTCATTCTAATTTTTCCTACTGTTTCGAGAAATCAGAAAATACAGATCAAGTTCAACGGCACCAAAAGCAAGAAAGTATTTTTACATTTTTAGTTGGCCCTTTAAACTTCTAATCGTTGTGATCAGTAGCTTATCCCCCGCAATAGACCTTATGTGTCTGATAAAGATTTCTTTGCTAATCTTTCCCACCTGAGCCACACAATAGAGACACAGAATAATCAATTACTCAAACATTATAGAGCTTTCTGACATCAAAATTCTAATCTACTCGCAGCAACAAAGAGAAGAAGAGTATGAATTTACCTTGTACTGATTGTAAAGGGTCTCCAAAGCTTGCATTTTGGAAGAAGACAGTGCCTTCTCAATCCCTGCAAACAGCTTCAGAAATGAAAGAAACTTCAAAGATGTTAACTTGTGCACGTCCGTTGGCTTCCTACATCCTAAATCCCAAAAAAGACATCAGCCCGAAGCAATTAACTCCGAACAAAATAAGTATTGTTTAGTACATATGTAACTCGAGAGTGACCTGAAGATTTGAAGCTCACTATATACTCGGGGATAATGTGACTGCTCATGTTGCTAGTCCAAACCACAAACCACTTTGGATTCACAAGATCATCAACACCACTATCAAACATTTCATTAGTAGGGCTGTTCAATCTGGATCCTGCCTCAATTTCCTCAGAATTCCCCAAAATGACCCTACAAAGAATCAAATGTCTCTCGCCATCTCCATCAGCTTCCGATAGCAGTGCACTACAGTCAAAAAACTTCTAATTAGAATCCCAATCAAGCTTCATATATTTGTGTAATATTATTAGGGACTTATTTAGTTCGTTAACATCTACTATGTAATATCATATTATTGGTGCATGTTAGACTTTATAAATGACATATAATCTTTCTTTAGGCATCTAAGTGTCCCCTGAATCTTCCAACATCCAGATTTTAGACTGTCTAACGATTAAATGAAATTTATAAGCTCCTTCTTTGGTGTAGTATTGGGGTTCCCTTCTTACCTTTTTTTAATCTTTTCTATATCAGTTAGAGATAAAGGAGGGGAGAGAGCAAAATAAAGAGCATGTAAAGACAACAATGTATGTGTACTAGTAATAGTAAAAAAGAAGGATCATAGCCGTATGTGATCTATATAGATTGTTAAAATAGATAAAGCTCATGTATTTAGGCACATAAGGCCTCTCCCTTCTAGCTCCTCTTTTAGTCTCACATCTTTAGTTTGTATTTTACTCTCTCTCTCTCTCTCTCTCTCTCTCTCTCTCTCTCTCTCTCTCTCTCTCTCTCTCTCTCTCTCTCTCTCTCTCTCTCTCCCTCTCTCTACAAATAGAAACCCATAGCACAATGTAAAGATGGATAATGAGAATATTTAAATATTGACTCATGTTATTCGATATTTAACATAGATGATGACACTTTATTTAGGTTTAGGTAATAAGATAAAATTGAAACAAACACATTGTATTTAACAACATATAACAAAGTCATGAGTGAATCAAACTAGACCATACCTTGCATAAGGAGAATGTGGCGGTGAGAGATGAATGCCAACACCGTGGGCGGAAGAGCCCAGCTGATGGCTATTGGGATGCCTGAAGCCGTGCAACATGATCCCAGCAATCTTGTCCGCAGATGCGCCGTACCATCCAAACTTCACATTCGCATTTCCTCGAGCTTCCATCATTGATCTCTTTTCCAACAGGAAAGATGAAAGCCGAGAATTTCCAGACATACTCGAATGCGAGCACCTGTGTATAGAACTAACGACAGCATTGGGAATGAACCCTTTGATCCCTGAGAGGAACAATTGTTCTGCTGCTTTGTAGCTTTTCTCATCATTTCTCAGCAATTTTGCACTAGGCCATCTGTCAGAAGAGACCTCCGCGCTCTCGTCGCATAGTTCGGGAGGACAATGAGACGGCGAAGACATCAAGAAGTTATTATCGATTCTCAACCTCAACTCCAGATTTTCCTGCGATGGATCCCCTCTATCATCCACTCCATTGGGGAAGAAGCAGCGGCCGTGGACGTCGATCCAAGCAATGGAATTCTTCCTTCCTGTGTCGGAATCAATCCTAACCATACGTAGGAAGTCAAAAAGATACGCCCTGCAGTCTACGGTTACCTCTAGCGTCGTCTTGCCGGCTAAAAACCCTAATTTCAATTCCTCAAACACTTGGCGCGCAAAGTCCACCCAGGCATCACCTGAGAAGAGAAGGAACCTGGAAGGGGCCCCGCTTTTCTTGAAGTTGCTGAAGGCCCGCAACATTTGATCCGTGGAGAAGAATCCACCCCGAAGATTCAAATTTTGCACCGGAAACGCATCTGGCGGGGGATTTCCAGCTCTGGTCATAATCTCCGAAGGAAATTCGTCCGCCGTGACCGCGTTAAGGTGATGATAGAGGACTCGAATCAATTGCTTTGCTTCTGCAATGACTAATGAGAATGAGAGGGGGGCGGAGAAGGAGACAACGGAGGCGGCGGTGGATGAAATCTTAACCGAAGAAATCCCAGGAAATTTGAGAGGGGAGAAGTGGATCGGTGTAATGTTTGAATTCTGCCGCGGCGGTGTCTTTATAGAATTCAACGCCAAATCGGGAATGGGCCGACGTCGGTAGTCTGCGCGTTAAAATATCCAGGAAGTTGCGTATAATCACAAGTGTGCCACTCCGTGTACTCGTGTGCTCCAAGTTTTCAGACCGCCGTAACTCGCCGTGTCTTAAATTTCGTAACCTCTCGATTATTTCAATAAAAATAATAATTAAATAATTGTAACCATGTGCCCGTCACCTACATTGTCGACTTCTTATAAGACAACTCTCTCTCTCTATTCGAAACTTCAAAAATCTAACATTGTATATTTTTTTTAATTATTAAAATGTCTTCTTAATTGATAAATAAATCGATTTCACCTATAATTATAAACATATCATCACTAGTAATTCAAGCTAAAAAATTATTTAGATAAATTCCAACATAAATTAAAATTTTAATTTCAAAATAAAATTATCAATTCGCACCAATCTCATTGGTGCTTTCAAAGTAATCAGCAAACTATTATATAAGTAGACAAAGACTCACAACCATGATGAGAATCAAACTCATAAATTTCATATCATGAGGCATAGCTTAGCCAAATTCAATTAACAAACAGATAGAAAAAACGTGATTTTAAAATGGAGGGGCAGATCTGTCTTTTCGTTCATGAGGAGGGGATTGTCAGCGGACAAATAAAATTGCGGCGGGGTATATTAAGAATTGAAGGTGTTAATTTAGGAGAGACTTAGGGAGTAAGCTATCAAATTCTTTCTTCTTTAGCTTATTTTGCAAGCAGAATTTTGAGCAGGGGAGAGATATATACGAAGAGTTTGCTTTGGCTGTAAGAAAAGTACCCTCCCGAACATTATTTCAAAAAAGCTAATAAATATTAAAGCGAATAATAAAAAAGTTACTAAAATAAATAAATATATTTGTGCGCCAAATAGAATACCTTCCATTCATCGTCCATTTTATCAATTTGGATCCCGAGCAAATCCAAATTTAAAGGGTTCAAGAATCATCCACCTGCATACGTGTCTACACATGCACCTAAGATCACGGTGCAAAACCTTCGATCTCACCGTCTATTTTCTCCACCACGATTTTTAGCGCATGATTGATCTAAAATACGGACAGCATTTAATACAATCGTATTATATAAATACAGTCATATATTTTCACAGATGATCATCTCTGTCATTAAAATTACAATCATACAGCTCTATTGGCTCCCCAAATATCTCTCCTTACTTTGTCTCTCTTTTTTCATCTCTTTAAAAAGTATGTAAAAAACATTAAAAATGTGAGATCTAAGGATTAAATATTACATTAAAAATATGTAACATTGTTATTAAGAACATGAATTACTATTGACGAGAATTCATACCCAGATTAAGATCAGTAAGAATATAATATGCTTATTACACTAGCATGAATGTAATGAGGAAAGCTTTTGGTAACATCAAATAATCTACATATTATAGCTATTCTCAACATTTATGAAAGAACTTTATAATGCTATGATAACAAATAAAAATATTAAATGAACTAAAAAATAAAGAAAAAACTTAGATAAAGTTAATAAAAACTAATGTAAATCAATACGAAGCAAGACTAAATAGGAAAAAAAGGAAGGGGAGAGTGCAAATAAAGGAAATGAAAAACAACAATAAAGTTTTTTCGAAAAGAAAATTATACGGCGGATGAAAGCGCACTATCATCGTCGGATATTTACTGTACATAATAAACATCTATGTCGACCGAATCATTGTGGCCGATGACCGAATTATAATGCACGAAAATTGATGATAATTCCGCCAACATACAAACAGTCAAAGGGTGCGTCGAGAGGGAGAGGAAGAAGAGATGTGGTATGAATGTGTTGTGCAATCGGACCGAGTACCGCGGTAGCGCAACGGAATTAAATATCGAGCAAAATCAATCGCGCAAAAAATAAAAAAAATAAAACAAATCACAGAACGAGATTTCTAAGCACACAGACGACACAAAATATACGTGGTTCGGAGAGAAGCTCCTACGTCCACGGGGAGAGCACCGGAGAAGATCCACTATAATAATCAGAGAATTTGTAGTACAGAGATTACACTGAAATCGATAGATGTGAAATACGCCACAAGAAACAACACTGCGTCGCCGGCCTCCAAGGAATCTCCGCCTGAGATCCCGCCGCCGATGAGGGGATCGGCCTCGACTCAAACACCGGAGTCGCCGAATGGATCCGTCCTTCTTGCCGTCGGATCACCGGAGAGGCTCTCTCTCCTAGACTTGGCCGCAGAAGAAACCTGTACGCAACCCCCCTCCTGAGACTCAGCCGCTCCTCTCTGGTTCAGTTACGGGAGAATTCCAAATCTCAATGTATATATTTATTTTGCTGCGTCAATATATATCACATATATATATTTATATATAGCAATGGAAAACGTGTTAGCTTAAGATAGAAAGCAAGTCATGAATGGCAGCAGAGCCATGAATGGCAGGCCCGAAATAATTCCTCCCGAAAACATTCCAAAACTGAAATAACGCCAATAATGGCGGTCCGGAAAACCATCGAGGCGGCATATCCCAACAATCTTCACCTTGACGCCTCACACGATAAACTCCACCAGCAGCTTGGATCTCCTCCCTCCAAAAACTACCCCCTCTCACTGGGGTCACCACAATCAGCATGCGCGAATGTGAGCCAAGTCAATGCAGTGCTTGAACTTGACTCCGGTCACTGGCTTGGTCAGCATGTCTGCAATATTATTCTCCGTTGGCACTTTCAGTAATTGAATGTCTCCGCCCGCAACGAACTCTCTCAACTTATGGTAGCGCACATCAATGTGTTTTGTCCTGGCATGATAGACCGGGTCTTTGGCCAGACAAATCGCACTCTGACTGTCGTAGTGCAGCTTCACCGCTTCCTGAGAAATCCTGAGTTCTTTGGCGAGACCTCTGAGCCAGATAGCTTCCTTCGCAGCTTCCACTGCAGCAATGTACTCTGCCTCTGTCGTAGAAAGAGCCACGATGTCCTGAAGAGTGGCTTTCCAACTGATGGGACCCTCACCAAGAAGGAAGATGTATCCGGAGGTAGATCTTCTTCGGTCGAGGTCACCCGCATAATCCGAATCGACGTAGCCCTCCAGAACTCTGGCATCTCCGCTCTTCTTGAATAGTAAGCCGACATTTGGCGTTCCGTTCAGGTACCTTAGAATCCACTTGACTGCTTCCCAGTGTTGTCGCCCCGGATTCCCCATATATCTGCTGACCACGCTCACAGCCTGAGCGATATCTGGTCTCGTACATATCATGGCATACATCAGGCATCCTACCGCACTGGCATACGGCACCCCGAGCATCTTTTGGCGTTCTTCCTCTGTTTCTGGACACTGCTGCGCTGATAATCTAAACTATTGCCCAAGAGGGGTTGAAACAGGCTTAGATTCAATCATATTGAACTTCTCCAGAACCTTCTGAATGTACCCTGTCTGAGAAAGCCAAAGCATGCCCCGCTTTCTATCTCGCTTGATTTCCATACCAAGGATCTTCTGTGCTTGACCCAGATCCTTCATTTCAAACTCAGCATGTAGTTTCTGCTTCAATGACTGGATCTCCTGAGCTGACTTGCACGCAATCAGCATGTCGTCGACGTATAGCATCAAAATCAGAACGTCCCCACTGGCCAGGAACTTATGGTAGACACAGCTGTCGTACTGGCTCCTGCAGAATCCCTGTGAGGTCATGAACGTGTCGAACCTCTTGTTCCACATTCTCGGAGCCTGCTTTAGACCATAGAGAGATCTCTTCAACTTGCACACCTTTTTCTCGTCACCAGCACGGATGAAACCCTCGGGTTGCAGAATGTAGATCTCCTCTTCTAAGTTGCAGTGAAGAAACGCCGTCTTCACGTCCATCTGCTCCAGCTCCATGTCCTCCATTGCCACCATTGCGAGTAGCACTCGGATTGAACAATGCTTCACCACCGGTGAGAAGATTTCATCGAAATCAACTCCTTTCTTTTGCGCGAACCCCTTGGCAACAAATCTGGCTTTATATCTCCACTGATCTTTCCCTACTGCGGGCTCCTTTTTCCTGAACACCCACTTTGAACTGATTGCTTTGGCTCCCTTAGGTAAGGTAACCAAATCCCACGTCTTGTTCTTCTGAAGAGACTCCATCTCTTCCTCCATGGCTGCTTTCCACTGAGAACTATCTCTGCTCTCAACAGCTTCTTTATAAGATCCAGGATCTGTGGAGATCACCTGGAAGGCATATGCTACCGTGTCCTGAAGCCTGAGAGGCAGTCGGACCTCTCTCCTAGACTTGCCTCTGGCAATCGAATATGGTTCCACACTGGTAGGTTGCACGACATCAGTATCTTCCGAGTCGGAGGAGTCATCATGATCGTCAGCTTTGTTACTTCCGTCGAGCTCCACCTCCACTGGCAGGCCCGGAGTTTTCTCCACCTCTTTGACTTGAGACTGAGACTTCTTCAGCATAGAAGCCTCGTCGAAGATGACGTCGCGCTTGACTTCAACTTTCTTCGTATCAGGATTCCACAGCTTGAACCCCTTCGTACCGGTTTTTCGGCCCAGATAAATACACTTCTTGGATTTGGCATCGAGCTTTGTCCGTTCTGAGTCCTGCGCTAGGGTGTACACAGGACAACCGAAGATGTGTATATCAAAATAGTCAACCGGCTTACCAAACCAGACTTCCTGTGGCGACTTCAGATCTAGTGACATCGATGGGGACCGATTGACTAGATAGCATGCCGTATTAATAGCCTCGGCCCAGAAAGACTTTGGTAGGTCTGCAAATAGCCGCATGCAGCGAGCTCTCTCTAGCAATGTCCTGTTCATTCTTTCTGCAACGCCATTCTGCTGCGGTGTACCAGGAATAGTAAGGTGTCGAGTGATGCCCTCCTGATTGCAGTATTCCTGAAACTCCGCTGAGGTGTACTCGCCGCCGTTATCAGATCTCAGATATTTGACTCTCTTCCCAGTCTGCTTTTCAACTGTCGTCTTCCAGATCTTGAACTTGTCGAATACTTCGGACTTGTACTTCAGAAAGTAGATCCAGACTTTTCTCGAGAAATCATCGATGAAAGTCACGAAGTATCTGGCTCCTCCAAGAGACGACTCTGGGGCAGGCCCCCAAACATCTGAGTGTATATACTCCAGTGCCTGCTTGCTCCGCTGTGTAGATGTCACGAACTTCACCTTGTGCTGCTTCCCGAGAACACAGGTCTCGCAGAAGTCTAACTTGCATGCCTTGACCCCTTTCAGTAGGCCCTTCTCGTGAAGCTCCAGCAGTCCTCTCTCGCTCATGTGTCCAAGTCTAGCATGCCACAGTAGAGAGGAATCCTCGTCAGACGTCTCAGAAACCGCCGCGTCGCCAGCGATGGTAGTGCCGATCAGTTTGTAGAGAGTGCCGGAGCGCTCTCCTTTCATGACCACTAGGGCGCCTTTCTTGACCTTCAGATATCCCCCCTCGCCGGTGTAAGAGCACCCGACCGCCTCCAGAGTACCTAGGGAAATCAGACTCTTCCTTAGATCGGGCACGTATCTTACGTCAGTAAGGGTTCTGATCGTTCCATCGAACATCTTGATTCTGATGCTACCGATCCCGAGCGTCTTGCATTCCGAGTCATTTCCCATTAAAACACGACCGCCGTCACATTGCCTAAAACTGGAGAACCATTCTTTGTTTGGGCACATGTGATACGAACACCCAGTATCCATGATCCACGCATCTGCGGTGTCGAGAGTGGATCGTACATGAAGTACATCGGCGTCACTCTCGGGGTCTGAGGCCACCGCCGCCTGCTGAGGCTCTTGATTTTTCTCTTTCGCCTTCTTCTTCGGACAGTTGATTTTCCAGTGCCCTTCCTCCTTGCAGTAGTGGCACTGGTTCTTCTTGTCTCGAGATTTAGACCTAGCCCGATTGAATTTCTTCCCTCTGTCTCTCGATCTCCCTCTGACCGGTTCTTTGTTCTTCACGAACAAACCTTCGCTGGTGCTGGGACCCGGTTTGCTCCGCGTTTCGTTCGATAGCAGCGTCGTCATCACCTCCTCCATTTTGAGCGTATCCTTTCCGTAGAGGATCGTGGTGACCAGATGATCATAGGATTTCGGTAGGGAAGACAATAATAGGAGCGCCTGGTCTTCCTCTTCAACTTTTACGTCCATGCTCCGCAGCTGGGAAATCAGTTTGTTGAACGCATTCATGTGTTCCAGCAGTTTATTGCTCTCAGACATTCTTAGGCTGTATAGCTGTCTCTTCACATATAGCTTATTTGTGAGAGATTTTGACATATACAGCTCCTCTAATTTCTTCCATAGGTCTACTGTGGTGTCAGTGTCTACCACGTTGTACATGACCTCGTCGGCGAGACTTAACTGGATTGTGCTGATGGCCTTCAGATCCAGTTCCTCCCATTCCTCGTCTTTCTTCACACCAGACTTCTCCTTGCCGAGTAGCGCCTTGTGAAGTCCTTGCTGAACGAGAACCGCCTTGATCCGCTTCTGCCATAAGCCGAAATCGATCTTGCCGTCGTACTTGGAAATCTCGAATTTTGCCGCCATTAATTTTGCTCGCAGTGCTAACTGAGTGATCAAAATAATGTTCTCAGATCAGATCTTGAGAAGGTAGGGAGCGGACCTTGTCGTCACCTACCGTTGACCCAGATCTAGAACCAGAACGTCCAGACGATCACCCCCGCGGAACCCTACCTCTGATACCAATTGTTGTGCAATCGGACCGAGTACCGCGGTAGCGCAACGGAATTAAATATCGAGCAAAATCAATCGTGCAAAAAATAAAAAAAATAAAACAAATCACAGAACGAGATTTCTAAGCACACAGACGACACAAAATATACGTGGTTCGGAGAGAAGCTCCTACGTCCACGGGGAGAGCACCGGAGAAGATCCACTATAATAATCAGAGAATTTGTAGTACAGAGATTACACTGAAATCGATAGATGTGAAATACGCCACAAGAAACAACACTGCGTCGCCGGCCTCCAAGGAATCTCCGCCTGAGATCCCGCCGCCAATGAGGGGATCGGCCTCGACTCAAACACCGGAGTCGCCGAATGGATCCGTCCTTCTTGCCGTCGGATCACCGGAGAGGCTCTCTCTCCTAGACTTGGCCGCAGAAGAAACCTGTACACAACCCCCCTCCTGAGACTCAGCCGCTCCTCTCTGGTTCAGTTACGGGAGAATTCCAAATCTCAATGTATATATTTATTTTGCTGCGCCAATATATATCACATATATATATTTATATATAGCAATGGAAAACGTGTTAGCTTAAGATAGAAAGCAAGTCATGAATGGCAGCAGAGCCATGAATGGCAGGCCCGAAATAATTCCTCCCGAAAACATTCCAAAACTGAAATAACGCCAATAATGGCGGTCCGGAAAACCATCGAGGCGGCATATCCCAACATGAATGGTGGTGTAAGGGCATTGTTTGTGGAATTTTAAGGTCAGAATTCCACCAAAATGACCTTTTGACCCTAAACCCTCTTTAAGCCCCTATAGTGTTCACTTTGATAAAGCCTTCTCATCATCTACATGTAAAGTATCCTATGCTTTACTATTATAATGTATGAATTGATATGTCAATTATTTTTATTTATTTTTTCCTTGGGAGCAGGGAGTGTGCTAGTGTGGACCAATTTTTTTTTCTTTTCTAAAACATAATTGATTGCTGCACCTTAATCTTATACATTATTTATTTATTAGATGTTCATTTCATGGTTGTCTCAAACAAAGTCTAAGGCTCCTTTTGGCACAACTTTTTTTGCTCCGGTGAGTTTAGACAAAAACATCACCGCCACTGAATATATGCTTGGTATGACAACCGTCACCGCCATGCCAAACCAACCCTAAATGACGACCCCTTTCGTTGAAGTTACTTCTACCAAGGAAATTCATAGCATTGTTGATCATGCTTGGAACGCTGAAATCTCAACCTCCTACCACCACTTTCAATGAGGAACACCGATTCGTCGTCTCCACGTGATTTATTGTCATCTCTGTCAATATGTGCACCAGACTTTCGTGATGTTTTATCAAAAACAAACATTGGTCTTAATATTGTATGTAGTATTTTTGTAGTGGTGCCTAAATTTCAAATTTCATGAAGTTCTTTAGATGAGGTTCTTTAGATAAAGAAAACTATTTTTGAGCACAAAAGTGGATGAAGTTCTTTAAATGAGGTAGAGCGTTCATGAACAAAGGTTCATAACCACAACATTCACGTTGGCGCGGCGGTATTGCTGGAACACAGGACCACCCGGTCAAGAAGACAGGGACTGACGTGCCGAAGGGAGTCTTAATAGAAAGCTAGAATGCATGTATGTTTTGAAATTTTTATTGATATTGAAGTATGACGCAAGATTGATTGCAAATAGACTATTGATTGATTGCAAATAGACTGTATTGATTGATTGCAAATACAATGCATTTATTATTACTACTACAAATAGAACAATGTCAGACAAGCCTACAGATGACTGGAGATTTAGAAGAGACGAGGAGAGATGCTGTGAATGCTAAGACCATAAGCTTGTTATATTGTTATTATTCGCTGAATAAAAATAAATTTAACGGTGAATCCATGCATGAAATTGCTTTTGATATCCAAGTATAATATCGAAATCAGTCTTGAAGATATGTTGCAGGTTATGGAATCTAAACCCGTGCTCATCGTTATTGGAGAGACTATGGGCTACAATTTTACATTCTTCACAGATATTATCAAAAGTCTAGCAGATAAAGGTCGTTTTTGCCTGGGGGAGCTTCTTTCTCAAGCACCGGACTAAACTATTAAGTTGTCAGTGTTAAGTTATTCTATCTACCATGTTGTTATCTGATGCAGAAAGTCATCGGGGAGCTCTATGGGGTTGGCCAGGCTGCCTGTAGGACACTTTCCTTCTGTCAAGTTCTGATCGGCGGCAAGTACTCCAGTCTCTGTTCATCAACTCCTTCAGCTATGACTAGCTGTTAAGATTATCTTGAAGGATCACAGGCAGCAGAACGCTCAGACTAACTTCCTAAACGGCATCAGATTAATAACAAAATTCCAAGTCAAATGGCAGAATAGCAACAATTATTATGATGCAAAGGGCCTCTGAATGTTGCAGGAGGGCTAAAAGAAAGATTGTGACCTACAGGCACTTTGACTTTATCAGGATCTTCTTAGGAAGAGTATTATAAATTATTCTACTATTTTGGATTATTTTACAACTCCCTCCTCCTCCCAGTCAAGTCCTCTCCCAGTCCCATTCCTTAATTATATCGAGTTCACACTGGAGTGGAAAAAATATGCAAGAGATAATGAAATGTTGTAGAAGCAGCTAGACCATAACAACCGCCGATTATTTCTAATTATAGTCTTTATTATTATATGTCTAACAACCTAGAGTTGGCATGACAAATTGACAACCCATAATTTGTACGCCTCATCGCAGCTATTTGGGGGTCAGCATTGCAAATCCTCCTTAGATTATTAGCCTTGTTGTAGCTACAGAAGCTATAGCTCAATGATTAAGCCCTAAAAAAACTCACAGATAACATCACAAAACTTCATATTTCCGACAAACTAAGAACAAAACATGTGTTGTGGCCAGTGATCTTCTTCTCTCTTAAGATTCCTTGGTACTAAATTTAAACTAGGACACCATTCTTACTGTTTGGGGGGGTTCCTTGATAGATTCTAGGCAAAGAACAGCAGGCACATGTTTCTTGCTCCTATGGGGTGCTCTGCCTCTTTGAAATCCAGTAATGGTGGCCTTCGATAGGCGGACGCAGCAGCTCCCTTGCTGTTGTGGTGGCTCCCAGTGGGTGATGATCAATTGCTAGATATACTCCTGTTATTTACTCAAATATTGAAGGGTGTTTTTGAACCTAAGCACAGACCTTCTTAACGAGTCCATGTTGAGTAAGGTTGATTTCCCACTAATGAGAATAAAGCAACTCGTCTGTATTTGGGCAGAGTAGCAGCAGCGCCGATCAAAATTCATCTCATTATCTTCTAACTAGGCCGTCCTGAGTAATGGGAATAAAGCTATACTCCAGGGCTAGCCTAAGAGAACTCTTTTTTGATAGAAGATTGAAAGTAGCAACATCAAAAACTTTAGTAACCAAGATACCAAAGTAATTCATTTTGGCAGGTTCATTTTATATACATGGAAGATTATAATATCAGCATCACCACTTTATATTACTAAGCATGATTTCTCATGTTCCAAACATGGGCCCCAGCTCCCATAGGTGAGGGCATGGTAAGACCCCCAATCTTGTGGTTATGCTCGAGAAAGACACAAAATGCACAGGACAAAAATGCGCACGAAATTATGGTTGAAGCAATCTGATCTCATGGTGATTGGGTTATTTAAGTCACTTGGGCTCATGGTTGGAGGTAGTGTGGTTTTGGCCTGGATTAGGGTGCATAAAGTGCTTGGACATGAGGGAGAGCTCTCTTGTAAGTATTTTTCCATTTCTTGCGATACATATTTCCCTTCTTCGGCCTCCAATCTCTGGTTGAAGCAATCTGATCTGATATGCCTCCCCTCCCCGCCTACACTGTAGCCCGTGAGGATCCAGCCTTGCTCTACATCCTGCTTTGTGAAATCGGTTTGTCGCCCGATCGTCGAAACTGATCAGCTTCTCTCACATTCATCGCAGCTGAGTAGACATCGTCATTCAGCACAGTGCAACAGCGCAACCATGCTGCTCCGCTTAGGACGTGCGTGCCACCTAGAACATCGCCTTTTTTCCAATCGACCTTGGATGTCTACTCACAATACCTCACAATCTCTCGGCCTCCGATTTGACCAATGTCAAATTCACTTGATTGGCTAGCATGGCAAATCCTTATGTCGTCGTAACAACCTCCGCTGCCTTGTCGGCACCTTATCAGTGGATGAAGAACCCACTTTTTGGCGGCCTTGGTTGGATGGTTAGCATTGAGTAATATTTTGAGCTTCAAGCAACCCTCGAGACACAGAGTATTTTTTACGATGATCTTTATAGAGGGCACTGCTTAACATTGAATGTGATGGTTTCACCAATTGAACCACGTCATCAGATGGGCGACCCTGAAGCAGGAGCTTATTCTCCTATGACTCTCATAGGGCAGGCAATGCCTTCGAGCAGCTGTGTGCGGTGCAACAAGTCGAGTGACTGGACAGCTTTGTGGACAACATCATCGAACTAGACAACTATGTGTTAGTTATCTATATCTTCTCTGAGTCCTTAATCGTCAAGTATGACACTTCTATATCGGGGATAAGGGCGGTGTTGATGCACGAATGTCACCCCCTCGCATACTTCAACAAGGCTTGCTATGCTTGGTTGGTCAAATCGACCTAGGACACCAAGCTACGCACCTTGGTACCGGTCATCCATCATTGATAGCCACGCCATAAGGGACACCACTTCATATTTCGAACAAATCATTGCAGTCTTAGATACTTATTGGGGCAGAAGATCACGACACCAATTAACAGTTTTGGATAACCAAACTCTTCAAAATTAACTTCTCTATCGAGTACGTCGGCATCTCCAATGCCATAGATTCACTTCATGTGCGCTGAAAGGACTTTTTGTGTTGTCTCTCATTTGAGATGGCTTGATGCCTATGCAATTTCGGTAGAGGTGGGTCGTAATGGTTAATACTCCTATCACACAGCCCCCCTTATTGATTTGGCATCACATCCTCCTTTTCGGTTACTCGATCACAGACTCCAATACAAGGACCCCTAATGGTGGTTGATAGCTCAATTCCACTCGACATCTTTCGAAGGGCAAGTGGGGGCATTCCGCACATTTCACCATTTAGTCAATATATTAACATAATATAATGAAGAGTGTTCAACAATTTGTCGGCCAATGTCTGGCATGCCAAAAAAAGACAAGTATGAGTCCATAGTGCTTGCTATGTCGCTCCAGACACTACCCATACCAGAGGCCATCTTAGAGGATATCGCGATGGGCGCCATTCTATGTTGCCCTAAGTCTCGTTAGTTAGGGTCCTTAGGGATTATAGATTTATAGTGATGGTGGATTGCTTATTCAAGTATGACTACTTCGTTCCCTTGCACCAGCTCTACATGGCCAATTTAGTGGTGACTTGTTTGGTGTTAGATATTGTTTGATTGCATTGGTTTCCAAATTCAATAGTCAATGACAACAACCTTATCTTCATGAGCTCATTCTACCTGAAACTCTTCAAGGTACTAGCAACAAGCTCCGGGTGAACTTTGTTGACCAGTCTTCAGACGGATAGTGAAACCGAGTTACAAAACCACAACCTTGATTTGTGTTGTTTTGCCTTTGACCAAACTCACAACTAGACGGCATGGCTCTGATCGGATGAATTCTCTTACAACACCTCCTTCAACCGTTGTGGTGACTCGTTTTCATAGTGTTTATGGGCAATCCCCGCCGTTGAATCCAAAATATGTACCAAGAGAGTGCAAGGTAGCAGCCATGTCTGCCCGTTTGAACATGATAAGGCTCTATGACAGTTTTAATCTATTGTGGGTTCAATAACATATGATTTTTTTGGAAAATAAGTATCAATGTGACCAAAGCCTTCTCCTCCAGGTAGACGAATCTTATCAAGATTCTACCACATTGTCGGTCTTTAGTAGTTGCCCAGGTGTGAAAATGATAAGGCTCTATGAAGAAGTTATAATCTGTTGTGGGTTCAATAGCAAATGATTCTTTTGGCGAACAAGCATCAATGTGACCAGGTCATATCCTCTAGGTAGATGAACTTTGTCAAGATTCGATCGCATTGTCGGTCTTCAGTATTTGCTCAGGTGTGAGTCGTGTGACCGAAGTTAAGTACCCACATCTATGGCCCCTTCTCGATCTTGGGGCACATTAGCCCAGTGGACTAAAATGTATAATTGCTAGCCCACTGTCGTATTCAACTAGTAATCCATGTCTCTCAGTTGAAAAATTTTGGTCATCTACATTATGTGGACGGCTCACTTCTTCGGGATCTTGCCACTGACGTAGTCTACAACTATGAGTCAAAATCCAAAGCAACTAGGATGGCCTGGTGATTTCTCATATTTTGGTTCACTAGCACATGCTCACTTATGAAGCCATCAGGATGAAATATGAATGCATATGAGCATTTGGTACAATTTCTATTTTTTGATCGTGTGTACAAGGTCAATTTTCCTCATGGAAGTGTTGTTACAAATATGGGGACCTCGGTACCCACAAGTGAGTTCGTGGCGACTGCTGAGACCATATTGTTGCGTATATACTCAAGGAAGGCATCAACCATATAGGAAAGGCAGTGCACAAAATTATGGATGATCATATCAGGATTATTAAGTCATTTGGGATCATGTGTAGGGTTGTTTATTCCTATATATAAGGTAATTGGGGGGATGTGGGGTGGATGTATTGTGGTTTTGGCATGGAATGCATCACATAACGAGCATGGATGAGAGGGATGGCTCTCACATATTTATCTTTCCATTTGTTGCAAGGAGTGTTCCTCTTCCTCCTTCAATCCCAAGTGGAACATCTTGAGAGCTGCTTACATGCAGTCTTTTCAAGTTCTCATAATGATTTAAAACGATAAAATTAATGTCAAACGATTAGAAAGAAGAGCAGATGGACCTAAGATAATATGAATAAAAATAGTTTGAAATAATTTGTGAAAAATAAGTTTAATACAAAGAACAGCCAAAAAATGACGATTATAAAACCAACTATAAATAATTGGGATAAGGCTAATGATGATCATGATCAAGATGTTCAAAATGTATGGAAAAGAAGAACTCTACTATAAAGAGGTAAAGTGGCATAAAGAACACAATTTTAACCAAAGGAGGTTAAATAGTTCTATGTTGACTAAATATTTAGCTTATTAAACAAATGTTTCACGTCAATTTAACACGCTTCAGGATATCTTAGTGTTATCTTAATAAAATTTGTTTGTGCACTTTATAACAAGTGAACTTGTTCAAAAGTAGCAAAATATTCTAAGGTTGTTTTACATCTCTGAAATAATGTATCTCAATATGAATGAATGAATGATTAAGCATTCTAAGATAATAGCTCAAGTAGATTGTCGTCTAGATAGCATTTTATCTGACTTCCAAATAATACAATTGAAGTAATAATTAAAGAGTTGGAATAGAATAAAATAGGTACAGATAATAATCATGGTGTTCAATTGAAGTGATAATTCACGTGAAGGAAGTGAAGTGTGATTATGATTTCCCCTCAAATAAATCAACCACACTTAGCAAAGATCGATCAAAAAACTAACAAACATAAGAAACACAAAACTTTGCAACATTCTTGAACTACCACATGAGCTGCTCCTTGTGCAAACACAACAAAGCTTCTTTTTTTACTTGCCAAGGCTCCTGCTCTAAAACTCTAAGCATATAAACAGTATCTTTAAAGGGCAGAGAAACAAAATGAAAAACAATGGTACCCAATACTTATAGGATCTAGAGAAGAACCCTAGCTCTTTCGTTTAGTTAAATGTCACTCAAAGTGGCCCTTAAATCCATTGATGTGGGTAGAATTCGGCATACACAAAAGGACTGCGCAAAAGATAAACGACAAATAAGCACCGAGTCATTAATATACTCACAGTTGCATCAAGAGGATTTCATAGAGTAATACTACGAAAAGGCAACAGATTATAAAAGTGTAAAACATATCCGAGAAAAGCTGTCTTAGATATCCAAACAACAACAAAATAGCAATAATGTAGAGATAATCAAAGTAAAGAGTTGTCATTCTATCAATCCCTATACAATTCCAATAGGAAATAAGGAAAAACCCAAATCAAGTGATGCCAATAGAACAAAAATCATTTACCACAATGCTTCCAAACATGCATATCAAACCTTGAACAAGTAACCCACATTAGCAACTAGGAACAGAAAAAAAAATTATAACAAAAGGCAGTTGATGAGAAATAGTATCGAATAGCCTACTCGTTTGAGCATCGACTACTTCTCCAATTAGTAACTAGAAACAGAAAAATTAAAATAAGAGGACAGAAGGGGCGATTCACCAACCTTTTTTTAGTCAAATCAAATGAAAACAAAAGACAGGGGTAAACAAATGGAACAACAGAAAGGGGAGGAAAGAGGAAACCCTAGCCGATATAATCTTCCACCGTATACCCGTATAACCTTAACCGTATACTCGTACGTACACCGGCGCCTTCTCTTCCTCCTCTTGAGCTTTCCCCTGTTCTTTTTCTCCCGTGCTTTCTTCTTCTTCGGATCTATACCTATATTGCCTGGCTTCATCCTGTCTGCCTACTAAGCTAAAAAAAAATGCAGATGAACTACATTGAGTGGAACACCTCCGGCCTCATGGAGAGGTAAAGCGCGGGAGGCAGGTCGTTTTTTCTGCCGGAGGAAGAGGACCACATCGCCAGAGCCTCCTCGGCCATTGGAGAGAAGGCAGGGGCATTGCAGGAGGAGTTAATTTTCTCGAACTCTGCTCTCGGAAGCCTGCTTCTCTTTCTCCGCCATTTGCTCTTCGGGGCGGTAAGTTTTCCTCTTCTTCTTCTTTTTTTAATTTATTTAGCTAATTAATGCCCTCTTAGGGCTTGCTTAAAGAGCAGGCATTTTGTAGTTCTTCGATGCATTTATCGAGAATATTAATTATGCACCGTCGTTCTTGCTTCCCTGTCCTTCAGTTGTCGTTCAAAAATCTATTCTTTTTATTATAGAAAATAGATTTTATGGCAAAACTCAATGCCTGCTGATAATAGTGGCTTGTGGGCAAAAATTCGTCTTTAATGTGTGGGTCGACGATTAGTCCCATAATAGTCATGACTTACGAGAGAAGAAACTCTGGTTCTTAAGCAAATGGGTCAACCTTCTTCATGTAAGGCACATTTTAGAGTGCAAAGACATTATCTCACAGTCGTTGGACCGGGTTCGCAGTAGTGAGTCGGGGATGCTACATTTGGTATCAGCGTCAGGTTTTTCCTTCCGCTCGCCCAGCTCGTGTAGGAGGCGAGCAAGAGGGGGGCGAGCGGTGGAGGTAGAGGCCTCCCGCTCGCCCAGCTCGTGTAGGAGGCGAGCAAGAGGGGGGCGAGCTCCTCTCGCCCCGCTCCTAGCAAGAGGGGGCGAGCTCCTCTCGCCCCTGCTCCCAAGGAGGGGGCGAGCTCCTCTCGCCCCGCTCCCAGCAAGGGGGGGGGCGAGCTCCTCTCACCCCGCTCCCAGCAAGGGGGGCGAGCTCCTCTCGCCCCCGGCTCCCAAGGAGGGGGCGAGCTCCTCTTGCCCCGCTCCCAGCAAGGGGGGCGAGCTCCTCTCTCCCCCAGCCCTCAAGGAGGGGGCGAGCTCCTCTCGCCCCGCTCCCAGCAAGGGGGGCGAGCTCCTCTCGCCCCGCTCCCAGCAAGGGGGGCGAGCTCCTCTCTCCCCCCGCCCTCAATAAGGGGGCGAGCTCCTCTCGCCCCGCTCCCAGCAAGGGGGGTGAGCTCCTCTCTCCCCCCGCCCTCAAGGAGGGGGCGAGCTCCTCTCGCCCCGCTCCCAGCAAGGGGGGCGAGCTCCTCTCGCCCCGCTCCTAGTAAGGGGGGCGAGCTCCTCTCGCCCCCCGCTCCCAAGGAGGGGGCGAGCTCCTCTCGCCCCGCTCCCAGCAAGGGGGGGACGAGCTCCTCTCGCCCCCCGCCCTCAAGGAGGGGGCGAGCTCCTCTCGCCCCGCTCCCAGCAAGGGGGCGAGAGGAGGTGGGGTGAGCCCCCCTCTCGCCCCCGCCCCCAGTAGAGGGGGGGGGGGGGGGGGGGGGGGCGAGACAGGAGCGGGCAAGCCCTCCCTGTAACAACCCGGCCCAACCACCACACTGATGGGCTGGCAACCCGGCTCACAGGCCGGTCCATCTCCACACCAGCGGGCTGGCTGCCGCGGTTGACGGGCCGGCGCCATCTCCCACACCTCGCTCGATGTGGGCCGCACTTTCGGTCCGCTTTTTTACAAGGGCTGCAGCTCATGCAACCCCAACCCATCAATGTGCCTGTTTCTCGGCATAGTAGGTTGTTGATGGCGGGTCTCGATCCCCCGCCACCCTTGATGAGAAACCTTCAACAGTTCTCATCACCAACTGAGCTGCAGCTCAGTTGGTGATGAGAACTGTTGAAGGTTTCTCATCAAGGGTGGCGGGGGATCGAGACCCGCCATCAACAACCTACTATGCCGAGAAACAGGCACATTGATGGGTTGGGGTTGCATGAGCTGCAGCCCTTGTAAAAAAGCGGACCGAAAGTGCGGCCCACATCGAGCGAGGTGTGGGAGATGGCGCCGGCCCGTCAACCGCGGCAGCCAGCCCGCTGGTGTGGAGATGGACCGGCCTGTGAGCCGGGTTGCCAGCCCATCAGTGTGGTGGTTGGGCCGGGTTGTTACACTCCCTCTCACCCCCATCCCTAGCAGGGGGCGAGACAGGAGAGGGCCGAGCCCTCCCTCTCGCCCCCATCCCCGGCAGGGGGAGAGACAGGAGGGGGGCGAGCCCTCCCTCTCGCCCCCATCCCCAGCAGGGGGGCGAGCCCTCCCTCTCGCCCCATCCACAGCAGGGGGGCAAGACAGGAGGGGGGTGAGCCCTTCCTCTCTCCCCCATCCCCAGCACGGGGGCGAGACAGGAGAGGGTCGAGCCCTCCCTCTCTCCCCCATCCCCAGCAGGCGGGCGAGACAGGAGGGGGGCGAGCCCTCCCTCTCGCCCCATCCCAAGCAGGGGGCGAGACAAGAGAGGCCGAGCCCTCCCTCTCGCCCCCATCCCCAATAGGGGGCGAGACAGGAGGGGGCGAGCCCTCCCTCTCGCCCCCATCCCCAGCAGGGGGGGGGGGGGCGAGACAGGAGGGGGGCGAGCCCTCCCTCTCGCCCCCATCCCCAGCAGGGGCGAGACAGGAGCGGGTCGAGCCCTCCCTCTCGCCCCCATCCCCAGCAGGGGGGTGAGACAGGAGGGGCCGACCCTCCCTCTCGCCCCCATCCCAAACAGGGGGGCTAGACAGGGAGAAGGTCAGCCCCCTCTCGCTCGGCCCCGGGAGGGTGTTCTGGACTGCGTTTAGCGCCTCAGAACAGCGGGATTTGGCTGTTCGCAGGCCAAATCCGAGGGTATTCTGGTAATCTCGTAGGACAGATTGTGGTTATTGGCAGACCCAGTTCAAAATCCTATAAATAGGACCAAGGGGCACCATTTGGAGGGGACTGCTTCTTCTCTCTTTTGGCCTTTGATAGAGAAATTCGTGTTCTCCAATCTATATTCGATTAAGGCAAGTATACCTATCGAAATATAGCATAGGATATGAAATATATCAAGGTCGTATTTAAACTCGGGGCAGGCAAGTACTATTACTCACAACGATTCTATTATCCTACCGAACGGTTGATGGATTTTGAAAATAAAAATAAACTAACTTAATTAAAAGAGAAATAAAACTATTGCAAAAGAGTGCTCGATCGACGATTCACTTTGAAATAAAATAACGGAATAAATTAATTTGACATTTGCAATTTTATAAAGACCGTGGCGGATCCGAAACTAAGAAATATTCTCGCTAGAGCAATAAATCTCCTAACTTCTAGACGTTTTGACCGAAATCTATTTGCAAATCAAAAGGCCTAAAGTCGCATTATCGAAGTGAACCGCGCTATTGGATTTGACTCCAATCCGGAGGATTTACGTCATCCTATCTCTAGGGGTGCGTGCAACTCCTTCCTTCCTTGAGTGATCTTTCACATTCACGAGCCTCTCGGCTACTCAAATATGAGATCGGAATCTACTATCGTATACATGAAATACGGAGTCGATACGAAATAATTCAAGGTTGGATCAAAAATAAAAATACAAATGCAAACATAAAATGAACGGAACGTTATTCCATTGCAAAGATCATCGCGATCGAACACCAATAAAATTAGCTACGCATTATTTAAAAAGAAAACAACAACGAAATAAAGAGAGAATATTTTCATTGATTATAAAAAAAAGAACTACAACGATAGAAAGATCACAAGATTACTACTAAAAGAAGATTACAACAATGGAAAGAAATTACAACTAGGAAGAGAAATTACAACAAGGAAAAATAAGATTACCACTAGCACTATACTTCCTCTCTAACTTCTAACCTCCTTCATGCTTGAGATAGGGGTTCCTTTTATAGGAGAGGGAGAAGGATCTAGAAAGAAGAGGAGATGAAGGGACATATGGGGTGAAAAGATGCATGAATGGATAGGTGCATGCATGGTATTGATGAGGGGGAGAGAGGAGGAGAAAGTTCAATGCATGGAGGAGGAGGTGCATGAATGGTGTTAAATGGGAGGAGAGAGAGGAGGCTAAATGCATTAAGCCATGCAAAGGTGGCAGTATTTTAAGGAGTAATATATGAATAGGTGGGAATGTGAAGAGTTCACGTGAATGGGGGGAATATTTGGCTGTAATAATATGGAAGAGTAAGTGGCGTCATTAAAATAGGAGAGATGGATGGGATTTAATGAATATAGAAGTGGGTGACGGTAATTGCATTGCATGGGATTAGGAGAATGAATATTAAATGGAAGTTCACGTTGGGTATGGTGTGTATGGAAAAGGAGGCATGAAGTGGCTGCATGTATGAATTCAGAGGTGGCTGTCATATGCATAAAAATATTAATACAATAATAAAGAGGGGCACATATATTGTAAATATAATGTGCATGACGAGGTGGCATTAAATGAGAATATATATAGAATGATTTCATGCAAGTGGAGGAGTATGGGAAAGGTGGTGGAATAGCCATGTATGGGTAAATGGCGACGATGGCGTCGCGGCGAGTGTAGCTTTGACGAGGCGCGCGACCATGATGCATGGGTTGGTGAAGATGGCGTGGCGGCAACTCGCAACATTATTCATGAGAAAGTTAGCGTTGGCGGCGAAATGCAAAGGTGGCGGCGATGGCGTTGTGCAGCTTGGACTTGTGCGGCGCGGCATGAGCTTGCGGAGTTGGCGAAGATGGCGAGCAACATGCATGGGCTGGTGTAGCTTGAATTCTCGAGCACGATCAATGCGACAACTTCAGTAATATGTCATTGGGCTGCTTTGGCTGGACTTGTAGGCTGCTCGGTTTGGACTTGTACAGCACATGAAGGGGCTCGGGCCGCATGAATACAGCTAGGGGCTGCTCCAACCTACAACAAACACAAAACAGATTAGTTTTATAAGAAATAAAGTAACAACATAACATAACAACATTAGTTATAACAAACATTAAAACATAAAATAATACACATAACAACATTATAAAACAATTAAAACATAACAAACATAAAATAACATAAAAACATAAAATTACAACATTAAAACTTAACATACATGGAATGCAAAGAAATTATAATTAAAACTAGGGAAATTTGAACTAAACTAACCTAAAAACGATGACTAAAAGCTAGTCATCAAACTCCCCCATGCTTAAGAGTTTGCTTGTCCTCAAGCAAATGGACATCAAAATAGAGGGGAAACAAAAAGGGAAATAATTTTTAAGTTGCAATATTAAGAAAACCAAAATGTGGAAAATTAAACTATCATAATTTCTATGCTAGCAACTAGTGAGGTGAGATATCCAAAATAGAAAATTTGAAAAGAGGAGACCTAAAAATATTATTAAAACATAAAGAAGGATTACACATTTCTAAATCCCTAAAACAAGACATCCAAAAGTTTAGGAAAATAAGAAAAACAGAAATATAGAGTTTCTAAATAAACGGTGCATTACACGAATTACTAGGTTGCTAAAATAGCGACTACCCCTAAATCACCTCAAAATAACCTCCAAAGAAATCCATCAATGATGGTGTCCATAGGCTTGTCCGTTCACACTCTCTCCACTACGCAGATTTGTAACACGTTCTAAAGATCACTAGGACTTAATAGGCGTAATAATTTGGTTTAGGTAAATGATTAGGAGTGATAATTCAAAGATAAAAAGGAAAACTAAACACACTAAACCAAAGTTGAGCACAAAAACAAGAATTGAGAGGTACAACATTTTTTATTTCAAAAATAAAAACAAGGCCATGCAATTTTTTTCTTTTCATAATTGGCCACAAATAAACTTCATTTTTTTTCTTTTGATTTCACACAATTTTTTTTTGATGATGATCTTCTTCTTTTTGGTACTACTTTTTCTAAATGGGAGCTCCAAATGTAAGCTTTCAAGTTTCTTTTCATTTTTCAAACATAAACCCCATCACAAAAATGAGTAAACATAAAGTTCAAGGTTTAGTGTGGAAAAAGGGTTAGGCATTTTGGCTTTGGTGAAAAAGTGAAAAGTGGAGCTTAGACAAAGAAAAAAGGAAAGGCCCAAAATAGTTTGCAATGGTGTAATGTTTAGGTGGGCAAAAAGGCTCAAACGGGTCAAAGGGTGACCTAGATCATTTCTAAAGTTCGTGAAAATCAAAAACTACGCACATGCTTCGAGAGTAGCTAGAGACAAGTTCTAGACACCAAGAAAGAATTATTCCTAAATGAAAAAGTGATAACGGTATTTAGCAACAGTTCCTAGGCAATAACACCGAATAAAAAAAAAACTACAATTTGCTAACTTATAGTCCTTAAAGGACTGATGTCTATATTTAGAGATTAGAAAATCGTAGAACTAAAATATGTTAAACTAATAAGTTTAGAAAACCTATTCAAGAAAATTCTACCTAGGACAAAAGAACCGCTCGGGCATACACATCACTAGAAGACGCATAAAAATAAAGATAGAAAATATTTTTTTGACTTTGATTTTCAAATAGATTTTATATATTTTTTTAAATTTTTTGGATTTTTTCATAAGGCTAAAGAAACAAAATAGTACTATAATAAAAATTTTTGATTTTGTTTTGTTTTCAAATTTTTTTGTGTTTTTTGAAAGACTTAAAAAAAAGGGAAAACACTTCCCCATGCTTAAAGTTCAACATTGTCCCCAATGTTGAATAGTAAGTATGAGGAAAAAAAAGAAAAGGGGGGGGGGGGGGGGGGGGGGGGGGTGCAATAAAGTTAATAATTAAAAAAATGACTTCCCCGGATTCGTGAGGCCGAATTGCTGATGTCGCTCCCCCATGCTTAAGCTGGACACCGGCTCGGGCCTAAGGGAGAGAAAGAATGATGGAGCCAAACAAACCGCCGGGGGTTTTATTCCTGCAAAACAAAATAAAAAAACAAAAACAAAAAGAAAGAAAAGGATAAGCAAGGGGTGCCTCCCAAGAGCGCTCTTTGTTTAACGTCGTCTGAGCCCGACGTTATTGGTTAGCTAAATAGAAAATAAAAACTAAGATGAAGAGGTAACTCCCTAAGTATGCGCTTAGGAGAGTAAATTAGAAAAAAGAAGAAAAATTGAAGAATCACACCAACATGTAGTGGAATCTTCAAGGGAATGACACCCGAAAATGAACGGATGGAGTTATAGAAGAACTCCGCCGCATGTAGAATGGGAAAGAAGGGGTCGTCAAAAGAAGAAGAAGAAAAAGAAAAAGAAGAAGAAATAGAAAGAGAAATAAAAGAAGTAGAAAAAGAAGTTTCATTAACTGAAATTTCACAAGGAGAAGGAGAGACTTGTGAAATTTCGGGAGAAGAAAAAAGGATATAAAGAACTAAAGAGGAAGTATCTAAAATAAAAGCAGAGGAAGAAAAAGACTCGTTAAAAATCGAAAAAGTTGGAACAGTTGAATTTAAATCAGAAATGGAATCACCAACGTCTTCAGAAAAAGAAGGAGAATTTTGAGGCGTCACGTCATCCTCAAAAGGTAAAAAGCACGCCGGAATATCCATAGGGGTGTCATCCAAAGGAGGAAGGAAACAATCCGGAACATCCGAATAGTTATCTTCCTCGAGAGAAATAAGACAAGCCGGGATATCCGGTGACTCATTACAAAAAGAAATTGGAGGAGACGGAGAAGAAGACGAAGAAAAAGATGCGGCCTCACGAGAAAAATAATCGATAATGGTTTTGAAATGCGAATTTATATTATTTAAAGAAGTTTGCAATTCAAGATACCCATTATCGATAGAATTAAAAATTTGAGGCGCGGCGCTTTGCGGGGCAAAATCATGCAAAAAATAAGACGGGTTCCCCATCTCCCATGTAGGATAAAAATTTGAGTAAGGGTCAAATTGGCCACTTTGACCTACTCCAGAAAAATTGAAATCATATGAGGGAGGGGTTCCCGAAAAACATGCAAAATTAAAATGGTCGGGCGACCCGCAAAGAGCGCAAAAAGAAGGTGATTCCATGATAAAGAAAAACTGTTACCAAAAAGAAAGAGAAAATTTAATTTTTTTGATTTTTTTGGAGGATTATGTTAGTCCTGGACTTCCCGAGATCTGCCCTGTGAGGGGTTTGCAGCGGTACTAGAGGTTGTGATGGGAATTCAAGCCCAAAGCGTCCTTTCCAGGAATTTAGTTGGGGTAGAAAAACGATGATGTGGGTTAATTATAATATATAATATTTTTTTTGAATTTTTTTGCAGAAGTAATAAACTCGGTGCTTTCGTAATATTGCCAAAAATATTCCCCGGCAACGGCGCCAAAAACTTGATAGAAAAATTCGTGTTCTCCAATCTATATTCGATTAAGGCAAGTGTACCTATCGAAATATAGCATAGGATATGAAATATATCAAGGTCGTATTTAAACTCGGGGCAGGCAAGTACTATTACTCACAACGATTCTATTATCCTACCGAACGGTTGATGGATTTTGAAAATAAAAATAAACTAACTTAATTAAAAGAGAAATAAAACTATTGCAAAAGAGTGCTCGATCGACGATTCACTTTGAAATAAAATAACGGAATAAATTAATTTGACATTTGCAATTTTATAAAGACCGTGGCGGATCCGAAACTAAGAAATATTCTCGCTAGAGCAATAAATCTCCTAACTTCTAGACGTTTTGACCGAAATCTCTTTGCAAATCAAAAGGCCTAAAGTCGCATTATCGAAGTGAACCGCGCTATTGGATTTGACTCCAATCCGGAGGATTTACGTCATCCTATCTCTAGGGGTGCGTGCAACTCCTTCCTTCCTTGAGTGATCTTTCACATTCACGAGCCTCTCGGCTACTCAAATATGAGATCGGAATCTACTATCGTATACATGAAATACGGAGTCGATACGAAATAATTCAAGGTTGGATCAAAAATAAAAATACAAATGCAAACATAAAATGAACGGAACGTTATTCCATTGCAAAGATCATCGCGATCGAACACCAATAAAATTAGCTACGCATTATTTAAAAAGAAAACAACAACGAAATAAAGAGAGAATATTTTCATTGATTATAAAAAAAAAGAACTACAACGATAGAAAGATCACAAGATTACTACTAAAAGAAGATTACAACAATGGAAAAAAATTACAACTAGGAAGAGAAATTACAACAAGGAAAAACAAGATTACCACTAGCACTATACTTCCTCTCTAACTTCTAACCTCCTTCATGCTTGAGATAGGGGTTCCTTTTATAGGAGAGGGAGAAGGATCTAGAAAGAAGAGGAGATGAAGGTACATATGGGGTGAAAAGATGCATGAATGGATAGGTGCATGCATGGTATTAATGAGGGGGAGAGAGGAGGAGAAAGTTCAATGCATGGAGGAGGAGGTGCATGAATGGTGTTAAATGGGAGGAGAGAGAGGAGGCTAAATGCATTAAGCCATGCAAAGGTGGCGGTATTTTAAGGAGTAATATATGAATAGGTGGGAATGTGAAGAGTTCACGTGAATGGGGGGAATATTTGGCTGTAATAATATGGAAGAGCAAGTGGCGTCATTAAAATAGGAGAGATGGATGAGATTTAATGAATATAGAAGTGGGTGACGGTAATTGCATTGCATGGGATTAGGAGAATGAATATTAAATGGAAGTTCACGTTGGGTATGGTGTGTATGGAAAAGGAGGCATGAAGTGGCTGCATGTATGAATTCAGAGGTGGCTGTCATATGCATAAAAATATTAATACAATAATAAAGGGGGGCACATATATTGTAAATATAATGTGCATGATGAGGTGGCATTAAATGAGAATATATATAGAATGATTTCATGCAAGTGGAGGAGTATGGAAAAGGTGGTGGAATAGCCATGTATGGGTAAATGACGACGATGGCGTCGCGGCGAGTGTAGCTTTGACGAGGCGCGCGACCATGATGCATGGGTTGGTGAAGATGGCGTGGCGGCAACTCGCAACATTATTCATGAGAAAGTTAGCGTTGGCGGCGAAATGCAAAGGTGGCGGCGATGGCGTTGTGCAGCTTGGACTTGTGCGGCGCGGCATGAGCTTGCGGAGTTGGCGAAGATGGCGAGCAACATGCATGGGCTGGTGTAGCTTGAATTCTCGAGCACGATCAATGCGACAACTTCAGTAATATGTCATTGGGCTGCTTTGGCTGGACTTGTAGGCTGCTCGGTTTGGACTTGTACAGCACATGAAGGGGCTCGGGCCGCATGAATACAGCTAGGGGCTGCTCCAACCTACAACAAACACAAAACAAATTAGTTTTATAAGAAATAAAGTAACAACATAACATAACAACATTAGTTATAACAAACATTAAAACATAAAATAATACACATAACAACATTATAAAACAATTAAAACATAACAAACATAAAATAACATAAAAACATAAAATTACAACATTAAAACTTAACACACATGGAATGCAAAGAAATTATAATTAAAACTAGGGAAATTTGAACTAAACTAACCTAAAAACGATGACTAAAAGCTAGTCATCAGCCTTCTCTCTCCCTACGCTCCTTTGTTGGGTGGAGAGAGCCTCCAATGGTGCCCAAGCTTAGCATTGGATTGGGAGGGGAAGCGCTCTAAGATCTTCCGGGTGTGTGGCGGGACCTCCTCGCTAAGCCCTTGGTCTCATTCTTAGTTTCTTAGTCTCTTAGCCTAGAGCTCTCCCTTGAGAGGAGTAAGTGTGAGGTCACCCCTCAACCTGTTGAGGGCCCGAACTCTACAGAGACTGAGTCTTGTTCTCAAATCTTGGTTTCAACAACAGTTATGCGCGTCTTGGATTCAAAATAGACGATACCTCGCGTTGTCGGTGCGGGGTTCACAGTGGTGGGTCTTGTATGTTACATTTGGTATCAGAGTCGGTTCTCTCGGTTTGAGTGGGCTAAGAACAAGGACAAATATCGTTGGAAGATTGGAATAATGGCCGGTGAATGCGATTAGTTCCACATCGGCCAGTGAATGAAAACATTTCGGCCCTTATGTAACCAGGTAAGCTCTGTCCATGTGAGGCACATTTATGAAGCGAAATCGCGTGGGTCTTAAACCCATAACGGACAATACCTTTCATGGTAGACCCGGGGTTTATAATGGTGGGCCTGAGCTATATTACATTTAGAATCATAGTTGGTTTTCTTGTCCAAATGTGGGTTAGGTTAGAGGATGAACCTCCTAGGAGGATTGGAAAAGTGGCATGTGGGTAAAATGTCATCTTCAATGAGAGGGCCTGTGATTAGTGGCACACCTGCCATGAGAGAAGTGATTTTAATCTTGAGGAATGAGACGAGCCCTTTCTATGCGATGGCCTTTTAGGGGGCAAAATTGTGAGGGTCTTAGACCTAAAATGAATAGTACTTTGCATGGTTGGTCATGCTGGTAATTTTTTCGTTAGGTGGACATATTCTATCGAGATGACTCGTTAAAGTCGTACGCAATTTTTGTGGCTATTCGGAATCCTACGAGCGTGCGTTAATTCAGTCGCGCGAATGGTCGAAGCCTGTGATAGGTGGGCCCGACCATCTTGTAATTTATATCGCGGTCGCGGTCTCACCCCTGGCACGTATTTTGGCATAATCATGAAATCCCATTAATTGTTGGATTTTCATAATTTGTTTTTTGGGGGGCATTGATTGAGAGAATTTAATTCTTTCTTCTTTTTGTAACCCCCAAAGTGGACTCTACCTATTAAGAGTCTAAGAGGGAATTATATCATTAAGGCTCCGTTTGAGGGGACTTATTTTCACCGGTCAAGCGGTTACGACTAAGGTCCGGTTCATGCGGTCGTAACCGGTTGACCGGTGAAAAAAAGTCCCCCCAAACAGAGCCTAAGCCTTTTTCCTTTTCAGCGTGAACAGGGGCTGAAAGCCCGTGAGTCTTATTCTCTTTTTTTTTTTGAAACCGAAAACTCTTATTTCTCTTTGTTCTTCTCATTCCAGCCTTGCCGAGAAGAACCTTTCATCTTCTCCAAGGTTTTCTTTCTCTATTTTTTTTTGGTGAGAAGGCTGCCACGCCACTTCATCGAGAAACATGAGTAGTTGGCTTCAAGGAGAGGAGCAGATCTGGAGTAGATCTCAAGGATTTGGCTTCTTCAATCTTTGTCATCTCAGATCTAACCAACATAGGAGACTAGTCTCTTCAGATCCATAGCAGATCACAATCCGACGATCTCGCGGCTTTTATCTCAGATCTTGATTGTCGACCTCAGCTTCTCTACAGAACAGAAGTTTTGTTGATCTATTGCTACCTTGAAAGAGTCCAACTACTGTCTTTCATAGTAATTGATGTGCACCCGTAGATTTATAGGCACTCTCGGGGTACATTTAGAGGAGGCTCCACTAAGGATACGTGGAGTTGGTGGGGTCAAAGCCCAACCAATGATCATGGGAATAGAGGAATCTGCCAGCGCGCGATTCACGCTTTGTCAGCACCAGGCACGGTCAAGGACGCACCCCACTACTGGGGTGCGGGTAGCCCCCACCCCCCATGGTGGGGTGCGACCAAGCCACCCCCCCTGGTGGGATGCGGCCAAACCGCACCCCCCATAGTGGGGGTGCGGCCAAACGACGCCCCCATGGAGGTGCGGCCAACCGCGCACCCCCATGATGGGGTGCGGCCAACCGCACCCCCATGATGGGGTGCGGCCAAACCGCATCCCCATGGTGGGGGCGTCCAACCCGCACCCCCTCCATGGGGGTGCGGCCAAACCGCACCCCCACGGTTGGGTACGGCCAAACCGCACCCCCATGGTTGGGTGCAGACAAACCGCACCCCCCATGTTGGAGTGCGGCCAAGCCGCACTCCCCCATGGTGGGATGCGGCCGAAACCGCATCCTCTCCCCTCAACGGGTGCGGTCGGAGCCCACTTTCCCATGGGGGCGCGGTTTCCTATTTCCCTAGTGATGCGACTTTCGGAGGGCACGTCATCGCTTTCATAGCGACTGCTTTCCAATAGCGCTTGTCCGTTTTCCATTCACTCAGAACACTCTCGTGTTCGTTGCACGCTCAGAATGCTCTCGTGTTCATTGCACGCTCAGAACACTCTCGTGTTTGTTGCATGCTCAAACTGCTCTCGTGTTTGTTGCACGCTCAGAATGCTCTCGTGTTTTTTGCACGCTCAGAATGCTCTTGTGTTCGTTGCGCGCTCAGAATGCTCTCGCGTTTGTTGCGAGTTCAGAATGCTCTCGTGTTCCTTGCGCGCTTAGAACACTTCCGCGTACGCTCAGAACACATCCACGTTCCCGATGCGCGCTACAGTTAAACTTTCCTAATTTCTCAGATTGCAGGTCTCGTTCGTCGCCTTCATCGCCATCAACGAAGCTGCCTGAACTGCCCAAAGGGCGAGACGGTTATTTACGAAAAATGGCAATCTGTGTGCTCCGAATCTGCAAACATGATTCACCCGTCAGGTGGTTACGGTGGTTACAACAGCGAAATTACCAGGCTTCCCCTGCCCGAGGCTATAAAAGGAGCTCGGTGCCATCATTTCAAGACACTTTGCCTTTTGCACCCGAGAGAGCTCCGTTGAAGATTTCCTCTGAGTCCTCCTTTGGCGCTCAAAGATCTCCTTTGAGGCTTTGAAAATCTCCTTCGTGGACTTGAAGATTTCCTTCGCTCTGGAAGACCATCTTCCTAAGTGATTCGAAAATCCTTCGGGTCCCGAAAGGCGACTCAGTGATCTCACTTTCGTTCCCAAAAGAAGAAGTTCTTAACTTTCCGAGAGGTGGTCTGTCACCCTCGGAGTTCTCTCTCTCAATCGTTGTAACGAGTTGCGGCCTTTCGCGCTCGAATTCTTAGTTTCCAATTGTAACCCCCCAGCATATAGTCGAATTTAGCTGGCACAGCCCCGACCGCGTGGTTTTTCACCCTTTCCGGGTTTTCCACGTTAAAATTCCTCGTGTCACTTATCGACTCATTCATTGACTGTTTGCGCGCTCGGTCTACCTGAGCACCTGAGCGTCCCACAACAGTTTCGCGCTGTCTGTGGTAACGGTGTTCCCAAATACTCTGCAAAAACTCTCTAAAGGCAGTATTTGCTTCAAGACAGTACTCCCTACCAACAACAATGGCAAGAAGAGCTGCCCGCATTACTGAAGAATCAGTCCCTGGGGGGCATGTCGATCTAGCACCCTCCCACTCGCTCATCAACGCTCCTCTCGTTGAAGGTGTCACAGACGCACCCATAACAGCATTGGAGGGATGCATGCGCCAGATGGAGGAGCATCAAACTGAGATGCTCGCGCTCCTAAGGAACAGAGGGGCATCACGAGCTCCCCCGCCCACGAGCAAGACAGTCTGCCTCCTCCAGCTCTGGATCATGCTCCGGCCGAGCACTTCGCTCATGAGCACCACATTCCTGAAGAAGAGATCTCCAACGCGGCTAGCTCAACTGGCCTAGTCCGTCCGACCAGAGAACCTAAAGCTCATCACCACCACCACCACCCGGAAGCAGCAGGCTTCAGACATGCAGTAGGAAGGCTCACTCATGAGGAAATTTGTGACGTAATCGCCGATGAATACGTACAAGTCGGGCGACGGGCCGCTCTAGCCCGCCGCCCTCTCCACCACGGCTCACCATTAGCTCACGAGGTCTTGACATATCCAATCTCGGACGGCTTCAAGCTTCCCAGCATCGAGACGTTCGGCGGAACAGACGATTCGTTGGAGCATATCTGTCACTTCACCACCATCATGAGGATTTACAACGCCACTGACCAGTTGTTGTGCCAAGTGTTCCCGACAACACTACGGGGGTAGACACGCACTTGGTTCCACTCTCTGAGAGGAGTCATCAACAATTTTGCAGAACTAACTAAGTGATTCACCGACCAATTCATCGCCAACCGCAGAACCATCCGAGACCCCTCCCACCTTTCAGGACTACGCCAGATTGAGGGAGAGACCCTCAAGGATTTCTTTTGTCGCTTCACTACTAAGGCGCGACAAATTCCAGGGGTGGACCCCGAGCTTCTACAAGGATTTTTTCTTGGAGGGCTCCGCCCCGGTGTCTTCTACTCTGCACTAATGCGGGAAACTGTGCCCAGCTACCCAGACCTCGTTCACCGAGTCGAGGCCCAGATTGCAGCTGATGAGGCAATCGAAGCACACCGTCAGCAGTTCGAGGGGAGCTCAAAGAGGAAGAGGGGGGAGCCGCCACCACAGTCGGCTCCCAATAAGAACAACAAGCATCACGACAACCCCAGCCGAGACTGAGGATCCCACCAGCATCAGGACTACACTCCCCTGAACACTACCAGAACTAACGTTCTCTTTGCCATTCGTGATAGCAACGCGCTTCGCAGGCCCGATCCGATTGCACCAAACAGAGAAAATCAGTCGCAATATTGTGACTTCCATCACAGGCATGGACACGGTACTGAAGGCTGCAACCAGTTAAAGGAGGAAATCGAGCGTCTTGTCCGACAAGGCCTCCTCAGAAGGTTTTTACTAGTCCCGAACCAACACGAACCTCAGGCTGACAATCCAGTAGAGGGCAACATTGCACCGAGACGCAAATGAGCCAGAGGTACCGGGAAGGAGAACTTTCCCCTTATTAGAGGGCGTACATCCCGTGTTTCATCTATCATCAATTTCCATTTTTTACTTCTTTCAATTTCTTGTTTTTAAACAGTAAGTCGCAAGATTGTACTAGTGCAAATGTATCTATTTCATATTTAAAATTACTGTAGCTACTTTCTGGCTCTATTAGCAATACGAATCTCCTGAAGTGAGGCTACAAAAGTTAAGGGCATGACCTTCGGTACTAACACCAAGCAGCAAACTCATCAACGTAGTGAGAGAAAAGACCTCCTACGAGTAGAGGATATGCGTCGAGGATGACAATCTTAACTATGTCCGCCAAAAATACAACTCGCCACCACCCTGCTTGGGCAACTCGCCACCGCGCTGCTTGAGCATCTCGCCGTCGTGCTGCTGAGGCATCTCGCCACTGAATCGCTTGAGAATTTCGTCATCACGATGTCTGAACCTCCCACTACATCGCCGCTTCCACCAAAAAAATCTCTGAGAGAACAAACTCAACAACCCCCGGTGAGGGAGGACGAACCCTCCACGACAAGCGGTAGCCTCGCCACAGCCTCCAACGCTAACCCTAACTGATAACTTCGATACCTGCACTAAGCAGCGAGTTTCCACCAACCTCTGACACCGACGCGGGCTCCGAAGGTTTTGGAGGCTTATGATGTGCACCCGTAGATTTATAAGCACTCTTGGGGTGTGTTTAGAGGAGGCTCCACTAAGGAGAGGTGGAGTTAGTGGGGTCAAAGTCCAACCAATGATCATGGGAGTGGAGGAATCTGCCGACGCGCAATTCACGCTTGTCAACACCAGACACGGTCAAGGCCGCACCCCACTACTGGAGTGCGGTTATGGGGTGCGGGTAGCCCACAACCCCCATGGTGGGGTGCGGCCAAGCCGCGCCCCACCTTGGTGGGGCACGACCAAACCGCACCCCCATGGTGGGGGGTGCGGCCAAACCGCACCCCCATGGTGGGGTGTGGCCAAGCCGCCCCCCCCCCCCCCCCCCCATGGGGGTGCGGCCAAACCGTGCCCCCCATGTTGGGGTGCGGCCAGGCCGCTCTCCCCCATGGTGGGATGCGGCCGAAACCGCACCCTCCTCCCTCGACGGGTGCGGTCGGAGCCCACTTTCCTCTAGGGGCGCGGTTTCCTATTTCCCGATTGACGTGACTTTCATATGGCACGTCCTCGCTTTCATAGCAACTGCTTTCCAATAACGCTCGTCCGTTCTACATTCACTCAGAACACTCTCGTGTTTGTTGCACGCTCAAAATACTTTCGTGTTTATTGCATGCTCAGAACACTCTTGTGTTCGTTACACGCTCAGAATGCTCTCGTGTTCATTGCACGCTTAGAATGCTCTCGTGTTCGTTGCGAGCTCAGAACACTCTCGTGTTCGCTGCGAGCTCAGAATGCTCTCCGTTGTGCGCTTAGAACACTTATGCGCACGCTCAGAACACATCCACGTTCCTAACGCGCGCGATAGTTAACATTTCGTAATTTCTCAGATTGCGGGTCTCGTTCATCGCCTTCATCGTCATCAACGAAGCTGTCCGAACTGCCCGAAAGGCGAGACGGTTATTTATGAAAAATGGCGATTCACGTGCTCTGAATCGCCAAACATGATTCGCCCGTCAGGTGGTTACAGTGGTTACAACAGCGAAATTATCAGGCTACCACTACCCGAGGCTATAAAAGGAGCTCAGGGCCATCATTTCAAGACACCTTGCATTCTGTACCCGAGAGAGCTCCGTTGAAGATTTCCTCTGAGTCCTCCTTCCCCGCTCGAAGATCTCCTTCGGCCTTCGAAGATCTCCGTCGAGGCTTCGAAGATCTTTTTCGCGGACTTGAAGTTTTTCTTCGCTCCAGAAAAATATCTTCCTAAGCGATTTGGGAATCCTCCAGGTCCCGAAAGGCGACTCAGCGATGTCACATTCGTTTCCAGAAGAAGAAGTACTTAACTTTCCGAGAGTTGACCTGTCACCCTCAGAGTTCTCTCTCTCTCAACCGTTGTAACGAGTCGCGGCCTGGCACGCTCGAATTCTTAGTTTTCAATTGTACCCCCCAGCATATAGTGGAATTTGGCTGGCACAACCCTAGCCGCGAGGTTTTTCACCCTTTCCGAGTTTTCCATGTTAAAAGTTTCCGTGTCACTTATCGATTTATTTTTTGACTGTTTGCGCGCTCGGTTCACTTCCAAGCTAAGGTGGTTCAATTCGACCGGTCTACCAGAGCACCCGAGCGACCCGCAACAATAATCATTTATTTTTGGATCAGATCTGCATAGTGTTTGGAAAATGCATTTAGGTAATAATTCAAGTATTATTTACATATTAATCATAGCCATAAAATTGCAGTCATTTGAGTTGTTCAGATCCCAAAGTTGAGGCCACCCGACCCCTTTATTTTCCCATTTGGAAATAATATAATACTACAATAGGGTGGTGTCTCAGTTTTGGTTCTCAACAATACAGTTGTAGATATTCACAAATTAAATTCAGTGACCTTTTTATCTTTAATTATTTGTTAGTATTGTGATCATTATTTTCATTGTAGAGAGCCCTTTTTAGATACATTTATATGATGGTTGGTTCTTCCGACGTGGCGGAATTCATAAGGAACAACATGTCACAATTGTTGTGAATATCCGCTATCATGAAGCACGAACAAGTCGCGAAGAATGGTACAATTTATTATCCGCACTTCAGTTAAATTCAAATACCATTTAATTGTGTGTTCTTTATTTTATTTTAATTGTTTAATTAGAAAATAATTTTTGCATAAACTCTAATCGAAAATTGATTGTCTTTGGTTAAGACGATCCTAGGAGCTTCATTCGTCGCTACATTCATTTGAATTTTTTGATATTATAAATTCACCTCAACAACGCTTACTCCAAAATTTTCTATCAGTTGGTATCAGAGGAAACTTGACTCAAATCTATTGATCTCATACATTATATTGGAGTAAATTATTTTTCTAATTAATTCAATTAAAGAACACAATATCAAAAACCCTTTAAGCGTTTTAAAGAGAAATAAAATTTGGGATTGAGAATCAAAGTGCATTAATTAATCAATCCCCAACAAAATCGTCGTGTTTTTTTAGACAATTAATTGCCCACACGTCATTAAGAAAATAAACACGAAATTTATTTAGGGGAATATTCAGATATCCCGGTGTGAGAGTCTCATAGATTGATAAGAACTGTAGCTGCCAAAGTGGCCTTTTCGAGTCAGTTTATGAGATTACAGTTTCACATATTTTAGGGAGTTCTCTGAGACTAGTGCGCAATCATTCACCCAAAGGTGGTGCTTGCGCAATAGGTTCATAGGGATACACACGGACATTTGGACGATAGTGCGGGGCTCTAGTAATTTATTTGTCCAAAGGTGGTAAATCTACAAAAAGCTCAAGTGTAACTGTTGCTCATTCATGTGTTGAGAATTACTAATTGTGTGGCGCATAGTCTGCCCAAAGGTGTTACGCGCTGACGTGTCTGGATACCCTACCTAGTGTGTTATTTAGGGTTTTATAGCCACTGTTGCCCTATTTGTCTTTGATATTTCTTTTCTCTCTATACAGTAACCTTTACAGTTCATAATAATATGACGATCATTGAAAAACTCACTGGATCGAATTTTAAGAAGTGGAAGTCCGACATCATGTTTGCTCTTGAGATGGTGGATATAGAGATGACAATGAATATCGACCAGCCTGCAGCCCTCACAACGACCAACACTCAAGCTGGGAATGATCATTATGGTGTATGGAACAAGTCAAACAAAATCTACTTGTTGATTATGAAGCGTTCCATTCCAGAGCACATATTGGGTGGTCTTCCAGACACGACTGTCACCAGAGATTTTCTGACTGTCATTGGGCAGAGGTATAAGGTGTCCTCAAATGCTGAAATCGGAACTCTGATTCAGGACCTCTTCTCCATGAGGTATTCGGGAGGAGGCGGAGTTCGCAACTACATACTGAAGATGATCTATTTCAAGACCAAACTGCGGGAGATGGAGATTATTCTCCCTGAAGCGTTGATTGTGCACCAGACACTTAACACCCTCTCTGCAGAGTTCACCATCCTGAAGACCACCTATAATTCTCAGGATGAGGCGTGAAAGATAAATGATCTGATTACTGAGGAGGAGAATCTTAAGAATGAGAAGACCCACACTACACTGCTTGTCTCCAAACCCTCTTTAAAGAGAAATAAGAAGAAGTCCAAAGCTCCTTACAAGGCTTGGGATGGACACACTTCAGGGACCAAGGACGTTGGTTGAAAGAAACCTCTTAGCTGCTTCTTTTGCAGGAAGAAGGGGCATGTGAAGAGCGAGTGCTTAAAATTTAAATCTTGGATGGAGAAATGTGGCTTCGCACATAAAAGTAACCCTTTAGCTCTCGACCTTTGTGAATTCAACTTAATTGAAGCCTCATCTAGTTCTTGGTGGCTTGATAGTGGAGCAACTAATTATGTTGCTTACACACTACAGAGGTTCATCAAAAGGAGGAGGCCAAGCAAGGGTGAGTGCAGGCTCACAGTTGGCAACAATGCTGAGGTGGGGGTGGAGTTCATCAGGGACGTCTGTTTAGTCCTTGATTCTGGTTTTAAACTTTTGTTGAAAGACATTTTATATTCCTTTGTTTAGAAGGAACTTGATTTCAGTTTTTGCATTAGATAGACTTGGTTATGACTTTAATATTTTTGGTGGTTTGATTAAGTTATTTCATGAATCACAGTTTATTGGTCAATGTTCTATATCTAATGGTTTATATATGATATGTCTTGCTCTCATTAATTATTATGCCACCTTAAACAGTGTAGAAAATGTTGCTACTAAAAGACCTCTAATTATGGAACAGTCCTCCATGCTATGACATAAAAGATTATGTCATATCTCTAGGGAAAGAGTAGAGAGATTAATTAAGCAAAATATTCATCCTACTTTTGACTTCAGTGATTTAGAGACATATGTGAATTGCCGTAGAGGCAAAATGACCAAAATTAAAAAGAAAGACTCAACTCGTAGTTCAAGTTTATTAGAGGTCATTCATACGGATATCAACGGTCCTTATTCCACTACCCTCTGTAAGAACACTTACTTCATTAACTTTATTGATACTATTCCCATTTTGGATATTTGTATTTAATTAAGGAAAAATCTGAATCTCTTGATAAATTTAAGATTTTCAAGACTGAAGTAGAAAACAAATAGGGAAAGTCATCAAGATTGTTAGGTCTGACAGAAGTGGCGAGTATTTTGGTAGACATGATGCCTCCGGACAACATAAAGGTCCGTTTGCTAAATACTTGGAGATTTGCGACATCATTGCCCAATACTCCATATCGGGTAGTCCTGAGCAAAATGGTGTGGCCGAAAGGCATAACCGCACCCTAAAAGAAAACGATGAGGTGTATGATGAGTAGAACAAATCTTTCTGAGTTTTTATGAGGTGAGATGCTTAAGACTGCAGTGTACTTCCTTCATAGAGTCTCGTATAAGTTAGTACTACCCAAACCCCTTTTTGAGTTATGAACTGATAAACGACCTAACCTTAATCATTTACGTGTATGGGGTTGTCCTGTAGAAGTCCATTTATACAGTCCATCGGAAAGTAAGATCGCCCCTAGGTCTTGTTGTTGCTATTTTATAGGCTACCCAGATCACTCCAAGGGATTTAAGTTCTATTCCCCTTTAGGAGGACCCAGAATTGTGGAGTATCAAACAACCAAATTCTTAGAATTAGATGTCTACTGGCACCAAAAATGTACCAAGTGCACATTTGCTCAAGCCGAAGATTGAGGGGGTGATTGTTGAGTAGCTGGTTACTTTGAGTCACGAGTGAAGGAATGAGAGAGAGGGAGAAAAGAGATGTCGGGAGCAAGAAAGAGGTCGCCGGGGGAGACGGGAGTTGAAGGAGTCACTGAGGTCGCCGAGGGAGATCACCCGGTAGGTGGGAGATCGCCCAGGCAAGGAGGAAGAGGTCATCGCGGTCTCAAAACTGGAGACCGCTCAAGTCACCGGCTGGGGGCTGGAAACTCTTCGAAGTCCCTTGTCTGCATGGTACCCCTGGCTCTCTATTTATGGACGCGGGACCTGCCCGTTCGGGTAGGGAGAGATCGCCCATGGGAAGATCGCTCAGAGGGAGATCGCCCAGAGGGGGAGCTCGCTAGGAAGGGGGAGATCGCTCGGAGGGAGATCGCCCGAAGGGGAGCTCGCTAGGAAGGGGAGATCGCTCGGAGGGAGATCGCCCAGAGGGGGCGCTCGCTAGGAAGGGGGAGATCGCCCGGAGGGGGAGCTCGTCAGGAAGGGGGAGATCGCCCGGAGGGGGAGCTCGCCAGGAAGGGGGAGATCGCCCGGAGGGGGAGCTCGCCAGAAAGGGGGAGCTCTCCCATCAGGGGTGAGTCCGCCCGGAGGGAGATCGCCCGGAGGGGGAGCTCTCCAGGAAGGGGGAGATCGCCCAGAGGGAGATCGCCTGGAGGGGGAGCTCGCTAGGAAGGGGGAGATCGCTCTGAGGGAGATTGCCCGAAGGGGGAGCTCGTCAGGAAGGGGGAGATCGCCCAGAGGGGGAGCTCGCCAGGAAGGGGGAGATCGCCCGGAGGGGGAGATCGCCCGGAGGGGGAGATCGCCCGGAGGGGGAGATCTCCCGGAGGGGGAGATCGCCCGGAGGGGGAGCTCGCCAGGAAGGGGGGAGATCGCCTAGAGGGGGAGCTCACCAAAAAGGGGGAGCTCGACCGGCAGGGGCAAGACCGCCCAGAGGGAGATCGCCCGGAGGGGGAGCTCGCCTGGAAGGGGGAGACCGCCTGGGATCTCCAAAATCGCCTGGTACCTGAAAAAGGTCAGCTTGGAGGGGATCATCGATTTCTGGGTAAACAATATCGCTGACGAACCGAGTTGCACTCGTACTATCGATGAAGTCGAGGAAATTGTGCCTATTAATTTATCTGTGTCCTTGGTAGGAGATCTTGTGGTGCCTGAACCCATAATAGAGCATGTCGAGGATGTGGATCCGATTTTACCACTGATCCCATTTGAGGTTCGTCTGCAAGTTCAGGAGGTTCATCCACTCGTTAGGAGATCTATTAGGGAGAGAAGGCCTGCAATTTCCTCAGACTATGAAGTCTATCTAGGCGAGAGTGATTTCGACATAAGTCAAGTAATTGACCCATTGATATTTGAAGAGGTTGTGTCTGGACCTCAAACTGATCTGTGGTGGGATACGATGAAAGACGAGATGGAGTTCATGAAGCTGAATAAGGTTTGAGAATTAGTTGAGTTACCCAAAGGCTGTAAGTCCATTGGTTCTAAATGGGTGTTTAAGACCAAGAAAGACTCCAAAGGAAATGTTGAATGGTTTAAGGTAAGACTGATTGTTAAAGGATTTACGCTGAGAGAAGGAATCGATTATAATGAAACCTTTTCTCCCGTTTCCTCTAAAGATTCTTTCAGAGTGATAATGACACTTATAGCTCATTATGATCTGGAGTTACACCAGATGAATGTAAAGACCGCATTACTGAATGTCGATCTTGCCGAAGAAGTCTATATGGTGCAGCCTTAGAGATTCAAGTCTGGTCATTCCGACCAGCATGTGTGCAAACTTAATAAATCCATATATGGTTTGAAGCAAGCTTCTAGACAGTGATATCTGAAATTCGATGAGGTGGTAACTTCTTTTGGTTTTGTAGAAAATAAGGTTGATCGTTGCATATATCTCAAGATCAGTGTGAGTAGATACATCTTTTTAATTCTTTATGTAGATGATATCTTGTTTGCGAGTAGTGATTTAGTGTTATTGCATGAATCCAAGTAATTTTTGTCAAAATACTTCGATATGAAAGATCTTGGAGAAGCATCCTTTTTTCTAGGAATTGAGATCATTAGGGAGCGATCTCACCATACTTTAGCACTCTCTCATAAAGTCTACATCGAGTGTGTACTTGAGAGATTTAGCATGCTTGATTGTAAACCTGCTGATGTACCTGTGCTTAAGGGTGATAAGCTTAGCTTAGCACAATGCCCCGGGAACGATACAGAGAGAGAGAGAGTGCATGAAAGATATACCTTACGCTAGTGCGGTAGACAGCTTAATGTATGCCCAAGTCTGTACCAGACTGGACATTGTCTTCGCAGTAGGACTTTTAGGCAGATATCAGTCGAACCCAGGCCCTGCTCATTGAGTGGCTGTCAAGAAAGTCTTAAGGTATTTAAAGGGAACTAAGGATGTGAAATTGGTCTACCATAGAGTACAAAATCTTGAACTGGTGGGGTATACAGACTCTGATTTTGTGGGGTGTAAGGATGATAGCAAGTCTACATCGGGTTATATTTTTAAGTTTGCTGGTGGGGCCATTTCGTGGAAGAGTGTCAAACAGACACTCATCACTTCATCCACAATGCATGCGGAATTTGTTGCTCTTTTCGGAGCTTCTACTCACGTAATGTGGCTTAATAATTTCATTACGGAGTTGAAGGTCGTCGAGTCTATAGCTGGACTCATTCAATTGTACTGTGATAATATTTCTGCAATTATGTTCTCGATGAACAATAAAAGTATCAAAGGGTCTAAGCATATGAAAATTAAATTCTTGACTGTTAAGGAATTGGTCAAGAAGGGTGACATTTCAGTGGAGCATTTAGGGACAGACGACATGTTAGTCGGTCCACTTACTAAAGGACTTCATCCCAATGTGTTTTAGAAGCATGTCTTCAATATGAGGCTTAAGGAGTCATTTGATGTACTAGATTAGTGGGAGGTTGTATGAAGCTCCAATTCATTTATCTGTCATTTTATTGCACTTTGTTTAATTCTTAAGAACTTAAGAATATTCATTTAGGAATGTCATTAAGTTTCGATATTCGTGAAAATTTATATGACACATCACACTACATTTAAAAGTCTCATGACTTGTGTCAGTCAGAGCGTAAGGCCCAGAGCACTACATTTTGGATTAAGGTCTGTTGTATGTCTTTTGACACATGTATTCAAAATCTTAAGATTAAACATACTTGTCCTTTTGAACATTTAAGAACTTCTCGCAGCATGGTGTAGTGCAATCATTTGAGAAGTTTGGTTGACCACCAAGTAGAACAACCTTCATGTGCACATTTTCATTATGTTATTCTAAATTTTATATAACCTGCGACGCTTTGTCCATGTCGATTGAATCTGTAAGCTACTGTGACCATGGAAGGTCCTGTGTCGCCAATAACGCGGTTGCCGACATGATTCAGAGTGAAGGATTTGGTTGGAGCAGATTGACGTGGGAGCACACTCAATATCTTGTTCGTTAATTGGTACCCTTAAGTTTAGTGAAGACTTTAAGCGGAGCGTCATAAGTTATGATGATAATAAGTCCAAGTGGGAGAATGTTGGAAATTTTTCCGTTATGTGGACATATTCTATCGAGACGACCCGTTAAAGTCGTACGCGATTTTTGAGGCTATTCGGACTCTTGCGAGCGTGCGTTAATTCAGTCGCACGAATGGTCGAAGCCTGTGATAGGTGGGACCGACCATCTCGTAATTTATATCGCGAACGCGGTCTCACCCCTGACACGATTTTTGGCATAATCGTGAAATCCAATTAATTGATGGATTTTCATAATTTGTTTTTTTTTGGGGGGGGGGGGAATTGATTGAGAGAATTTATTTCTTTCTTCTTTTTGTAACTCCCAAAGTGGACTCTACCTATTAAGACCCCAAGAGAGAATTATGCCATTAAGCCTTTTTCCTTTTCAGCGTGAACAGGGGGCTGAAATCCCGTGAGTCTTGTTCTCTGATTTTTTTTGGAAACCGAAAACTCTTCTTTCTCTTTGTTCTTCTCATTCCGGCCTTGCCGAGAAGAACCTTTCATCTTCTCCTAGGTTTTCTTTCTCGTTTTTTTTTTTTGGTGAGAAGGCTGCCACGCCACTTCATCGAGAAACGGGAGCAATCGGCTTCAAGGAGAGGAGCAGATCTGGAGTAGATCTCAAGGATTTGGCTTCTTCAATCTTTGTCATCTCAGATCTAACCAACATAGGAGACTAGTCTCTTCAGATTCATAGCAGATCACGAATCGACGATCTCGCGGCTTTTGTCTCGGATCTTGATCGTCGACCTCAACTTCTCTACAGAAAAGAAGTTTTGTTGATCCATTGCTACCTTGAAAGAGTCCAACTACTGTCTTCCATAATAATCATTTATTTTTGGATCAGATCTACATAGTGTTCGGAAAAGGCATTCAGGTAATAATTCAAGTATTATTTACATATTAATCATAGCCATAAAATTGCAGTCATTTGAGTTGTTCAGATCCCAAAGTTAAGGCCACCCGACCCCTTTATTTTCTCATTTGGAAACAAGATAAAATACTACAGTAGAGTGGTGTCTCAGTTTTGGTTCTCAACAATACAATTGTAGATATTCACAAATGCATTGACCCTTTTATCTTTAATTATATGCTTGTATTGTGCTTATTATTTTCATTGTAGAGAGCCCTTTTAGATACATTTATATGATAGCTGGTTCTCCCGACGTGGCGAAATTTATAAGGAACAACACGCCACAATTGTTGCGAATATCCGCCATCATGAAGCACAGACAAGTCGCGAAGAATGGTGCAATTTATTATCCACACTTCAGTTAAATTCAAGTACCATTTAATTGTGTGTTCTTTATTTTATTTTAATTGTTTAATTAGAAAATAAATTTGCATAAACTCAATCGAAGATCGATAGTGTTTGGTTAAGACAATCCTAGGAGCTTCATTCGTCGCTACATTCATTTGAATTTTTCGATATTATAAATTCACCGCAGCGATGCTTACTCCAAAATTTTCTATCAGGTCCGAGATTCACAATGGAACGCTCCTTTTGGGGCAAACGCCGCCGCACAACAGGTAACCAAATGGCCGGCGACGACATTTGGTCCGTTTGCGCCCGCCGCACCATGGAAAACGGAGAGGAAAACGGCGGTATTCGAACCGCTGACTCCCCCCGCCGGTTCCAACAGCCAGGCCATCTCCTCCAGCCGCCTGAGCTGAACGCCGAAACAAATAAACCTTAATTGTGGTGTTGTAGACGAGCATCATCATCCATGGCTGCCTTTACAATTGCATAGGACTGGAGTTTGCTAGGGTGGCTTGAACTTGGTCTAATACAACTTCACTTATTAGGCTTGTCTTATAATCTGTTTTTAGGTTTGCTTCACCTATTTTATAGGAGTCTTGTGTGGACTTAACTTTATATTAGTGCAGAGAACAAGGTATACCGTGATACAAAGTTCTTCTTTAACACGTTTTTTTTTTCAAGCAATGTTGATTGGCCGTAAATGAAAAAAAAAATGATCCCTTGAGGCCATTTTAAACCCTGTGATTTAATCGATGGATATCATTTTACTGCAGAAGCAACATATATAATAAAAAATGATCGCATATGTGCATTTACGCTCGTAGGGTTACAAAACTAATTGCAGGAAGTACATGTTTGATCGCCATAAAATCTATTATAAAGGTAGACCATCTACGATCAGAAATGGAGCACTCTGCATTCAAACGACACTTTGAAGACCATATTTGATCGTTATAGTTCTACATTTCGGCTAAACCCTAAACCATATCTACCATGCATGAATGAATGAGAGGATAAAGAAGAAATTGTGCCTTCTACAACACGGGGAACTCGAAAGGGTGAGAGGAGGCGATGAGCACCGTTTTCAAATTCTCGTCCAGTAAGCCAACGGAAGGAAGGTTGTCGGATGCCCTAGGTCCGGGGGAATGACGAAAACTAGACAATACAACAAACAACAACAACAATACTCAAGCCTTTATCCCACTATAATGGGGGCGGCTATATTGATCCTTTGTGGCCATTGTGCCCTATCTTTAGTCATAATCTCACTAATGCATAAGTATACCATGTCTTTTTGGCAGAATGAGGAAGACGAGACAATGTGATAAAAAAAAGGTCGTGCGGATATCATTTAGGATCTCAGAATGACGCGTTATTAATATAATATGGGATGTCACGTGGCAGCATTTGCAAGGGCCCCGCCCCCAAATCTGATGACGGGCCCCAATTTTTTTTGCCAAAAGGGCTTAAATCTCTCGTTGTCGAGTTGTGCTAGAGTTGTATTATCTTTAAAGGGTGCTGCAAGTCTTGCTATCTGCATTACACAAACACCTAAAATTATGACTTTTATTCTCTCTACCCGCACTGGCTTCTACACACTGCTATCTCGATTCCTCTCTCATCCGATGTTCTTCCTGACCTCAGGCCTTCTCCTCCGCCTGTTAGCGATCCGACTTTCAGCATTCAACCTCCGCCGTTCTCGGCCTCCAGGTGGTGCAGTCCATGTCGAACCCCTTCGACATTCTGTTCCTCCCGAGATAGATTGTAAAAGTCTCATTTGAAGAATACCTCCAGCAGCACCCAGCTTCTAGCAGGCCGAGGGCGAGATGACTGCATAAATCAACATTGGTTTTGAAACACAAATAAAATCACTTCCATTTGCGTCCCGGTTCAGAATCTTGCTCCTCTAGACTCCAGCGAATGCCAACAATTCCAGTCGCTGAACTGCTTCTCTCACTGCACATCGAAGCACCATAGCTGACCTCTGAGCTTCTATACAACTAATAAGTAGCAAAATATTTTCATTTTGACTGCCCACTATCTGTTTGTCTAAATGCTCCAAACACTCTTTTCGAAGATATTATTAAGTCTTGCAAGTAATCTGAGGTGTAAATTTAATATTATCGTCTCTCCCAAAATAAGAGGTTTATTGTCTACCCATTATGTATTTTCTTATCATGTTTCTAAATTATTGAAGCAAATATAATGAGATGCCACTTTCTTATTCTAATGTTTTCCCAATGAAATCTGATTTTCAATAATTGAGAGTTAGATTGTTTATTATTTTTAGCTTTCTAATTGTGCTCCATAAAATGTATGGTTTTCGGACCTCAAATCAAGTTAATTTACCGCTGGAGAAATTTCTACTGCAAATCCCGCATTGATGCTTCTGCAGGTTCGCCCCCATCTAAAAGTAGGAGACGCCAAAAAAGAAATTCCAATTATGCTTCCTCTATTTCTTGAAGAAGAAGGAAATCCAAGACTCACCGCTGGTTTCTTCCATTATTCTCTTCTTCCCGAACAATTCAGTTCACTCTTCCATTGCCCTGCTTTTGGAAAGGAGAAATCTATGCATGGAAACAGATGAGGAGGACTTCGTGGGATAGCCAATTATCAATTTTTTATTTTATTTTATTTTCAAAGCTTGCTTGTGTGCAAATAGAAAAATTATTTGTGATAATCCCTACTATCTAAATAATTTATTAATATTTAATGGATTTAATTGAATTTTTATTGAATTTTTATTAATAACTGGGTATTAATAGGCGACTTATCCTTCTCGCGTAATGACATAGCTGCGCTCATTTTTTTTCCCAATAGACCCTGTAGTCCTTTCGATAAACGACCCAAACCAGATTCCCTTTGAAGAAGAAGAAGAAGAAGAAGACAGCCAAACGAATGAAGAAAGAAAAGGAGTTTCTCATTGACGGCGAGTACTTCACAGTGCATACTGATAAGGGCGAAGGGCATCCGGACACACAAATTCGATATACTTGCTTGATTTCACGATCTTCCCTCTTTCATTACCTAACAGCTCTGGCTTCTGCGTTTCGGCCATTTGAAGATGCAGCCGAGTCTCGAGGCCTCTCAACGCGTTGCCAGAATCAACGCTCATATCCATCCCCAACATCACAGGTTCGTTATTCTCTACTGCTAGTAAGTTCTTCCTTTATGGCGCGCTTCTTTCGATTTCAACTGTTTGTCGGGGGGATAGGTGTTATTTCTCGGTCTCGTCGCTCTCCGTTCACTGTTTTATGTTATTGTAAGACTGTTTGCCTTGAATTTGCTATGCGGCTGGCATTTTCAGCATAGTGAGTTATTATTTGCCGATTTCCTCTTGGTTTATGCCCGAATGGAAGATGATATCCAAGTATTGAATGGGGCCCTGGCCGAATTGGTAAATTTAAAGAGAAGTTGCATTCTCAATGTGGAATAAAGGTTGCCAATTTTCCTGCCTGCAAATATCCCTAACCAGGATTAAGGAGTAGCTTATATTCAGAGTTTATCCATCAGTACAAAATCAAAGCATCAATGTTTACAAGGCTTAGAAAATTTAGAGTCCTCTTTGCTGAACTAAATAATAATGTTAATTTTCTCAATATGAGCAAAGTACATTGTGCAATATGCCGATTTATGAATTCAGTTTAACTACAAAGGTAAGATGGCTGAAATATGGATACTACCATTTAGATGTGAATTTTCAATTTTTAAAGATTCAAGATCCCCACTATGGTGGGATAAAGGCTTGAGTGTTGTTATTGTAAAGATTCAAGATCTTCCAAGACATTTTCTTCTAGCTAGCACAATCATTGACTTAAACACGAAAGACTACAATTAAGGTAAGTAGTTCTGTTATTTTTTAACATTGTCGAACATTTTGATATTTTGATTTCACCTGTGAATAAAGTGCAGAATTACTAACTTTCAGCTTTGGTTGTCCTTGCTTTGGACATTTATTTGTTTTCTTTTAATGAGTTTATCATGCACATACTCATGATATTTATACCAATCAATTAATATGTTCAACTATACAACCAGAACTACTTCCCTCATGTGCTCTATGGTATCTATGGACTTTAGATGGAGGGGTTGTTTTTGGGTGGAGAAAACTGTTGGGCTAAAGGAGGAGCACTTAAATTTAAAGTAGCTAATACTGGGTACTGCTGGGAGTATTGACATCCCCTTGCCATGACGATGAAGATGAACCCTTTTGTATCACTTCTCCATCTCTATGATGTTGTCAACTCCCCTGGAGTTACAACAGATTGATGCCGGCCTACACGCTATGATGAAAGTGACGGGTAAAACGGCACTTCTCTCGTTCGTGCACGCTCAACGTCGCGCATGCAACTAAAGCTAGCGATCCACAATAAGAAACTATCACATGCAAGCACAAAATAATCCAAGAGTACTCCGACCAAAGAGCGATCGAAAGAGGTCGGGTTGGCTCCCAAAGCTCCGATTAAAATAACAAACGATTAGGCGAAATGCAGCGATTAAAGAAACACCCACGATTGCAATGAAGTCGGAAGGAACGCCAAAATCTTCCACCAAAAATTCGTAATTAGAGAAGAACACTCGGAGGGGAGGAAGAAATCGTTACCCAAGCTCTCAAATTGCAAGTAGGATGTCTCTTCCCTACGGAGCCTCCGCAATCACACCGGACGTGAAAGAAGGCCGGACTCCACCGGAGACTATAAACGGAGCCGGAGGAAGTGAGGAAGCCGGGCGAGCGCGAAGATGGCCGGAACAAGACGTTCGGCGGTGGCGTCGCGCGATCAAGTAAGCGTCGGGAGGAGTGCTATCTCCCCGGAGTCACACCGGAAGGAGAAGGGGGGGGGGGGTGGCGGTCGGAGCGGGGCGCGGGCGGCCGGATCTGGGCGGCGCCGAGCAACTCGCACGGGGGCGACGCCAACGAGGGGGGGGGGGGGGGGAAGGGTTCCGCCTGCCCTAGGTTCTCTCACGGGAGGAGAGGGAAACGCTGCCTTTTTTTTTGTTTGTCCAAATAACATTCACCCCTTCATTAATTTATTTGGAGGTATATATACCTCCCACAAAAGTTTCACACAACCACACATCTCCCCATCTCTCATCCTAGCCATCCAAAGTTGAAATTAAAAAAAAAAGGAAAAGCTTGACCGCCTAACAATTTGGTCAATCGGACAAAATCCAAAATATTAAAGCGTCTCATAAATTTAAAAAAAATACGGGTGCATAAAATTTTAAGAGCGGAGCATCCGGCGGTAGGCCTTCCGTGTGTTGGGCCGGAGATTGTATTGGTGCGCCGCATCATCATATGGTGCCGGTTCGGCGCCATCAATCCTCCCCGGCTCAAAAGCACTCATCACCGGTGAGTGGTCACGGCGATACTGACGAAGGAGGGAGGCGTCAAGTCGTTCCAATTCTGCTTCCGGGATCTAAGAATCATCCGATGCGGGGCGATCACGCCAATGAACAAGGTAGCGATGGATGCCACCATCGGTCGTAGTGAGAACTTCATCGTCCAGAATCCTGTCAGGCACAAAAGAGGTTTTGGGAAACCTTGGAAAAACATTAGTAGCAAGTGGAGTAGCCATCATATCAATATCCGGTGTAAAAACGGAGGGATCCGACGTTGGAAGAGACACGGGAACTAACTCACCACCCACCCCAAGAGAAGATGTAGTCGGAGAAGAAAAGGGAGAGTGAAGTAATTCTGGTAGTGGAGAGACATAAGACGTTAAATCCGATACATTGAAAATAGGAGAAATCTCTCAATCAGTAGGCAAATCTAAAACACAAGCATTATCACCCAATTTCTTGATAATTTTAAACGGACCGGCTCTCCTATGGGCCAACTTCTTGATGGTGCCCGAGGCGAGCCGGTTGGGAATCAAACGGACCAAAACCAAATCGCCAACATTAAAATTGGATGCTCTCCGATGTATATTGGCATGCGATTGATAAGAAGCGTATTGGGTGGCTAACTTTGCTTGAATGCGTTTATGAAGATCGTGAACATGATGAGCGAAGTCTTGTGCAAAGTGACTTGTTTTATAAGTAGGAGGTAGAGGGATCAAGTCAAGTGGCACGGGAGCTTTGAAGCCATGCACAATTTCATTTGGCGAGAGGCCGGTAGAACGATTTTTTGAATTATTATAGGCTAGTTGGGCGTGGGGAAGAAGTAAATCCCAAGTACCCAAGTGGTCACCCACAAGGCACCGTAATAGATTTCCCAAACTACGATTAACAACTTCCGTCTGACCATCCGTTTGCGGGTGGTAGGCGGAGGAAAATAATAGCTTGGTGCTCATTAATTTCCAAAGAGTTTTCCAAAAATAGCTTGTAAATTTAACGTCACGGTCCGTAACGATGGTTTTAGGAACTCCACGATGACTAACAACATCTTTAAAATATAATTTAGCAATATGTGAAGCGTCATTCGTTTTACTACATGGAACAAAGTAAGCCATTTTGGAAAAGCGGTCTACAACGACAAGAATAGAATCGTGACGACGTATGGTCGGAGGGAGACCAAGGATAAAATCCATACTCACGTCTTCCCATGGGACGGACGGAATAGGAAGAGGGGTGTACAACCCAACATTAGTCTTATTACCCTTAGCGAGTTGGCAAGTGCGACAACTGCTAACAATTTTGTTAACAAGTGCTTTTAAGTGTGGCCAATAAAATTTATCCTCCACTAAGGTAATCGTTTTGTCACGACCAAAATGGCCGCCAAGGCCACCGCTATGTATTTCCCAAATAATAAAATGACGGAGGGACGATTGCGGAATGCATAACTTAGAATGTTTGAATAGATACCCATCCCGAATATAGTAGGCGGAGATGGTATTGGGGGAGTCATTTTGGGTGGATAGGTAGATGTCCCTAAAGTCCGGACATTGCACGTACTCCTCTTTAATCCTTTCAAAACCAATGACCTTAACATGCATAGTGGTGAGCAATAAGGAGAGTCGGCTAAGGGCATCGGCAACTCGGTTTTGTGAGCCCTTAAGGTGCTTAATGGAAAATGTGTACTCTTGAAGGAAGGAGACCCATTTAGCGTGACGGGGGCTGATTTTATGTTGCGAATTTATAAAGCGAAGGGCTTCATGATCGGAAAGGAGAACGAACTCTTTGGAAAGAAGATAATGCCTCAAATGTCGGAGACAACAAATTACCGCGTAAAATTCCCTATCATAATTGGAATAATTTAGTTTTGAACCCGCTAATTTCTCACTAAAGTAGCCTAACGGATGCCCCTCTTGGCTAAGAACTCCACCAACCCCGATTCCGGAAGCATCGCATGATAATTCAAAAACCTTAGTGAAGTCGGGTAAGCGAAGAATCGGAGCCTCGGTCATTTTAGTTTTGATAGTTTGGAACGCTACGGCGGCGGAGGAAGTCCACTTAAATTCACCCTTCTTCATACACTTCGTAATAGGTGCCATAATACTACTAAAGTCCTTAATGAAGCGACGATAGAAAGTTGCTAAACCATGGAAGCTTCTTACGTCACGGATGCACTTAGGCTCGGGCCAATCCGTAATGACTTGGATCTTGCCCGGGTCCACCTTAATACCATGCGCACCCACAATATAACCCAAAAATTCTACCGATTGTACGAAGAAAGTACATTTCTTAAGATTGACATATAACTTCGCCTCGCGTAGTGCGGTAAGAATAATCTTCAAGTGCTCAAAATGATCTGTAGGCGTGGTGCTATAAACCAAGATGTCATCAAAATAAATCACAACAAATTTTCCCATGAAAGGTTGGAAGATATGGGTCATCAAACGGGAAAAGGTGCTAGGGGCGTTAGATAGCCCGAATGGCATGACCATCCATTCATACAAACCCTCCTTGGACTTGAACGCGGTTTTCCATTCGTCCCCCTCACGGATCCGTATTTGATGGTAGCCACTTTTAAGATCCAATTTAGTGAAGATTGTGGCACCGGATAACATGTCTAACAAATCATCTAACCGGGGAATCGGAAAACGGTACTTAATGGTAATCTTGTTAATTGCGCGGCTATCTACACACATTCGCCACGAACCGTCTTTCTTAGGTGCAAGTAGCGCGGGAACGGCACAAGGGCTCTTACTATGCCTAATAAATCCTTTTTGGAGGAGTTCCGAAATTTGGGATTGCAATCTTGATGTGCCGCGGGGTTCAACCGATAATGCGGAAGATTAGGTAAGGAAGAACCCGGAATGAAATCAATAGCATGTTGAATCTCTCTAATTGGAGGTAAGGTGGAGGGAAGCTCCTCCGGATAGACATCCGTATATTCGTCTAGTAACGCCCTCAATTCCGGCGGCAAATCGTCCAAGTTCGGGGCGTTGCTCTTAGATTGTAAACACACCAAAGCATATATAACTCCACCAATAAATGATTCGCGTGTAAATTCCTTACGATTCATCAAACTTAGATTCTTCTTTTCTACCGGGAGAGTGGTGTCCTTAGCGGGACTAGCGGGATCCTTAGGAGGAGTGGGTTTCAAGGTGATCTTCTTGCCATTAAATTTAAATTCATATACATTGGATCTCCCAAAATGGGTGACATCATGATCATATAACCAAGGGCGACCAAGAAGAATATGGCAAGCATCCATTGGAATCACATCACACCATATCTCTTCCGAATAAGACTTGATGGTAAGGGGTACAAGACACCTACGTGTAACCGGAAGGGACGTTTTGTTGACCCATGCGACTTGATAGGAGTGGGGGTGGGGCTCCGTAGGGAGTTTCATACGCGTAACGGCACTCTCCGAAATAACGTTCATGCAACTTCCGCTATCGATGATCAACTTACAAAGTTTCTCACCGCTCTTGAAAATCAACGAGAATATGTTGGTGCGGTGCCAATCATTCGACGCACGCGGAGTGGTCAAAATACAACGCATCACCATGAGATTACGGTCATCCTCCATATCACTCGGAAAGCCTTCCGGTTCCGAATCATCCATAGCCTCATAAATAAACTCGGACGCCTCACTAGTGGGTTCAACTAGAGTCAACGCCTTAGTCCTTGTTGGGCACTCGATGGCGTAATGGCCGGATACTCCGCATTGGTAACACGTGGTCTTTTCCTTACTAATTTTTCCTACGGGGATGCGATCGCCGGATGGGTTTCTAGTATCCCTAGCGGTGATAACAATGTTGGACGAGTCCTTGGTTTTAAACCTACCCTTATCCTTAAAGGTGGTGGTGGAGGTAGTGGTTGTGGCCTTGCCCTTATAAGAGCTATGCTTGGCCTTTGACTTGGAGGCGATGTGCTTTTCGATATCAAGGGCGGCGTTAAATGTAGTGTTTAGGTCTGTGTGACCATAACGCAAAAGTTTCCTTTGGGTATCATAACTAAGGCCTTTACGGAATCTAGACAACGTGACCTCGGGCATCTCCTGAACCTCACAACGGACCATTTTGTCCTTTAAGGTCACCCATATAATCGGCGACCGACCGCCCACCTTGGCGAAGGGAGGCTAGATCATCAAACATCTGAGTGCGATGATAAGTGGGGACGTATTGGTCTTTCAAGAGGTTTTTCATGACAGTCCAACCGACTGGGGGAACACCGTCAACGGTTCCCAAACGTCGCTCCTCATTTAGCCAAAAGGTTTTGGCTCTATCCGATAACTTTACCCTGGCTACCTGGACCTTCTGTGGGTCCGTCAGGTGGTGCCACTCGAAGTAGCACTCGATATCTAAAACCCAATTTAGGAAGATTTGGGGTTCCCCTCAACCGTCGTAAGTGGGGGCGTTAATTTTGATGGCACGGGTGAGATCGACTTCTCGTTCCTGGCGACGAGGTGGTGGTCGATCACGCGGAGGTAAATCCTCGAGGATGTCTTCCTCATGGGGTGGGGGAGGGTTAGGTGCCCTACGACCTCTAGGTGGAGTGGGTGCACGGTTCGGCTGACGAGCACCCCTAAGTGGGGAGGGGGGCCGATTGGCCAACAATTGGGTTAACATGTCTCGCAATTCTCCCATTTGTTGATTCATTTCATCTCGAAGGGTATCAACAGCAGTGGGGTTTGGTGGCGTGTGCCGTTCGTCGGCCATACTTGCCGAGGAAGATGAGAGGTATTCGTGACCGGACCTAGTGGGCATGCGCGGCGTGGAAATTTATTATTATAGCAAAATGTTTATTTGGTGTTGAAAATAGATTTTTTTTTTTTTTTTTTTTGCACAAGTGAACTAAAACGGATCGGGGCCAAGTTAAGAAATTGGCCCGCCAAGTATGATACCAAATTGATGCCGGCCTACACGCTATGATGAAAGTGACGGGTAAAACGACACTTCTCTCGTTCGTGCACGCTCAACCTCGCGCATGCAACTAAAACTAGCGATCCACAATAAGAAACTATCACATGCAAGCACAAAATAATCCAAGAGTACTCCGACCAAAGAGCGATCGAAAGAGGTCGGGTTGGCTCCCAAAGCTCCGATTAAAATAACAAACGATTAGGCGAAATGCAGCGATTAAAGAAACGTCCACGATTGCAATGAAGTCGGAAGGAACGCCAAAATCTTCCACCAAAAATTCGTAATTAGAGAAGAACAGTCGGAGGGGAGGAAGAAATCGTTACCCAAGCTCTCAAATTGCAAGTAGGATGTCTCTTCCCTACGGAGCCTCCGCAATCACACCGGACGTGAAAGAAGGCCGGACTCCACCGGAGAGTATAAACGGAGCCGGAGGAAGTGAGGAAGCCGGGCGAGCGCGAAGATGGCCGGAACAAGACGTTCGGCGGTGGCGTCGCGCGATCAAGTAAGCGTCGGGCGGAGTGCTATCTCCCCGGAGTCACACCGGAAGGAGAAGGGGGGCGGCGGTCGGAGCGGGGCGCGGGCGGCCGGATCTGGGCGGCGCCGAGCAACTCGCACGGGGGCGACGCCAACGAGGGGGGGAAAGGGTTCCGCCTGCCCTAGGTTCTCTCACGGGAGGAGAGGGAAACGCTGCTTTTTTTTGTTTGTCCAAATAACATTCACCCCTTCATTAATTTATACCTCCCACAAAAGATTCACACAACCACACATCTCCCCATCTCTCATCATAGCCATCCAAAGTTGAAATTAAAAAAAAGGAAAAGCTTGACCGCCTAACAATTTGGTCAATCGGACAAAATCCAAAATATTAAAGCGTCTCATAAATTTAAAAAAATACGGGTGCATAAAATTTTAAGAGCGGAGCATCCGGCGGTAGGCATTCCGTGTGTTGGGCCGGAGATTGTATTGGTGCGCCGCATCATCATGTGGTGCCGGTTCGGCGCCATCACAGATGTTAGTCACATGGACACCGGTGACGTGGTAAATTTTCTCCTATTCTTGTTTGTTTTGTTGGTTAGTAGTGTTTAGTTCCTTTGTTCATTGGCATTTTGCCACATATTCGATTCATTCATTGCACAATCCTGAAGTCTTTCTTTGCCACGTGAGTTCGTCTATACCTCCGCTTGGAAGATGAACCCCCGTTGATGATTTGGGAACTATTGGGACTAGCCTTGATCGATTGGCCGTCGATGTTTGGCTGCGGATCTGGGATCAAAGCCCATTGAAGATCGACTGGTCTGATCCTCTATGGAAGGATTGCTGAAAAACCATTGGAGATCGTCTGCAATCAATTGAAACGTGACTTTAATCCCGTTGGAGGAACAACGCTAAAGACAGGAGATCGATTGTGATTGAAAATGAGGGATTTGTTGAAGTCCTGGTATCGACTGAAGCTCAACGTGGAGATCTAATGACGAGGAGATCAGGTATCGACTGAAGCTCGACGGGAGATGGGAGATGGAAGATAGATGATATATGGTAGGCTGGGTGAGTGAGTCCTTTGGTGCAACCCTAGGTGTAACGCCAGGGAAAATAATTCTACTATCCTAAGACGTTGCATGCAACACACATGATCCGACAAAGATTCACAACCAGTATTTAAAACAATAAATCCCAGACAAGTAATTTTAGGCAATGTAAAATAATTTTTAGAGCATGCAAATTTCGGCTTTCCTCCTCGTGGAGCGTTAAAGCAAAAATGCTCAAGCGAATACGCCCTACAAATCAGGATGAGTATAACAGAACAAACACGACTAAAACCAAAGATCCATAACCGTATAGGAGGACGGAGAGAGGGGGGCTGTCATAGGTGAAAGAGGGGGAAGTGGTTGCAAGGCTACAACAGGAAGGGGAATCATAGGGGAAGAAGGAGGTTGTCGACGGTAGGCTGGGAGAAGAGGGGCGAAGCATTTTGCGAAGGTGTTGCGGGTGGGGATCTCTGGCGAATAGGGGAAGAAGACCGCCTGTGATAAGGGGGGCTGTAGGCGCGAGGGAAATGGGGATCCGACTATTTTGTGGCTGCTGGAGTAGGAATCGTACGACTGCAATGAAGGTGGGAGTTTGACGGATTGTAGGGGGGAAGGGGGAGGGGCGCTGATGATAGAAATATACGAAAAAAATATAAGGGTTTACGTAGGCATCGTCACCTGAGCCTCACGAAATCGTCACCATGAGAGGATCGCACGAATCCAGGAAGAAGAGCTCTCCAAAATTTTGCAATACCTCCATGACGACTGCCCCCATTCTTATTTATAATAAAAACACATTATGACAACCTTCATCAACGATTATGATTGATTGTTAACGTAAGGGGTCCGATCTCATTAAATATTAAATAAAAAACAATACAATATATGAAAAACTATGTAAACGGAAATCTGGACGCATCTGTGAAGTTGGATCGTCGATCCGGTCAAGTCCTCCTGTGCAAATAGACGAACATGGGCCCCCCATGCCAAGATCCAAGCGAGGAGGATGATCTACTCTGGATGTAGGATATTTAATATGGGCTGGATCGTCGAAGATCAATGCAAAAATTAAACAGGTTGATCAATTTAATGTCAGAGAATTGGGAAGGAGAAGAGTAGACCTAATATACCGTGAATAGGGGTTCTTCAAAATGATTTGAGAAGGATTTGTTTAACACTTCGGATGTTACTCGTATTAAAAAAAGCAAGATGAGGAAGTGCAGAAAAAATATTGCAACTTTTTAAAAATAAGCTATGACTTATTTTTTGCTATTTTTCAAAGAGAGAAAAACGAATAAAATAAAATAAAGCAGTTTCTCGCAGCGGGCGGTTTTATTTTTATTGCTGCGTGGTTTCAGTTTTTCTAGGGACAAAAAGGATACTGAAGACAAAAATGATGTCAGACCAATGGAGAGAAAGTATTTTGGTACCTTTTGTATAAGAACAAAGGAGATATACAAAATTGTGTCAATTACAGGGGAATTAAATTAATGAGTCATACTATGAAACTATGGGAACGAGTAATAGAGAGACGAGTTAGACGAGAGACTAGCATCTCAGAGAATCAATTTGGATTCATGCCAGGGAGGTCAACCATGGAAGCTATACATCTCTTGAGGAGACTCATTGACAACTATCGGGAAAGACAAAAAGATTTGCATATGTTGTTTATCGATCTGGAGAAGGCGTATGATAGGGTTCCAAGAGAGGTCTTGTGGAGAGTCTTAGAAAAAAAAGGTGTAAATGTATCGTACATTGACGTAATCAAAGATATGTATACAAATTCAGTGACCAGGGTGAGGACATCTGGAGGATTAACACAGGAATTCCCTATCGCTGTTGGCTTACATCAAGGGTCAGCTTTAAGCCCTTACCTCTTTACCCTTATCTTAGATGAGCTCACCGGACATATCCAGCAAGCAATACCTTGGTGTTTATTATTTGCAGATGATATTGTTTTGGTCGATGAGACGCGCGAGGGTGTAAACGCGAAACTGGAATCTTGGCGAGACACTTTAGAAAAGAAGGGTTTTAGGTTGAGCAGGACAAAAACAGAGTATATAGAGCTTAAATTTAGTAGTGCAAGAAGGTCAGATGACTCCGTCATTAAATTGGGTGACCAAGATATTTCCCGCAGTGAGTGCTTTAAATATCTGGGATCGATAATTCAAAAAGATGGAGGTGTAGATAAAGATGTGATTCATAGAATCCAAGCAGGTTGGTTGAAGTGGAGAGGCGCGTCTGGGATCCTATGTGATCGTAAAGTACCACTAAAACTTAAAGGCAAGTTTTACCGCACTGCAATTAGGCCTGCAATGCTCTACGGTTCTGAGTGTTGGGCAGTGAATGGTGTACACGAGCAAAAAATGGGAGTCGCGGAGATGAGAATGCTTAGGTGGATGTGTGGTCACACGAGACTGGATAAAATTAGGAATGAATGTATCAGGGATAAGATAGGAGTGGCGCCAATTGTAGAGAAGATGCGAGAAGCTCGTTTAAGATGGTTTGGACATGTACATAGGAGACCATTAGAGGCACCTGTTAGGCGTTGTGAGAGTTTAGTCACTAGACATGTTAAACGGGGGAGGGGTAGACCAAAAAAGACTTGGAATGAAACTATAAAGAAAGACATGATGTACTTAGGCATTAATGAGACTATGCTTAAAGATAGGGCGCAATGGCGACAGAGGATCCATATAGCCGACCCCACTATGGTGGGATAAAGGCTTGAGTGTTGTTGTTGTTGTTGTTGTTGTTGGTTTCAGTTTTTCTAGCAGCGGACAGTTTTTTGTCTTGTGAAAAGGTGCTCTCTCTTTCATCAAAAGTGTTGTGCATATCCAGGAAAGAGAGAAGTTATTTTTTCCTTGTTGGTTATACAAGTGTTGCCACTTAAGTTTCCAGAAAAAAAAAACTGCTGAGTTTTTGAAGACAGTGCCCACTTTGATGTTCTTTGGTCGTTGGTTGCAAGGAGAAAAACGTTCACTGGTTTTCGTGGAAGGGAAAAGGCTGGTTCTTGAAAATCCGTGCAAAGTACTTTTCCAATTTGGTGAAAAGTTTCTCCTTCTCCGTTTTTGTTATGCGTGATTATTTCTTTCTCTGTTTTTTGTTGTTGTTCCTCTCCGGTTGTAAGCAAACTTTAAATCATATTTTTTAAATTTGATTTGCGTAGAGTTTATCACGGTTGGATTTATCATTGTTGGATTTCATTGCGATTGAGAATGGATTTTGTGCAAGTGGTAAAGTGTTAATGGGCACGTAAATTTTCTACATGGTATCAAATCCACAGAAGTTATAGCGGGGCTAAGTTCTTTCGTGTTGCAAATATCCGGATTTCTCATCAATGGAAGGCAGTGGGAGTTCCTGGGGTTTGGGGATCGATATGCTCACACACACAAATTTCAAAAAACGGAAGTCATGCTTGTTACTTATTGGGAGAAGATTTATGGGACGTTGTTGGTGGAGACGCACAGACAGAGGTAGTCGCGACCGCGACGAATGCTCGAGAAGTCAGGGCCTGAAAGAAGATGAACGCGAAAGCAGAGTTCACCCTGAAAAGAGCTATCTCACCGGACTTGTTTGATCACATCATATGGTGCAAATCGTCGTCGGAGATTTGGGCGGCCCTTGATGGTCTGTTCAACAAGAAGAATGTGGCAAGACTGTAGTTTCTGGAAAACGATTTGGCGAAAGCAAATCAGGGAGAGCTTTCCATCTCGGTTTATTTCCTGAAGATGAAGAATCTATGTGGAGAGATTACCGCATTGGATCCAAAAGAGCCAATTTTTGAGGCGAAGTTGAAGAGACACATTATCAGGAGATTACAGAAGGAGTATTTATCTTTTGTCAGCGCAGTGCAAGGATGGGCTACTCAACCATCTTTGATGAAGTTGGAGAATCTCTTGGCGTCTCAGGAGAGTTTGGCTAAACAGATGGCGGGGGTGTCTATCTCTAGTGAAGGGAGCGATGTTTTGTACTCAGGGAAGAAGAAACATTGGGATAGAAAGAAGAAGCAGAATGACGGAGAAGGTTCTTCTACATCATCTAGAGAGGGTGGTGCTCGTTTCCCTCCCTGGAATGATGGAGGAAAGAAGAATGTCAGGTGCTTCAGATGCAACAAGGTTGGACACTACAAACGTGATTGTAGAGTCAACCTCACACCGGGTCATGCAGCAGAGGAGGAAGGTACAAAGGAAGACGAAGGTTGGGGGAGGTGTTGCCTTGCGGAGAAAGTCTCCAATGTGGACGCCTTGGCCTTTGTGAACTTTGAAGACGATTGGATCGTCGATTCCGTATGTGAACATCACCTTACCGGTGACGGGTCCAAGTTCTCATCTCTGCGGAAGTATGATGGATGTGATGTTATCGTGACGGCGGATAACACAGTTCATCCGGTGGAGCAAGAGGGGACTGTGACAGTTGGCAGTGATAGAAGTGCACTTACATTGAAGAGCGTGTATCATGTGCCGGACATGAAGAAGAACTTGTTTTCAGTGACGAATGCAATTGATGCTGGGTACCACGTATTATTTGGGCCGAAGGAGGTGAAGTTCCTACGGAACCTAGATTCGGTGAAGGCGGAGGTGACTCACACTGGAAGGCGGGTTCGTGATTTGTATGTTCTCTCCACAACATCTTATGTGGACAAGATGAAGGCCAACGATAGTGGTGTGATTTGGAATGAAAGGTTGGGGCATGTCGGTATGGAGAAGCTGAGAGCGATGGCAGCGAAGAGTCTTGTTAGAGACTTACCTCGCTTCTCTGCTTTCGGTGATGGGCATGTATGTGAGGGATGTCAGTTTGGAAAGCCACATCGCCTTCCATTTGACACGCCTCTCTCGAGGTGCACGAGACCACTGAAGTGCATTCATAGCGATGCGATGTGGCCGACTGCTACCCCAAGTTTTTCAGGAAATAGGTACATGTTGTTCGTGGATGACTTCTCACGGTACATGTGGGTGTATTTTTTGAAGGAGAAGCCAGAGGTGTTTGGCAAGTTCCTCGAGTTCAAGGAGCGAGTTGAAGGAGTGCTGAATTTGCAGATCAAAAAGTTGAGGATAAACAATGGAGGAGAATTTACTTCCACGGAGTTCTCTTCTTTCTGCAGGAAGAATGAGATCAGGAGAGAGTTATTCTGTGCTTATACACCGCAACAGAATGGAGTTGCCGAGAGGAAGATCCAGCATATTTCTGAGACTTGCAGGTGTTGGTTGCATGTTAAGGGTATTCCTAAGGCCTTATGGGCGGAGGGAATGATGTGTGCGACTTATGTGATCAACAGGTTGCCATTGAGCCCGAACAACCAAAAGTCTCCAAATGAACTCATGTTTGGAGAGGTACCGAGCGTGAAGCATTTGAGAGTGTTTGGAGCAGTTTGCTATGTTCATGTTCCAGATGCACGAATGACAAAACTTGATGTCAAAGCTATGAAGTGTGTCTTCATAGGCTATAATGCGCGCAAAAAAGGGTTGGAAATGTATGGACCCTCATACTCGAAGGTTCATCGTCTCTCGTGATGTTGTGTTTGACGAGTTGACGTCTTATAGTGGAGGTTCCAGCACGGTGTTGGAAGAGAACATGGGAGAAGCAAGCCATGAAGAAGAAGCTGATGAAAGATCAGTTGAATTACCTATGTCTCCAGGAGCTTCATGCTCTTCGGGTTCGACGTCGGTGGAGTAGGAGTCACGAAGAAGGGGAAGCAGTGGTACAAATCATGGTGACGGGGGAGCATGTGCGGAGGCAAGGGTTCGAGAGTTGGAGGATAGTTCTTCTCTTAGAAGATCGAAGAGGAACATCGTGCCACTGACTCGCTATAAGGAAGGCAATATGGTAACCATGGTTTCATGTTACTTTACAGGTCCACTTGATGAGCGGGAGCCGTCGTGCTATGACGAAGCCGCAAGCGTGAAGGAGTGGGAAAATGCCATGGATGGGGAGATGAGTGCCCTCAAAAGAACGAGACTTGGGATCTTGTACCCAAGGTGGATGGTATTACTCCAATCACATGCAAGTGAGTTTACAAAATCAAGAAGAAAGCATATGACAATGTGGAGCGGTACAAGGCTCGTCTTGTAGCTCGAGGTTTCTCACAGCAGTACGGGGAGGACTACGATGAGACATTCAGTCCCGTGGCGAAAATGACTTCAGTGCGGATGGTGATTGCATTGGCGGCTTGCCAAGGTTGGAGGTTGTGGCAGCTCGACGTGAAGAACGCTTTTCTTTATGGCGAGATTGACAAGGACATCTTTACGGGGTACGTATCTGAATCTCATCCTGATTATGTTTGCAAATTGAAGTTGGCATTGCATGGCTTGAAGCAAGCACCTCAGGCTTGGTATGGAAAGATTGCGGAGTATTTACAGTTTTGTGGGTACTAAGCATCCGACTCGGACTCGAGTTTACTTGTGAAGAAGAAGGGTAGTCTAAATGTCCTCGTATTGTTGTATGTCGACGATATGATTGTGACAGGAAACGATAACAAAGAGGTGTCAATGCTTAGAGCGGAGCTATCTATTCGTTTCGAGATGAAGGATTTGGGAGAGTTACACCATTTCCTTGGTTTGGAGGTGAAGAGGAAGAAGAACGGGTTGCTTGTGTCCCAGAAGGCCTATGCGGAGCGAATCATTGATAGATTCGGCATGAAGGAAGGAAAGAGTAGTTCTACTCCACTTGAAGTTGGGTTGAAGCTTCGTCGAGATGAGGGTAGGGTCCTCTCGGATCCTAAGCTTTTCCGGGATCTGGTGGGAAGTTTGATATATTTGACGATTACAAGGCCGGATATCTCATACGCGGTTGGCCGAGTAAGTCGTTATATGCAGGAACCGAGGAAGCCTCATCTGGAGGTAGCGAAGGGAATTCTAAAATATGTTTGAGCGACCTTAGACATGGGGTTGTTGTATGAACGAGACATATTCTTCAATCTACATGGATTTACAGATGCTGATTATGGTGGAGATTCCGATGATCGGAGGTCGACGTCGGGGTATGTTTTAATGTGTGGTTCAACAGCAGTGTCGTGGTGTAGTAAGAAGCAGGACTCGGTGTCCCTTTCCACTACCGAAGCAGAGTATAAAGCGTCATCTTTGGCGGCTCGGGAGTGTATATGACTTCGTAGACTAGTGGATAATGTGTTTTTGAAAATTGGAAAGACTACAGTGCTTCGCGGCGACAACGAGAGTGTTTTGAAGCTCGTGTCGAATCCGTTTTTTCATGCTCGGACGAAACACATAGAAATTGAGCACCATTTCATTCGGGAGAAAGTGCTTAACGGTGCTATCACGGTGGATTTTGTTCGTAGCCATGATAATGTGGCGGATATTTTTACTAAGTCTTTACCGAAAGGATAATTCGATCGTCTTCGTGGTTTGCTCGGAATGGTATCGGGAGCTCATCTTGAGGGGGAGTATTAAAAAAATCAAGATGAGGAAGTGCATGAAAAAATGTTGCAACTTTTTAAAAATAAATTGTGATTTATTTTTTTGCTGTTTTTCAAAAATTTTTGCTGTTTTTCAAAATTTTTTGCTGTTTTTCAAAGAGAGAAAACGAAAAAAATAAAATAAATCAACAGTTTTTGATGTGCATGCTCCTCCATAGTGGATCCCTAACATCCATGTACGCCTAAGTTGAATCATTACTGCTATTAGATAACAGTTTTTGTGGTAGTAAGAAGTCAAAGTGTTATTTAGATAACAGTTTTCTTTCAATTATACTAGTTGTCTATCATCTGTAGTGTGTTCGGTTACATCCCCCATTGTTATTTGCATGCAATTGCATAGGTCCGATTGATGCCTATTACATTTTATACAAGCAACCTAAGATGTTTTGATTTAGTATTACAGAGTTGCCTCAATCCGTAGAATTTATCCAAAAATGAGACAACTAAACTTTATTTAAATTAGTGTCAGAGACCACAGAGCCGTCAAATATACTCAAGTTCCACATGAACAAGGTTTATGCCTAACGGTTGACTTTAGCAACAGAAATCATCAAAAGAGGTAATAAAATATAGCTTTATTTCCCAAACATTGCAACCTCAGGTTCTTTTTCCTGCATTCAGGTTTATATTAAGGATTACCGATAGACTAAGGTAGCGTTTGGGGCAGCTTATCGGCTCCAGTGCGGCAGCTCAAAAACGCCTTTTCCAGGATAAGCCGTGTTTGGAAACAATAAACCGAAAACGGCGTTTTTTAAGATAAGCAGATTATAGGTTATAGGGGAGAAGCAGTTTTTTATTCCATCTGGACCGCGCCGCAAGCCCTCGCCGTTCCCGCTTCCCCTCTCCGCTCCCCTTTCCGCTCTTGATCTCCTCCGACGCCACCGTTTCCGATCTCTGACGGGCCACGCCAGCTACAGAGAATCGATCTCCGACGGCCACGCCGTCGTTTCCTCAACATTTCCTATTCTTTGACGGGCCCTGCTTCCTCCGGCGCATCTCCTTCAACCTCTGGTAGCAGTAGATCTTCTTCAAACGCAGGCGTTATCTTCCATCTTTAGCAACAGGTCTCCTTCAACCTCAGGTACAGAGCCTTGAGATTTTCCACTTGCAAAAAAATTTGATTTTTTTCCCGATTTCTGCCTCCCGATCTCCCATTTACCACACTGTAGCAACATAAATTTCTTCCTGATTTTTGCATCTGTATATGTGTGTTTGTATAAATTTCATGTCGTCGGTCTAAAATTAGGGTTTAATGTCGTCGGTCTAAAATTTACCGTCGGCATCTTCTGTGATTTGATTCGATAACTTTCAGATTTTGATTTGTCGTAATACTAAGCTGCTACAATACTGCTGATGGATAAGAACCATAAGGAGACCTTTATGTGTCTCAGGGAGGAGATAAGGGTGAAATGGCTGCGTACCCGCTACGAGAAAGGGTCATAGTAGGAGACCCTTATTACATGTTGCTTTCATATTATGTAACTTTCATTGCTATGTGCACCCTTTGATCTTATGTAACTTTTATTGCTATGTGACCCTTTCATCTTGATACTTTACCTATGTCTATCTTATGTTTTTGTCAAGTTGTTTATATCGGTACTGATTTACCTATGTCTATCTTATGTTTTTGTCAATTGTTCCTTTATTTCATTGCTACATTTTGTAATTTATTTTATTTTTGTGACACAGAGAATGTCGAGTGATGAATCTGAATATTCTAGTGATGAGTATGAAAGGGTTAGAAGGAGTCATGTTGCTGCCTACCATCAAGTTCTCACTTCGACTGTATTTGTATTAGCTGAACACACTAGTTTTTTCAATTCGAGCACACCATGCATGACATCAAAACCAACCGGTGATAAATGGTTGGGTGAATTAGTTGATGGGCATCCAGTTAGATTTCATAATGCTTTCAGAATGCCAAAAGGAATATTTTTTGATCTACTGCAAACTTTAGAATAAAACTACGGATTGCAAGGTTCGCGAAGGACCGCAAGTAGAGAGGTCCTTGCAATTACACTATATGTTTTTTCACATAACGAGACCATCAGAAAAGCAAGTGAGCGGTTTCAACATTCAACCGAGACTACTAGCAGATATTTTAGCGAAGGTCTTCGTGCCCTACTACGCCTTGCGAAAGTTATTATAGTGTCAGAAGAGGGATATTTTTCTACTACTCCACCAGAAATTATGGAAGATGAGCGTTACATGTCGTTCTTTAAAGATTGTATTGGTGTCATAGACGGAACACATGTTGATGCAAGTATTCCAGTTAAAAAACAAGTACCATATATTGGGCGACATAGAATTACAACACAAAATGTAATGGTTGTTTGCGACTTCAACATGTGCTTTACTTTCGTCATGGCTGGTTGGGAGGGATCTGCGCATGATAGTCGGATTTTTAATTTTATTATAAGCAATCCCAGGTATAACTTCCCGCACCCCCCCCCCCCCCAAGAGGTAATAAAGTTATAATTATAGTTTCATATATTCGTTTTTTCCTATTTTTTTTATTAAAATTTGTGCGTCAATCATGCAGAATAGTATTATTTGGTAGATGTTGGATATCCACTACAAAAAGGGTATATAAAATCATATCCAGATACACGGTATCATCTTCCTGATTTTGCTCGTGGTAATCGTCCAGTGGAGGGACTTCGAGAAATTTTTAATCAAGCACACTCTTCCCTTAGGAGTTTGATTGAACGCGCATTTGGTGTATGTAAGAAAAAATGAGCAATACTGCGCGATATGTCAAGCTATAGTTTTGAGAAACAAACACATATCGTCCTAACGACAATGACTTTGCATAATTTTATACGGAGGCATCCATCACGTATAGATCCTAATTTTAGAGAAGGTGAGTGTAACACCTCCCCTGCAATGACTATATAATATAGGTCCGGCCGGGACCCCACAGCATATAATCGTCACAGCTTAAGTATTAAAAAGTGATATATATTCTACCCAACTCAAAACTCAGCACAAACACAGCGGAACATTTAAAAAGACACATAAGTTGTTCACATGTACATAAGAGTACCACGACCTTAAGGCCTTACAAAACCAATGCTCAAGTCATCAACCACAACACATAAAATATCCAAAAGATAACAACATTCTTATGCTACCTCGGCATGCAAGCCGAAACAAAATAAAGACAGCATGATCAGACATGAAAACAGGAGGAGGTACACTTCATGAGGCTTAGGCCTTTTTGGTCGGCGAGCTGGGTCCAACCTGCGATCCTTGCCCTGCATCCAATACACAAAGAGCGGTATAACGAGGGTCAGCTTTGGCTGACCAACAACGGTGTAACAACACCCCTCCTCCCGGCCATCCTAGCGGACCCCGGGGAACTACATCACCCTGCAAGTCAGCACTTCGTATGCAAATGTAATAAACAATAATAACATAAAAATAACAGGTATGAGTGTCACAAGCATCATCCACGTTTCTATGTTGAACAATTAAAGTAAGGGGCCTAACATTGCAGCATGTATGCAAACCTGGGTTTCACCCAAGACACCCTATGGCGTGTATGCTTCTAACACAACATCACATATCATCAATTCACCAAAACACAGGGGTACTCATCATTTCCCCCCACGGGCATGCAAACCCAAGGCCAAGAACTCCTGCTGAGACTCCACCCGCACATGGCCCTCATGCCATCAGGCTTGTCCATCAGCTCGCCCGTTCTTGCCAGAATCACCACATCGAGTACAACCGGTGCTAGAAGCTCTTGCCTAGACCCCACCCGCACATGGCCCACAATGCCATCGGGCATGCCCTTCAGCACAGACGTTCTCGTCAGCTTGAACATACCAAAAACAGAAGGGGATATGTCTTGCTGGGAAACCCTCCCTATATGACTTGTAATGTCACGGGCTGACCAACCGACCACAAAGACAAATCCACGCCTTCACATACAAGCGGCATCACAAGCCATTCACCACGCACAATATTTCCCTTTTTGAACCACCGTTCGTTCTCACACGAAACATAAAGGGCATCACGACGGCGTTTTCGCCGTTATCGAATTTCTAGCAAAATGATGTAGAGCGCATCTCGGCAAACTACATGGAGCAGCGCGACCGTCAAATGCGGGGAAAGGCGGCCTAGGCCTCACGGATTTCGGGCATATGTTCTTTTCTTTTATTCGTGTCGTGATACGTGTTCTGCTCGTGTCGCTCGTTTTATTTGCTTTCGTATCGTGCCGTGTTTTAGTTCGTGTTTATTTCGTATTTGTTTGTGCGGGCCCGGGAGTATAAAGGCTCGTTTTGTTGTTTAGGGCAACAATTTTGATTTTGGAAATACATTGAAATATTGTGGTTTTTAGAAAGGAGCGGCGCTGCCTGGGAGTTCTACTTCCCCTTTCATTTGCAATCAAGAATGTATGTTTGGCATGACAAAAGTTATGACCGCTATCAAGAAAATAAACTAATTTTGAGCATAAAATGTATGGAATTTTTTAGGTGAGGTCGGGTGTTCACGAACGACGGTTCATGACCACCGCGTTCACGACCGCCACCACCTCACCAAACGAAGCCTAAGCAACATCTTCGAAGCATCCATGAATCTTGCCCGTGTGTGCTTTTGAGCCTGATAGCACCTTATTATCAGACACAAGATACTTAAACTAATAACACCTTATTATCTCTTTATATTTCTATAATAATTGGCAATATTAAAATATTTAAAATGAAATTAAATTCAAGCTTTTTATCTTCCATTTTTTTCTTCACAGTTCAAGCATTCTTTTTATTCAAAGAGATTTCATCAATTAGAAGCATTTTTTTGCTAAAATCAGACTGACACCTCACTTGGACTATTCTGTGTAAGAATCTTGTAATCAATGCAAATGATTTGACTAGATGTAGATTCTTTTTTGATGTAATTCTATAGAAAATATTATGGAGATAATGAGAATATATTTTTATTAACTATAATTAGACTCAAAATGCCTAATTGTCAGGCATGTAGAGCACTTAACAAGAATAACATTGAAAGTCTGAATTTGTATTTTATAAGCAGAACTCACTATAAACATATTGTATACTATGAAGTATGTATGTATGTATGTATGTATGTATGTATATAACTGTAAGCTACCTGAGGGTGTATTGTAGTCGTGAAAGGGACGGTCACACCTCAGCCTGCTCATGCATTTCTTTGATTCTTTTCCTCCTCATTGGAAATGTTTATGGCCTCAGAATCTCTCTCGTGTTGGCCCGAATGCAGACAAATTTAGGGGTGCTGCTGTCATTCAAATTGTATGTATGATGACGGTGTGGTGCGCAGCAAAATGTTTTCAATTTGAATCTCAGAAAGCGAAATTAATGATTGTGTTGTAGAAAAATGCGGTGTGATTCTTTTCCACCGTCGTAACAAGTTGAAAACTTGTGTAGAGGTTAATAAGAGGCAGACATATGAGAACTCTTTTTAAAAGCGCCCCGCCCCGCTTTTCAACAGCAGACGATGGAGATTTTCTTCCCTAATAATTGCTTTTGATAATAGTACTTTGGAGGCATATTTGCTTTCCGCAAAGCATGCAGAAAGCTATGGCCAAACGCCATGTAAAAAAGACTGTAGGCCGCTCTGCTTTACCTGAAGCAGAAGAGGTAGAAAGCGTATTATTATTATTACAGAGTGATGGTAAAAATATGGGGGTTGAGAGTCATTATGATGTGGGGGGAGAATATTGATATCATGTTCTCTTGTCTGCTTTCAATCAGTCGAATAACACTTTTTATGTTTTCTTCTTCATGGAGCTTAGTTTTAATGCTCGATTGATTGTATTCAAAGGAGGAATGCGGGTCCCACCCGTCCTTCCCTGTGTCACACGCATATATCCCTTCAAAAATTTCTGCGGCGAATTTCAGTTTGTGCGAAATTGCATGAACAAGTCAAAAATCTCAGATACAATTAGATTATCTCATAAACAAGTTTATTATCTCATATACACATGGATCATCTCAGCTGTTAGCGCAGAAACAAAAACAAGATACTTATTTTCGCGTGTCAGCATCTCAAAAATATCAGCGCTGCGCGTGCTATGATGAGCAAGCTTTGGATAGAATAAAATGAGGGTGGGGATTTTGAGGAGCAGTGGGGATGGTGGGTACAGGAATGAGGAGAAAGATGGGAATGGAGTGTTTTGGTTTTGAATGAGAGTGTTGGGGGGGTTAGTGATGATGATGATGAAGAGTGATTTTGTGGAGCTGCTGTTTGTTGTTGTTTTTTGTCTTCTATTTTGTGTTTGTCTTCTATTTTGTTTTTTAGTTGTTGGCTTGGCTTTGGATGCCTCTCTGTTTTGCACTGCTTGCTTCCACTGTTTCCCTCGCATTTCTCTGTACCACCTGGTTGGAGAGATTGAAAGGCCGGACACTTTATATTTATATACACCATTTTATATTCTTGTGAAAGCTGCCTGGGGTTATTAAAAAAAAAAGAGCAGCATTGCGAGCAACATTGGGATTGTATTCTTCGATTGCTTCTAGTTCTAGTTTATTTCAAATTTTCAGCTATTTCAATTAATATGTGAACTTACTTTTTATTGCATGTAGCTTTGCTGCTTTGGTATGGTTTGTTCATATTTTGCTTTTAGGGTTGATTCATAAAGACGATGAGCCCAATGGAAGGAGAGATAGGTGATGAAATAGATTATATATGGAAATATCATTTTTAGGATATTTTATTGCAGATGAATTACATTGGATGCAATCTTAATTTATTTAGTTGGAAGAAATAATCGAAGACTAGTTTTGGTTTGAACCTGCATGTACCCAACAATGCATAACAAGATTTCATCAAAACAACATTATTATGACAATATTATCTCATTTTTGTTTATAATAATATGATTATCATTGCTGTTTATGAGTCGGGAATAAATAGTAAAAGAAAAATGGCAGCACAGAGTAAATAATAAGTAAGAAATTAAAACCACCTGAATACTAAAGCAGAATATATATATATATATTACTGTACACCGCAGACAAAACAGTCAAACACACTCCTCCCTCTCTCTAAACAGCTTGCATCACAAAATACCATCGGACTAACAGGCTTCAACCGATAAAATTAACATAATTTAATTTAATTAATACTACTTCAAACAAACTCGGGCATTGGTTTGTGCTCTCAAATACTCAGAAGATCCGGCGGTGACGATGACTGCGGCCCCTCAGCTTCTTTAGCTTCAGCGCCTTCATCGGGAGGAGGCCTTCGAGCGGAATCATTCAATGCCTCCTCCCCAGATTCCGGCACAGGCGGCTTCGGCGGCTCCGACAGCATCTGAACCACCTCCCTCATCGTCGGACGATCGGCGCTCTGTTCCTCGACGCAGAGGGTTGCGACGTAGAACACGTGCATCGCCTCGTGAATTGGAACCGTCGGAAGCCTCCGATCGAGAACCTTGATAACCCCCTCCTTGCTCGAGCCAGTCGTCTTCCGAACCCATTGGACTATGTCCACGCCGTCTCCGAACTCGCCAACCGGCTTTCTTCCGGTCACCAGCTCCAGCAGCACCACCCCAAAGCTGTAGACGTCGCTCTTCTCGTCCACCTTGAGCGTGTAGGCGTACTCTGCGAAACAATAGAGAGGGAGATTCTTAATCAAGAACAAAAAAAAAATCATACATGGAATATATTTGGCCGGAAGGAATTGAAGAGAATATGTTTGGGGATGGACTTTTGCTCTTCAGAAGAAGAAATTTTGACTAAATCTCCTACAAATTTTGTTTACATATATCTACCACATACAAACTCAAAATCAAATCATTGATTGTGACCCGCTACATAAACAAATTGGGCGATTCATGGAGCATTTAAAGTATTCAAGGATGAGCTGATCATTTATTTATGCTAGTTAAAACAAATAATTTCCATTCAGAAATCTATTTCGAACCAGCTTTTTAGGAATCACAAGTTAGAAACATGAAAGATAGAGAACTACTAAAGATGGAGAACTATATATATACCTGGAGCGATATAACCATAAGAACCAGCAATTGCAGACATGCATTCGGAGGCACCGGAATCCCGCAAGAACTTGGCGAGCCCGAAATCTGCGACATGAGCTTCATAGTTGGAATCGAGAAGGATATTGTTGGACTTGACGTCCCGGTGGACGATCAGCGGAGAGCAATCATGGTGGAGATAGCAGAGTCCTTTGGCCGCTTCCACCGCGATTTTATACCGGAGATCCCAATACAAGTGCCCGCCTTTACTCCCATGGAGAACCTCTCCAAGGCTCCCGTTGGGCATGTACTCATACACAAGCAGGTTGGTCTCGTGATTCGAGCAAAACCCAAGCAGCCTCACAATGTGCCGGTGCCGGATCCTGCCCAGCGTCTGGATCTCGGCGGAGAACCCGTGGTCATGAGACGAGCCCCGGCTCATTGCCGGCAGACGCTTCACCGCCACCTGCTCGCCGTTGGGCATGGCGCCCTTGTATACGATGCCGGCACCGCCTTTGCCGATGATGTTTGCCTCCTTGAGGCAGTCGAGCACGTTGTCGCTGCTGAAGTCCAGGCGCTGAAAGGCGGTGAGCTTCCAAGCTCGGGCTTCCCCGGCTTTCTTCAAAGACCGCGCTTTGAGTATGGCGACAATGGCGAAGGCAATGGAGCAGAGGAGGAGGGCGATGACGAGGATGAGCTTGAAGGTGTAGGTGAAAAATCCATGGGGGCGGTCTGAGGTCTTGATGAAGGTTGAAGGGCACGGGCTGAGGTAAGAGCCGCAGAGCTCCGGATTACCGAGGAAGGAAGAGGAGTTGAAGTAGCTGAACTGGCCGGTGCTCGGAACGGGGCCGGAAAGGTTATTGTATGAGAAATCTACAGCCGTGAGGCTCTGCATCGAGGAGATGGACGCGGGAATGCTGCCATCGAGGTGGTTCTTGGAGAGGTTGAGGTAGTTTAATATCCCCATTTCAGTGATCTCATTAGGTATCTCGCCGGAGAGATTGTTCCGGCTAAGGTCTATGTACGTGAGAAGCCTGCACTTGCTGATCTCCGGAGCAATCCGGCCGGAAAGGCGGTTTCCACTGAAGTCTAATTTCGATAGTTGCTGTAGACGGCCTATCTCTGGAGGGATGCTGCCGGAGAAAAGGTTTTGGTTGACGAGAAGCTTCTGGACAGACGAGAAACTGCCTATTGAGGACGGGAGAGGACCCGATAGGCGGTTGTTGGACAGGGTGATCTGGCCAAGATTTGGCGAGATTGGGGAGTTGCCGGCGTCGGGGAATCCGCCGGTGAGGAGATTGTCCTGCAGCTCGACTTGTGCGAGCTTGGGAAGGCTGAAGAGACCGCTGGGTATGGAGCCATTGAGGTAGTTCTCTCCCATTCTGATCCGGCTTAGAGATGGGCAGCGGCCGAGGGATTCCGGGATCGGGCCAAAGAGAAAATTTCCGAGAGCGATCAGAGTATGGAGCTTGTTCCTGAAGCACAGATCCGGCGGGAGATCACCGGTGAGCTTGTTGGATGAGAGGTCAAGGAGCTGAAGAGCGCCATTCCTGCCGAGCTTCCGTGGTATGCAGCCGGTGAAGTTGTTCTCCCAGAGTTGGAGCACCTCCAACTCCGGCAGATCGCCGATGAAGTCCGGAATGGCGCCGTAAAGCTTATTGCGGAAAAGATTCAAGAGCGTGAGGTTCTTGAGATCCGAGTACGATGCCGGGATCTCACCAGTGAAGCCGTTGTTCGAGAGGTCCATCGACTTGAGGCTTCGGAGCCCACCAAGGTCAGGCGGGAGCTCTTCCGTAAGGCCGTTCACCTGTAGGAAAATCGTGTCGAGATTCTGGAGGTTACCAATCACAGGCGGGATCTCACCTGTAAGGCCGCAGTTGGCCATGTCGAGCCGCACTAGGTCTGTGAGATTCCCAATCTCCGGCGGGATTCCACCCTCGTAACTGTTGAAGTATCCGACATAGAGCTGACGAAGACGGGTGAGATTTCCAATCTCCGGCGGTATACGCCCGCTGAGCTCGTTTCCGGAGACTGCGAGATATTCAAGGAACTCCCATTGGCCGTACTCCGGCGGGATGACGCCGGAGAAGAAGTTTCCGCCGAGGTGTAGGTGACGAAGATTTCGAAGCCAGATAACCTCGATTGGGAGGACGCCGGTGAGGTTATTATTATAGAAGTCCAGGACACGGAGGCTCTTGAGGTGCGAAAGCGGGGAAGGGAAACTGCCGTTGAAGATATTGTTAGAGAGGTTTAGATACCGCAGACTAGAGATACGAGACAGCTCCGGCGGAATGGGACCGGAAAAGGAGTTCACGGCAGCGGATAGGTTAAGAAGCTCCCTCAGCTCCCCGACAGCAGGGGACAGGATGCCAGAGAGGTTCATGCAAGTGAGGTCAAGGGAAACAACTCCGCCGACAGCATCGCATCCGACTCCTCGCCACGAGCAGTGAGGGGACGAGTCGTTCCATCCGGCGAGGTAGCCCGCGGGGTCGGCCACTGCAGCCTTTATCTCGAGGAGGGCGTGGTATTCCGGTGTCATCTCCGCCGCGGACGCTAACAGCAGCGGCCGGAAAATCCAGAAGAGGGCGGCACCGAGAATGGCCAATGACATAGGCGACGGCATCGCTCGTCGTCGGCCCTTTCTCTCTCTAAAGGAGAGAGAGCAGAGAGCTGCTCCAGAGAAAGAGTGTGTGCACTGCAGAGTGTAGAAGGAGGCGTCCTTTTCTGCTCTGGTTCTGATGGTGGGCGTGAATTTAATGATGTTTTTTGTAAAGAAATATATATTTATTTATTTATTTTATGAGAAACCGAAAACGAACGCATTTTTTTTTAAAAGAGCCCCTATCTTATTATTTCAAATGTCGACCACCAATCAGCATCCGAGTCACCTTTCGCCTTACAATCGCGACAGTTCTCCGCTCCCTGCAATTATTTACCTGTAATTATTTATTAAAGTAATTTTGATTAAGTGCATACTAAAAAATTATAAGAAAAGATCAAAATAAATTTTGTTTCATGCGCTTCTACAGAATAAATACCACTAATTTCTATATTTATATCTATAAAGGGACGGTGTCATGGGCGGATTTACATGAGACCAAGTGTGGGCGGTAGCACACACTCAATTTAAAAAAAAAAGATCACTAAGAATATTACATTAATTTTTTTAGTTATAGATATTATATAGAATATCTATTCAAAAATAGATAATTAATTAGACTTGGTATAGTGGTTATTGACTTCAAATTAAGGTTATTAAAATTTTGTGAGATGTCTTGGTTCAAATCCTCATCACATCAATATTTAGATATTTTTGTCAAAATGCAATATTTAGACAATAAAGATCATTAAAAGTGTATATATATTTTATATGATTAAATATATTGTAAAAAATATTCATTAAAAATATAGATATTTTTATATATATATTTAGACATTGTAAAAAAATATTTTAAAAAAAATAGAGGCATGCTTTCTCTATATTTACACATTGTATAGAAAATTATTTAAATTATGAATATAATATTAAAAAGTTGACATTATTATAGTATAAACATATATTTTTTCTATATTTACTAATTAAAATTTTCAAATAAATTAATAGTCCGCTCACACAAAAAATATATCCACTGAATGTAGTGCTGAATTCTAGTCATATTATTGTAATCAACAATTTAATGTTGTTGCTATTTAATTTGCTCTAATATTATATAGATTTTATATCCAATATATAAAAATGCATTTATTTACTCTAGTGGTCTGCGTTTCCCGCATTTTTGTGTGGTAGAAAAATGGGGTTACTTTGATGGTGGCTTTTGTTGGGTTCCGCGTATGAGTAGTAGTTTCCTCGTGTAGTTTTTTACCCGCCGCCCACTCGCCCGCAAAAATTAATGACTGTTGTTAGTAAGATTTAATGAGCATGAGTCCGAATTAATGAGCAAATTAAGTTGCTTTTTAAATGGGTTGTGGCACGAGGTACTGGAGCTGGTGTGGGGAACCATGCCACAAATTAGTATTAATTATAGGGGACGAAACTATAGACACTCAAAAGAGACCGCAAACAAATCGTAAATAAGTGGGCCCCATAAGTTTGCATGTGAGAAAGACAGTTTTTTCTACCTAGGGTTAAGTATTTGCTATCAAAAATCACCTTCTCACAGTTTGCGATTTATTTGCGGTCTTTTGAGTATCTGTAGTTTCGCCCTTAATTATATGCTATCCTCTCAATTTAAATGAATAGAAGATAATATTAGGCGGTTGTTATTCGCAAATCGCATTTGTCTATCCGAAGATATTTTTGTTATCTGTAGATTGGTAAAAAAAAATTGATCGTCTTCTTCGCTTTCCTTACCGTAGGGAGAGAGTAATCCTAGCTATCTAAATCTTTCCAAACAAACCCCAGCTATCCAAATCTTCCCAAACAAACCGAAATTGCATGAACAACAAAGAAATCACCTTTATTCTTCAATTCGGTCTCTATCCGTGCATTTATTTTATGAATCACGATCCGTGCAAACATTGAAGTGCTCAAACAGTCTTCAAAGATGTTTCTTCGTTGTTGGGCCCCGCTTCAGGAAGGTGACGACTGCGAACCGAGCGAATGCATATGAATCAATTGTGGTCCTCTTGCCTTCATACAGCAGTTTGACTGAGCCGTGGTTGTGCTCAGTGGCGGACGCATGAATTTTTTTCAATGTGGACGGACTTAAAAATTGCAAAAAAGGAATAAATCGAAAAATATGAAATAAGCACATTAATATGACAAAAATTATACAAAAGTTGCGCATATAATAGTAGAAAGATATATTTATGCAGCGAGATTCCATGGGTTATAAATAAAAAGTTCGAGAGACGAAACGTGAAAGCCATAGTTTTATCTCGATCCACAAGCATTGAAAGGTCGCTTATTTTTACTGGGACATATTCGGAAAAAAACTCGGTCCCTTGGGTTTTCATATTCCTCGACAAACTTGCAGGCCATTGTCTGTAATTATAATTCAGATTATAGATTAAAACTTCAATTTATTATCGTTTATGAAATATTTGAATACCATCTTTCATTTTAAATATTTTTCACACAATAATATAATCATGAACTTATTTATAAAAACACTTTAAACAATTAACTTATTTATAAAAAAAATTTAAACAACAACATATATAATAATTAACTAATTTATATAAAAAAATTTATACGACATAACGATAAACGTTTTTGCAAAAAAAATAAAAAATAAACAACAATATAACAAAGAACTTGTTTATTAAAAAAAATTAAAATTAGCATAATAATAAAATTATTTACAAAATAAAAAACATTAAATTTTGTTGTGGGTAAGATTTGAACTCATGACCACTTTAATAAAAATTACTACCTCCACCAACTAAACCAAAATACAATATATATACTATTCTTACAATATATTTTATTATTATGTAACTCATCTGTCATGGTAACACTACAACATATAAGATTTACGACGGCGTTTTTTTTTTTTGCGTCGCTTTTTAAAACGCCGCCGTTTATTTTATGTAATTGCGGCGTTTTAAGTATAAAAACGCCGCCAAAACAGTACGAATAGCATTAGCGGCGCTTTTCAATAACCAAACGCCGCAAAAGGGTCCGGGCGAGTGGGAGGGTTCCTCCCACTCGCCCAAAGGGGCCAGGCGAGCGGGAGGGCTCCTCCCACTCGCCCAAAGGGGGCCGGGCAGGTGGGAGGGCTCCTCCCACTCGCCCAAAGGGTCCGGGCGCGTGGGAGGGTTCCTCCCACTCGCCCAAAGGGGGCCGGGCGAGCTCAACAGGAGGTGGAGAAAGCTCAACACCTTTAGGTCGAATTGATCTTGACCTTGGGTGGAGAAAAACTCAATACCTCTAGTCGAGCCGAGCTCGACCTGAGGTGGAGAACAGACCTTTCTCCACTAGACACCCCTCCTGTGAGCCGAGCTCAACAGGAGGTGGAGAAAGCTCAACACCTTTAGGTCGAATTGATCTTGACCTTGGGTGGAGAAAAACTCAATACCTCTAGACCTGAGGTGGGAAACAGACTTTTCTCCACTAGACACCCCTCCTGTGAGCCGAGCTCAACAGGAGGTGGAGAAAGCTCAACACCTTTAGGTCGAATTGATCTTGACCTTGGGTGGAGAAAAACTCAATACCTCTAGTCGAGCCGAGCTCGACCTGAGGTGGGGGGCGGGAACTCCACACCTACCAGGGAGCCGAGCTCACCTGAAGGTCGAGGAACTCAACACCTAACAGGGAGCCGAGCTCACCTGGAGGTGGAGGAACTCAACACCTAACAGGGAGCCGAGCTCACCTGGAGGTGGAGGGACTCAACACCTAACCGGGAGCCGAGCTCACCTGGAGGTGCAGGAACTCAATGTAAGACCCCATGTTCTAAGTGCAAAGAGTTTAGAGGTGTGCTGAAGCTAAGGAGCTAGCGCCCGGCGCTAGTGCTAGCGCCGGTGGTAGCGCACCCGTCGAGACGTCGAGGCGTCGAGACGTCGAGACGTCGAGGCGTCGAGGCATCGAGACGTCGAGGCGTCGAGGCGTCGAGACGGCGAGATGTCGATAGCGCAGGCGGTAGCGCTAGCGGTAGTATTTCTCGCAAAATCCTTAAGCGGTAGAGCGGTACCGACGTTGAGCTAGCGCAGGCGCTATTGGCTAGCGCCGGCGGTAGCGGAAATCTATTTAAGCACTCAAATTTGACTTCTCTCCTCATTTCTCTGAAACCCTCTGCTTTTCTGAGAGCGGTGGGCGGAGAGCTGGGAAGGAGATCCGTTGGAGGTGAGCCTTCGTTGTGTAGAGGGAAGATCCGTGGAGTAGATCGCTTGCGTGTTTGTGCCATCATCGATTCTAGCCGAATATCTTATTGACCATGGTGCAGAAACGAACTGCAAGGGTAACGAATCTCCTCCCTAGCCTTTGGACATGTGTGTCCTTTGATTTCCATGTTTTGGAAGACTTCTACTAATTAGTAGATCGGATCTTCCGGTGGGTTGAAGTGATTCCCCCATAAATTGCATATAGAGCCTGGAATCGAAGTACGGGCATAGGCATGCTGTGTGAAGCCCATCTGGACAGTTCGAGCCGGATTGGTGATGTTTATCGCGTGGAGAAGGCTCCATGTATATGCTGTGGTTCGGGTCTTCTGTACTGTTTTGTACTGCAAATTATCCTGAAGGTGTTTCCCAGGCAATACCCGAAGTTTGGTAGCAGAACTGGGTTCTGTTACTAGCGCCGGGCGCTATCGATAGCGCCGGCGGTAGCTCCAGGTGAGCTAATAGTGTTGTTATCTGGAGGTGTTTTCCCAGAGGTGGCAGAACTGACTTCTGTTACCAGTGTCGGGCAGAACTGGGTTCTGTTGCTAGCGTCGGGCGCTAGCGTTAGCGCCCAGTACACAGATTGTGTGTTTCCGTGCTACCAAAAGTCCTGGGGACTGGATTTGTAGCAGGAGAAGCTGTGGAATTTGCAAAGCCCAGCTTTAAGTGTTGGGTATTAGGTGACGCTTACCCGTATCGTGCATAGTTGAATCGCGGTATTTGAGCACGGGCCTAGCTGATCCGAACCCTCCCATAGTGGTGGTGAAGAGGTCGCCCCTCGGTGCATCGGGCTATGGAAGAGTGCCGTAACATTGTGTGTATGGACTAGCTCAAATTGCTTGTCTAAGTTGAAATAGGACTTAGCGTGAGGGCGTAACTCAGGGAGTATGCCAAAGTGTGCCTTGAGAGCACGAAGCGGGTGGCTTGGTATGCCTCCGTTGGTGTTGGTTGCGGATATATATATATATATTTGTCGCTGACTCTTACTTGCAGGGAAGGAGCACCGCCACCCCGAGTTTGGGGTGAGGTCGTTATAAATCTTGGTCAGCTCAAGCTGACCGGTTACTTGTTTTCCCACCACTTGGTGGATTTGCTTATACAGGTCCCGGTGAGACTAGCGGGAGATAGCGGGCTGAAGCCCCTGCTGCTGTGCTGTGCTGGCACTTGAAGGCCAAAGCTTTTGTTCATGTGTGGCCGGCCTGCGTGCCGATGTCTGGAAGCCACCTATATTATGTAAACAAACATTGTAAATAACTGTTTATGTATTTCATTCCTCGTAGAGCTGTAGACATACTATACACTGGTTTATAAATAAAATTATATGCTTCTGTTATGCGACTCTGTGCTGAGATAGTTATATCTTTAACTGTTTAATGCTAATTTAAGTACCGCGCTCTTCTGTTCATCTCATATGGCGTGGGGTCCCGGCCGGACCTACTGTTATATGCTATGTAACAGGGAGGGTGTTACAAATTGGTATCAGCTACGGGTTTCGTTCCCTTTCCGTCCGAATTCGTGGTCGAATTCTTTTAAGGGGTGGTGAGCACGTATGTGCGTCGCCTTTAACTCATGTAAATAACCAGTAATTGTCCACTTTAGGAATGAATTACATGTATCCGTGTAGCATTCTGATGGAACTTATGTGTTCCTTTATTGCTTCATGATATCTTTTAGTCGCTCATTATGTTTTGGGTACATATATAGGCGGCTGGGAGTGGAGCGGGGCCTTCTCGACCCCCTCGTTCGACTGCAAGTAGTGCACCAACTCCGGTGCCGACTCCTTCTTCGGCTGAAACTGTAAGGATGATCGCTGAGGCAGTATTTGCGATGTTCACAGCGCAACCAGGAGGGCATGTCCCTGGACAGCCTCCTATTCCGGGAGCGGCTCCAGTGCAGGCTCCAGCAGTCGAACCTGCGGTGGAAAGGCCAGTGCCGTTGAGGGCACGAAGAGCTCCAGATTAACAGCTGTAATACTTTTTGAGTTTCCACCCTCCCACGTTCACGGGGGCAGGAACCCCGACGCAAGCGGAGGATTGGCTGTCAAGGGTGCGCAAAACCTTGAAGGCCACGGATATAGAGGAAGAGCAAAAAGTTACTTTGGCAACCTTCCTATTGGATGGGGAGGCGCAGCTGTGGTGGGACGAGATGGAGTTACATCAGCTAGCGGGACGACAGCTGACATATATCTCCTTTGATGAGTTTTCCAGACTGTTCTTGGCGCGATATCTTCCACCGGCCCAACAGATAGAGATGGAAAATCAGTTCAACCGTCTGACTCAGGGTGATAGAATGATCGACGACTATTTACATGAGTTTACACGGTTGGGGCGCTATGCAGGCGTGACGTTTGCGGATGAAGCTCGTAAGACAAATCGGTTTTGGCTTGCGAGAAGAGTTGCGGTTCCTTCTGTCGGGGCCAATGATGCAGGGGTTTATGACCCTGGTCAACTCGGCTCGTTCTTTAGAGAAAGATATGAAACGGTCCCAAAGCAGGAAGGAGCTAGCAGTAGTCAAGCCAGAATTCAAAGTAGCGAGCTCGGCAAAGTCGGGACGAGGAAAATGGAAGAAAGGAGCGCGACCGTCTGGGTCAGCTCAATCTTCAGCATCGGGAGTGACTGGGCATCGCCCAATCATCTGTTACAACTGCGGCAAGCCAGGACATATTGCTCGTGACTGTCATAGTGGGAAGAAGATAGTTGCGGCCTATGCGGCAGAGAAAGGGAAGGCGGCAGAGTCAACCGCATCCCACGCCGCTCCAGCCTAGGCTAGAGTGTACAACCTTGGCCAGCAGGAGGCCATCAAACAGAGCGATGTGGTGACAGGTATGCGATAGTATATAACTTTTGTTGCTTTTTATACTTCATACCTTATGCATTCCTTGTTAACTTTTAATGTATTAGGCTTTGTCCTGATCTTTAATTATCCGGCGAGAGCACTATTTGACACGGGTGCTTCACATTCCTTTCTATCGGAGGCCTTCATACAACAACTTTGAGTGCCTTCGTCATTTAGACAGGAACGATTAGATGTGATGCTACCCAATGGGTGTTCGATGCGCGCGGATCGAGGTTGTGTGGTAAAGGTACGAATAGGGAGTCAAGACTTTGATTTGGAAGCACTGATACTCCCGCTTTCGGAGTTCGATGTAATCTTTGGTATGGACTGGCTGTCAGCGCAGCAGGCCTACATTGATTGCACGTCTAAGAAGGTCACACTAGGGCGGAATACCGAACGTGCGACTACATTTGCTGGTTTGCGTGGATCGAGCAAGACACTGATGTCTGCTGTCCAAGTGTTCAAGGCGGTTCGACAAGGCGCAGAGTTATGTGGGGGCTGCAAAGCCTCAACCCAGTTTGAGTGATGTTCCTGTGATTTCAGAGTATCCATATGTGTTTCTGAAAGATCTTCCTGGGGCGCCACCTCAGCGAGAGATTGACTTCACGATAGAGCTAGTGTCAGGGGCCAAACCTGTGTCACGCTCTCCATACCGAATTGCGCCAAAGGAGATGGCAGAGTTGAAGGTTCAGTTACAGGAGTTGCTAGAGCAGGGTTACATACGCCCAAGTACATCCCCTTGGGGTGCTCCGGTCCTTTTTGTGAAGAAGAAGGACGGAAGCCTGCGTCTATGCATTGACTACCGAGAATTGAACAAGCTGACCGAGAAGAACAAGTATCTGATTCCTCGAATCGATGACTTATTTGATCAGCTAGTGGGGTCAACTGTGGATTCAAAGTTGGATCTCAAGTCCGGCTATTACCAGTTACGAATTCGGGATTGTGGTATCCCTAAGACAGCATTCAGTACTCGCTACGGACACTACGAGTTTACAGTGATGCCGTTTGGATTGATGAATGCACCGTCAGTATTTATGGATCTGATGAATAGGACCTTTCGAGAGTACCTTGATCGGTTTGTCATTGTCTTCATTGACGATATCTTGGTGTACTCTCAGTCTGAAGAAGAGCACGCGATACATTTGCGCGAAGTTTTGGAAACCCTGCGACGTAGTCAACTATATGCCAAGTTCTCTAAGTGCGAGTTCTGGCTAACCTCAGTGGCGTTCCTTGGTCATGTTGTTAGTAGCGAGGGTATCGCAGTGGATCCGTTAATGATTGATGCAATCTAGAAGTGGCCCGTTTTGGCGACAGTAGCGGAAGTCAGGAGTTTCTTTGGACTTGCCGGCTACTATCGGCGCTTCGTGGAGAACTTTTCGCGGATCGCTCTACCTCTCACCACCTTGACGAGGAAGGATCAGAAGTTAGTTTGGTCACCGGAGTGTGCACAGGCTTTTGAGGAACTGAAAAGGCGTCTGACCTCAGCACCAATTCTGTGTTTACCATCTGGTGCAGAGGGTTATGAAATTTACAGTGATGCGTCAGGGAGCGGCTTAGGCTGCGCACTTCTTCAGCATGGTCAAGTGATAGCTTATGGCTCTCGACAGTTGAAAGTGCATGAGCGGAACTATCCGGTCCACGACTTGGAATTGGCGGTCGTGATCTTCGCTCTAAAGTTGTGGCGACACTACTTATATGGTGTGAAGGTTGACATCTTTACAGACCATAAGAGCCTTAAATATCTGTTACATCAGAAGGAGCTCAATATGCGACAACGAAGGTGGATGGAGTTCCTGGGGGACTACACTTTTGACATACATTATACTCCAGGAAAGGGGAATGTCGTCGCAGATGCTTTGAGCAGGAGGGCTTATTCACAGGCCAACTGGATTCAGATGTATGATCCACGTCTGATCAGGGACTTGGAAGCCTTGGAGATCTCCTGTGTGGAGAGGAGTTCTAGTGCGAGTGCGTGCTTGAACTGGACGGAGGTGCAGTATGACCTCGCAGACAGAATACGACAGGCCTTGGAGCTTGATTCGAGCATGCAACGCTATTTAGCAGAGTCTGGGGATGGGACCGCTGCAGAGTTTGTATTAGACGACGGTCTGATATGGAAAGACGGTCGGTTGTGCGCCCCAAATGTTGGTAAGTTGCGGGAGGAATTGATGTACGAAGCGCACTTTACAAAGTACTCAATTCACCCAGGGAGCACAAAGATGTACCAAGACATGAAAAAGCTGTTTTGGTGGCCAGGATTGAAGAAAGACATCGCCTTGTACGTGGCAAAATGCAAAACTTGCGCACTAGTGAAGGCGGAATGTCAGAAACCTGGAGGTTCCCTGAAGTCGTTGCCTATACCGGAATGGAAATTTGATGACATTTTGATGGATTTCGTGCACGGTTTGCCGAGATCACAGAGTGGAAATGATGCCGTATGGGTGGTCGTGGATCGCTTGACGAAGGTAGCCCACTTTATACCAAACCGGAAGGACGATTCAGTTGAAAAGTTGGCAAAACTTTATGTAGATAGCATTGTCCGATTGCACGGTGTGCCCCGTAGCATCGTCAGTGACCGAGATGGGCGCTTTACTTCCCAGGATTGGAGGCTAATCCACCAGTTGTTAGGTACAAAGCTGAAGTTTAGCACTGCCTTCCACCCTCAGACGGATGGACAGACTGAACGTATGAACAGAACTCTGGAGGATATGCTCCGAATGTGCGTCCTACATTTCGGCAAAAAGTGGGAAGATCATCTCTACATGATCGAATTCGCTTATAATAACAGCTATCAGGCAAGTATAAAGATGGCACCCTTCGAGGCCCTCTATGGTAGAGCTTGTCGCACTCCCTTAGCTTGGGCAGAGACAGGCGAGACAAAGCTGTTTAAGCGAAAAGAAGTCGAAGTTGCAAATTCGGCTATTCAAACAATCCGGGAGAGGTTGTTGATTGCTCAAGATAGGCAGGCAAAGTACTACAATGCCAAGCACAGAAACGTCGAGTTCGCCGTGGACGACTGGGTTTATCTCAAGATCAAAGCTTTCAAGGGGGTGTCCAGGATTCGACGCTTGAAAAAGATGAGTCCGAGGTACCTTGGGCCTTTTGAAATTCTGGAGCGTGTTGGTGAAGCTGCCTATCGGCTCGCTCTTTCGACAGAGTTGAGCAGTTTACATGATGTGTTTCACATATCTGTGCTAAGGAAGGCAATGACAGAGCCTAACCAAGTGCTTGTGACAAATCAAGTGCCAGTCGATGAGGGGCTTAAGGCGAAAGTTGCGCCTATATGCATCGAAGACACTGATGTTAAGCAGTTGCGGAATAAACTGATCAAGATGGTCAAGGTCCGCTGGAACAATTGCGGTCGTGAGGAGCTTTCATGGGAGCGTGAGCAAACCTTGCGTGATGAGTTCCCCGAATTGTTCCGTTAAGGTACGAATTGTTCCCCTAATTATTTATTTGTGTATCTTGTTGTTATTTGCACTGTTAAAATTTCGGGACGAAATTCTTTTAAGAGGGGAAAAATTGTAAGACCCCATGTTCTAAGTGCAAAGATTTTAGAGGTGTGCTGAAGCTAAGGAGCTAGCGCCCGGCGCTAGTGCTAGCGCAGGCGGTAGCGCACCCGTCGAGACGTCGAGACGTCGAGGCGTCGAGACGGCGAGATGTCGATAGCGCAGGCGGTAGCGCTAGCGGTAGTATTTCTCGCAAAATCCTTAAGCGGTAGAGCGATACCGACGTTGAGCTTGCGCAGGCGCTAGTGGCTAGCGCCGGCGGTAGAGGAAATCTATTTAAGCACTCAAATTCGACTTCTCTCCTCATTTCTCTGAAACCCTCTGCTTTTCTGAGAGCGGTGGGCGGAGAGCTGGGAAGGAGATCCGTTGGAGGTGAGCCTTCGTTGTGTAGAGGGAAGATCCGTGGAGTAGATCGCTTGCGTGTTTGTGCCATCGTCGATTCTAGCCGAATATCTTGCTGACCATGGTGCAGAAACGAACTGCAAGGGTAACGAATCTCCTCCCTAGCCTTTGGACATGTGTGTCCTTTGATTTCCATGTTTTGGAAGACTTCTACTAATTAGTAGATCGGATCTTCCGGTGGGTTGAAGTGATTCCCCCATAAATTGCATACAGAGCCTGGAATCGAAGTACGGGCATAGGCATGCTGTGTGAAGCCCATCTGGACAGTTCGAGCCGGATTGGTGATGTTTATCGCGTGGAGAAGACTCCATGTATATGTTGTGGTTCGGGTCTTCTGTACTGTTTTGTACTGCAAATTATCCTGGAGGTGTTTCCCAGGCAATACCCGAAGTTTAGTAGCAAAACTGAGTTCTGTTACTAGCGCCAGGCGCTATCGATAGCGCCGGCGGTAGCTCCAGGTGAGCTAATAGTGTTGTTATCTGGAGGTGTTTTCCCAGAGGTGGCAGAACTGACTTCTGTTACCAGTGCCGAGCAGAACTGGGTTCTGTTGCTAGCGCCGGGCGCTAGCGTTAGCGCCGACGGTAGCGCCCAGTACACAGATTGTGTGTTTCCGTGCTACCAAAAGTCATGGGGACTGGATTTGTAGCAGGAGAAGCTGTGGAATTTGCAAAGCCCAGCTTTAAGTGATGGGTATTAAGTGACGCTTACCCGTATCGTGCATAGTTGAATCGCGGTATTTGAGCACGAGCCTAGCTGATCCGAACCCTCCCATAGTGGTGGTGAAGAGGTCGCCCCTCGGTGCATCGGGCTATGGAAGAGTGCCGTAACTTCGCGTGTACGGGCTAGCTCAAATTGCTTGTCTAAGTTGAAATAGGACTTAGCGTGAGGGCGTAACTCAGGGAGTATGCCAAAGTGTGCCTTGAGAGCATGAAGCGGGTGGCTTGGTATGCCTCCGTTGGTGTTGGTTGTGGATATATATATATGCTGCTGACTCTTACTTGCAGGGAAGGAGCACCGCCGCCCCGAGTTTGGGGTGGGGTCGTTATAAATCTTGGTCAGCTCAAGCTGACCGGTAACTTGTTTTCCCACCACTTGGTGGATTTGCATATACAGGTCCCGGTGAGACTAGCGGGAGATAGCGGGCTGAAGCCCCTGCTGTTGTGCTGTGCTGGCCCTTGAAGGCCAAAGCTTTTGTTTACTTTTGTTCATGTGTGGCCGGCCTGCGTGCCGATGTCTGGAAGCCACCTATATTATGTAAACAAACATTGTAAATAACTGTTTATGTATTTCATTCCTCGTAGAGCTGTGGACATACTATACACTGGTTTATAAATAAAATTATATGCTTCCGTTATGCGACTCTGTGCTGAGATAGTTATATCTTTAACTGTTTAATGCTAATTTAAGTACCGCGCTCTTCTGTTCATCTCATATGGCGTGGGGTCCCGGCCGGACCTACTGTTATATGCTATGTAACAGGGAGGGTGTTACACTCAACACCTAACAGGGAGCCGAGCTCACCTGGAGGTGGAGGAACTTAACACCTAACAGGGAGCCGAGCTCACTTGGAGGTGGAGGAACTCGACACATCCTCAGACCGGCTTCTCTTCTTGGAGCCTTACCAACCCAAACAAATCTACCCGAGGAGCCACCCAGCGACCGACATCAACAAGCCCGGGCGAGTGGTCTCCAGTCGAGGACTCGACTTAAAATGAATCTACCCGACGAGCCACCCAGCGACCGACATCAACAAGCCCGGGCGAGTGGTCTCCAGTCGAGGACTCGACTTAAAACGAATCTACCCGACGAGCCACCCAGCGACCGGCATCAACAAGCCCGGGCGAGTGGTCTCCAGTCGAGGACTCAACTTAAAACGAATCTACCCGACGAGCCACCCAGCGACCGACATCAACAAGCCCGGGGCGAGTGGTCTTCAGTAGAGGACTCGACTTAAAACGAATCTACCAGACGAGCCACCCAGCGACCGACATCAACAAGCCCGGGCGAGTGGTCTCCAGTCGAGGACTCGACTTAAAATGAAACTACCCGATGAACCACCCAGCGACCGACATCAACAAGCCCGGGCAAGTGGTCTCCAGTCGAGGACTCGACTTACAACGAATCTACCCAACGAGCCACCCAGCGACCGACATCTACAAGCCCGGGCGAGTGGTCTCCAGTCGAGGACTCGACTTAAAATGAATCTACCCGACGAGCAAACCAGCGACCGGCATCAACAAGCCCGGACGAGTGGTCTCCAATCGAGGACTCGACTTAAAACGAATCTACCCGACGAGCCACCCAGTGACCGACATCAACAAGCCCGGGCGAGTGGTCTCCAGTGAGGACTCGACTTAAAACGAATCTAACCGACGAGCCACCCAGCGACCGGCATCAACAAGCCCAGGCGAGTGGTCTCCAGTCGAGGACTCGACTTAAAACGAATCTACCCGACGAGCCACCCAGCGACCGGCATCAACAAGCCCGAGCGAGTGGTCTCCAGTCGAGGACTCGACTTAAAATGAATCTACCCGACGAGCCACCCATCGACCGGCATCAACAAGCCCGGGCGAGTGGTCTCCAGTTGAGGACTTGACTTAAAACGAATCTACCCGACGAGCCACCCAGCGACCTACATCAACAAGCCCGGGCGAGTGGTCTCCAGTCGAGGACTCGACTTAAAATGAATCTACCCGACGAGCCACCCAGCGACCGACATCAACAAGCTCGGGCGAGTTGTCTCCAGTCGAGTACTCGACTTAAAACGAATCTACCCGACGAGCCACCTAGCGACCGACATCAACAAGCCAGGGCGAGTGGTCTCCAGTCGAGGATTCGACTTAAAATGAATCTACCCGATGAGCCACCCAGCGACAGACATCAACAAGCCCGGGCGAGTGGTCTCCAGTCGAGGACTTGACTTAAAACGAATCTACCCGACGAGCCACCCAGCGACCGACATCAACAAGCCCGGGCGAGTGGTCTCCAGTCGAGGACTGGACTTAAAACGAATCTACCTGACGAGCCACCCAGCGACCGGCATCAACAAGCCCGGGCGAGTGGTCTCCAGTCGAGGACTCGATCTAGATGCTATCTTTAACTACTATTGATATATTATAAATAGATTACATACCATTACAATGCGCTTCCTTGCGCTTACTCGGCCACATGCACCTTGGCCATCTCATTCATCACTTCCTCCATCTCCTCAGCTTCCTCCTGGTCCTTCCGGGTATAGATGTCTCCTCTCTGCCGAGGTTCTTCTTCCTTTCCTTACCTCGAAAAACTCTAGGCATGTGGCTGTCGCGTGGCCCTCCTACTGATGGAAGTCACAGTACGGCAATGCCATTATACTTGCTTCCTTCCCTGCGCGACCCCTCTTCTTATTTCCTCTTTTTCGGTCAATCGTCATGGTTTGCAGGGGGTGGGGTTGCAATGGCCTTGTGTCCGGCTGCCTCCCTACTGGGTTGAACCGTCCCTCCTCCCCCTGAAAGTTTTCTCTCCCTTGGAAATGGCCTCTTCCTTGGCCTCGAGGGGGTCCTCCTGGCGGCCTCCAGGTCGGTAGGGCGACTGGTGGTTGAAACTCCCAGCCTTGCTCCTACCCAACGGGGGGTCCCTGGTCCCCCTGACTTCTCGCTTCCTCCTTCTTCCCTCCTTGCTGATGTGCTCGTTCAGCCTCCATCGGAGATTGCGAGGAGAGCACGGGTGCGGGTGGTGTCGAGCACTCGCCGCGAGGGGGGAGTGCGACCCGCAAGAGCTCCAGGATCGACTTCTTGAACTCGTCAAAATCACCCTTCTTCACGTACTCACTGATAGGGGGTGAGTCACCCATCTCATCGCTTCCAGCCATGAGACTTGCCCAGAGCTTTCCGAACTAGCTGCTTCCACGCTCACCGCACCATAATGTTGAAACCAGAGAACTAGTCTCGACGTTCGCAAGGGGGATGCAGCTAACCCTTACTTGACCTAAGCGAGACCCTTGACCAGTCACTAAGAGTCGAAGAACCTAACCCTTGAATAATCACCTAAGTCCACGAAAGGACCCCTTAAGCTGCTGCGTGGAGGTCCCACCACATACCCGGAAGCTCACAAGGAACTTCCCCTCCCAAGCCAATGTTGAGCCTGGGCACCTTGGAGGGCACTAAGGATCACCTCACCGTCCACCTTCAATGACAGGGGGAGGGGAGGGGTAGTGCTTGCTCACACGCGAGGGAGGGAGGGTACCAACAACCCTTCCCAAGGTGCCCATGGGGGGTCTATTTATAGACTTCCCAAAAATGGTCTGCGGATAGCCAAAATGGTCTACTAATAGCCTAGTTCCGCCATTTGAAAATAATACCTGCACCCCAATTTGAACTTGACTCTGCCTTAGACGGACGACCCGAGGCCCCCTTGCCCCAACGAACCGAAGTCACCCTACCTGGGCGAGTGGACATCGGTCCACTCGCTCCCTTGGTGTCGGGAGGGCGATCAAAATACACCCACCTCCTCGCCTTTGAAGAAGTGGGAGGGCTCCTCCCACTCGCCCAAAGAGGCCGGGCGAGCGGGAGGGCTCCTCCCACTCGCCCAAAGGGGGCTGGGCGAGCGGGAGGGCTCCTCCCACTCGCCCAAAGGGGGCCGGGCGAGCGGGAGGGCTCCTCCCACTCGCCCCGCCCCTTTGGGCGAGTGGGAGGGCTCCTCCCACTCGCCCAAAGGGTCCGGGCGAGTGGGAGGGTTTCTCCCACTCGCCCAAAGGGGGCCGGGCGAATGGGGGGCTCCTCCCACTCGCCCAAAGGGTCCGGGCGAGTAGGAGGGTTCCTACCACTCACCCAAAGGGGGCAGGGCGAGTGGGTGCTCCCTCTACTTGCCCCGCCGCCTCTTTTACTATCTCGACCTCATCCGCGTCGGGTCACACCGACTCGAAAAATATGAGGGTTGTACAATAGGTAATATCATGACATTATTTCTAAACTATTACTAAGTATGATGGAAAACATTCAATTCTAGTTGTTTGGGAAAGTTAAATGGATGACTTATTGCAGCATGCCAATGGAAACTCTTATTTCACTTTGCATGACTAATAATATTGATCTTGGCAAATCTTGTGTTGTGGGCGCATTTTTGTTTTGTTTTGCAGTCATTGGTTGTTGTGGTGAAGGAGAAAGAGGCAAGCGGACACTAATGACAAAAATTGCAACACATCTCACAACCCAAAGAATCAAGATCCGTGTATGTATTATTGATTAACATCCCTCTTCAATTTTTGCTTCTTCTTGATTATTTGTTAATAGCTAGGTTATTTGCAAAACTAGGTTCTAATTTATCTGTTTCTTGTTGAATCTAAGATCTTTTTCAGCCTGAAACTGTTGCAGTCATGATATTTTGGATGACATGTTGACTGGTGTTGGATGAAGTATGCAAAATTTTCCTTCTAATTATTGTTTTCTTGCATCTTCTTCTCCCGTCTTTCTTTGCCTTCAAAAGTTAAATGAAGACGGTTTATCTAAGAACTACTGAAACATTAGCTTGCTTCCCTTTTGATTGTGCAGTTAGCATGAGAGATGAGACCATTTGGTTTTAAGACACCTTGTAAGTTATTATATTTTTTGGACACTGCAGGTGACTTTGGCCTAGCAAAAATGTTGAGTTCAGATGATCTTGCATCCTCTGTGAGTACTGTTTGGATTTTTTTAAAGTTCTTTTCTCAATTTCTTACTAAATGCATTTTGCAATCATTGGTTTATTTTACAGGTTGTTAATTGGAACTCCCAGCTATATGGTTCACAATCAGATATACTGTCCTTATTGTTCAAAATCAGATATACTGTTCTTATTGTTCAAAATCAGATATACGGTCCATTGTAATCTTCGTGAGGTGTGATATAGTGCTACTCGATTAAATTATTGGCACTTAGTTAGTTAGATTTGAATATTTGATTTCGTAATTCTCCAAGATGTTGAATATATGAGATATACAATTCAAATGGTGATATATATATTATTCAAATGCTGATTTTAATTAACCAAACTATTAAATAAAATGAGTTTTCTTGTTTATAGTTTTTAGCTCAAGTTTTTGGCTGGAATGATGATGACAGAATGAAATAGACGACTATTTGGATGGATCACATCTTACTGGGACTTGTTGAATTAGTATTATATGTAACTAGTACAATGTAACTATGGGCCTGTTTGGGAGAGCTTTTTAGCTCCTTTCCGTTTTCTGAAAAACGTCACCGCACCTACTAAACCGTTTGGATTGTCTACCGGTGGGAAAAGCTACCGCGGAAAACTCATTTTTCTCCTCTTTTTGAAAAGTTACTTGTCTCCTACTTTCATCCTTTTCGAAAAGCACTTCTTCATCCCGAAACAAGATTAGTGCATTTTCCGTCCGAGCGCAAATTTTTCTCCCGTACGAACATTTTTCTGCCCGGGCTCTTCGCCCATGGGCACATTTTAGACCCGGACACGAATTGTTTGCTCGGTCGCGTATTTTTTTCCTGGTTGCACATTCTTAGCCCGGGCGCGCATTTTTCGCCCGGGCGCGCATTTTTCGCCCGGGCGCGCATTTTTCGTCTGGACGCACTTTTTTCGCCCCGACGGGCATTTTTCGCTCGGACTCGCATTTTTTCGCCAGGGAGCGCATTTTTCGTCGGGGCGCGAATTTTTCGCGCAGGTGCACATTTTTTCTCGCAGGCGGCATTTTTCGTTCGACGCGCATTTTTCGTCCCGGGTGCGCATTTTTCGTCCCGGGCGCGCATTTTTTGCCCCAGGCGCGCATTTTTTGACCGATGGCCCATTTTTTCGCGCGGGCGCTCATTTTTTGCCCGAACGAGTATTTTTCGCTCGGGCGCGCATTTTTCTCCCGAAAGCACATTTTTCGCCCAGGCGCGCAGTTTTCGCCCGAACGCCAATTTTTAGCCCGAGCTCCCATTTTTTTGCCCGGGTGCGCATTTTTCGATCGGGCGCGCATTTTTCGCCCGGGCGCACATTTTTCGCCCGGGCGCACATTTTTCGCCCGAACGCCCACCGGGCTCGCATTTTTTATCCCGGACGCGCACTTTTCGCCCAAGCGCGCATTTTTTTCGTCCGGGCGCGTTTTTTTTTTTTTTGCCCGGACGCGCAATTTTCGCACGTGCGCGCATTTTTCGTCCGGGGGAGAAGTTTTCGCCAGTGTGCACATTTTTTCACCCTGGCGCTCATTTTTCTCCCGGGTGCGCATTTTTCTCCCGTGCAAAAAAGCGTGTTCGGGCAAAAAATGCGATCCTTGGCGAAAAATGCGCGCCCGGGCGAAAAAATGTAAGCCCGGCCAAAAATGGGCATTCGGGCAAAAAATGGGCGATCAGGTGAAAAATGCGTTCCCGGACAAAAAAAGGGGGAACCGACAAAAAATGAGAGCACGGGCAAAAAATGCGTGCCCAGTGCGAAAAATGCGCGCCCGGGGCAAAAAATGCGTACCCCGGAGAAAAATACGCGCCCGGGCGAAAAATGATCACCCGGGCGAAATATGCGCGCCCGGGCGTAATATGCTCACCCGAGATAAAATTGCACATCCGCGGGCGCTCATCCCCCCCCCGGGCGTGTGTTTTTCTCGTCGGGCATGCATTTTTAATAAAAAAGTGACCGCAACGGAGATTTGCCAAACAATTTATAAAGTGCTTCTCATTTTTGAAAATCTCTGCAAAATGAGTTCACCCAAACAGATCATCTTTTGCAATAGACATTTTTGAAAAGCACCTTTTCCTACCATCCTTTTGTCACAACTCCTTCTCCTTTCTGAAAAACCCTCCCAAACAGGCCCTATATTGCCACAACCATATATTATACTTATCTTCCTCATGTGAATATTTAGTATTTTTTTTAAATCGCCGCAGACATTCGCTGCATTTTTTTTAAAAGCGCCGCGGAAACTTTAGCAGCGTTTTAAAAAAACACCACGGAAACTTTAGTTACGGCGGCGATCGCTTTGGCGGCGCTTTCGCGGCGTTTTGTAAAACGCCGTGGAACGTTTCGCGGCGCTTGAAAAGCGCCGCGGAAAGCCCAAAAAAGCGCCGATGTAGTCCTCTTTTGTTGTAGTGTAAATAAGCTGCTCACTCTTATTGAAAATATTTTTTTTAGAATTCAATGTGGACGGCGGTCCACGCTCGCCCCTATGTGGGTCCGCCTTGTGCTACTTCTGCATTAAAAGATATGGGCTAATGTGGAATCGTAAAAGGGGCTGGAGAAATGTAGAAAGGGCTATTCTTGCGCAGATTTATAGGGATTTTCTAATTTTATTCGATTGGGATGAGATTTTCATGAATTTGCAAGTGTTTTCTATAAAATGTTCAAAGAAGCGGAGGCGGTTTGGAATCACTCGAGGCGGGGCTTCGTCTTTCTCACGGAGCGACGCGGAGGCGGTCCGGTGGTGGAGGAAGCTGTCGTCAATGAATTGGCAGGGTCTAAAATTGATTTACACTTATGATTACTCTTTATCTGTCATAGATTCATAACACTCCAACTAATCCGCGAGTGATTGTTGAAGAGGACCTACTAAAATCACTGCAGAAAATTGAGTCTCCGTTTGGCGCTGCGCTTTTACACCCGTGAGCTTGGGAAAAAATGCCACCGTCGTAGAATATATATTTGGCATGACAACAGTTATCACCGCCGCCAAGAAAAGAAAACTAATTTTGAGCATAAAAGTGGACGAAGTTGTTGGGCGTTCAGGAATGACGGTTCATAACCATCGCGTTCATGACCGCCGTGCCAAACGGAGCGGAGTAAAAAGTGCAAAAATGAGTTTACAACTAGTGTGACTGTCTTTATCAAAGTGACCACTAGCATGTGACCGTCGCTTACAACTACTTTTGCATTATTTATGCTCTCATTTATATTTCTTTTCCAAGAAAATTAGAAATCATATGAATGGCCATCCCCTTCTTAGAAGAGAATCTCAGCCTAGCTCTATATTTATTTATCACATGTAATTTCAGCATGACACCGCATATTAAGCAATATGGGACCATATATAAGATACCTACTTTCATTTATTCAACATTTCATATCTACATGCATCAAAATATGTTACTATCAATTTTAAACAATCCTCTTTTTTTTTTTGTGCAGTGTCCTTTTTTGTAATATATATATATATTTAAAAATATATACAAGAAAATTGACTTTTAGTGATTAATTTGTTTATCATTTAATGTTGGATTTTGATAAAATATTCATCTTTCAAATTAAAAATATAAATGCTCTAATAAATAAGAGGCAAAATTATAAAAGATAATTGTTTCATCGTAAAGATAAATGATTGCATAACTTAAGCGCTTACTCAAAGATAAATGCCTTTACTTACTCCTTGATGGATATATAAGAGAGCTTTGGCATCTAGCTTCTCCTCCTCCTCTAACATGAGATCTTTTGAAGCAATGATCTCTTTGTCTTTGGATTTTTCTTTAGTGGAGACTTCCGGAATACGATTTTTTGCGAGCCCACAGAGCCCTTGTGATTGAAATAAGAGTCTCATGTGGGTGGCACAAAAATCATAATCTTCTCCTTCAAAGATGGGAATCGCATTTGTTGAATATGTAAACAACTGGTTGTTGGTGATGGATGTCATGTGAGGAAAACTTGCGGTGATACAAAATGTGAAGCACAAATGAGCATATCACCATTTTCTGATGGCATAGAGCAAGATAGAACCTGGCTATGATACCACTGATGAGAATATCAAAAGCAAAAACACAGAAATTGAAAACAAAAAATGGATATCATAACTCATTCAAGATTCATTCATTTCATCCATACGTATTTCTTACACAGATAGGAGATATATATATATATCTTCCAATACATTGATATTAATTAAAACTTAAATGCAGATACATCGCATCTAGAGGAAATGTCTCTGATGCATAGGCTTCGGGAAAGAAACCCTTCGACTTCAGGTGAGACATTCTTCGACTTTAGGTAACCTCTCTTCATCTTCTAATAGTTATTGCTGTTTGAAACTGCTTGCTTGTGTCTCTGATTCTGATCTTCATTAATATTCTCAATACTTGTAAGCTTGCAGCGAATCACGGAGAGGTGAGGCGACCTTGTTTACCTACGACAGTGAGGAGCCGGATTGGCAGGCGGCGGAATGTGAGGAATTGCGGAGGAGACATGCTGGGATCACCGTGGAACCCTAAGTTTGCTGCAAGAGTAGAGGAGCGTGAATACTAATGCCGAAGGTCTCATTGCAAAGAACGGGTGGAAAAGCAGGTGGGAAGGGTATGTGAAGAATGACGAAATAACCTTAGATTTCAAATTAATTTGAATTTTTTGAAGACCAAATTCTAATGAGATGAGAGTAAAATTGATGAAATACTTAATGCAATTTATGTAAATAGTTGGAAGGGTAGTTTAGTCTTTCATATATTTTCTGTTATTTTAACTAAATCATCAAGAGCTGTATAAATAAATATCTATGTAATATGTTGAGTAATAAGAATTATTCTATTTCCCCATATCTCTCTCTCGATTTCTACCAGCATTCTCATTTTATCATGGTATTAGAGCAATGATCCACGATCTTCTTTCTCACATTGCTCGTTGAATCTCGTTGAACCTTAATCTGTCATGTTCTTCCTTTGTCAACACCATGGATATCACGAACAGTTCTTCCACAAAGATTGACGATGACGAGAAAACTCAAAATTCAAGAAACTCGAATTCAAATCTATTTTTACTGCAGAATTCAGATGTGCCAGGTATGCTGCTGGTTAGTCGAGTTCTTGAGGGGACCTCCAATTACATGCCATGGCGGAGATCCATGGAAATTGGTCTTGCTTGCAAGAATAAATTAGGATTCATCAATGGATCTGTGACTCAACCTGCAGAAGATGACACCAATCGATTCAAATGGGATAAGTAAACAACATGATTATTTCTTAGATAGTTGGTTCTGTTTCAAAGGAAATTGGGAATTCTATCCTACATGCCAATACATCAACCATTATGTGGAACAATCTTAAGCATCGTTTTTCTACCAACAACTGTTCCATGTCTTACAATTTACGCAAAGCTATTACCTCATGCCATCAAGAGGGGTTGAAAATTGAAACGTATTATACTAAACTAAAGCAGCTATGGGACGAATTGGATGCAATTACTCCTCTCCCCTCCTGCACCTCAAGTGTTGGTTGTAAGGTTTTGCAAGCTTGGAAAACATAACAAGAGGAACATAAGTTGATGCAGTTTCTGATGGGTTTAAATGATGTTTACAACTAAACTATTTCGTGTCCAAATCTTGTTAATGGAACTTTTACCCTCAATTGAAGATGCTTACAATATGGTACAACAAGAAGAGCGACAAATCAATACTTCTACCTTCTCTATGAGCGACCTCAATGCTGCTCTTATGGTTAGACAGGTACCAACTCCAGATTCTTACATCAGAACTCGGCAGCGCCCCCTTCATCTGGACAACAATCATGACATAAAAATACATTGTGGTGTGAGCATTGTCAACTTAGAGGGCATACCAAGGCCAAATGTTTTAAGATACATGGGTATCCTCTAAACTACGAAACAAAAAACTGGCAAAACACGAAAAAACAGATCCAACCTCAAGCTTACCATGTGGATTATACAAAACACAATTCTAAGGTTGAATCTGCTATTGCTGACACTCCTCAGTTGACTCTGTTGGAACCATAGCTTTTGATTTGAGTTAGGATTCACCTTTAGTATCTAAGTTTATATCATAACATATTGAATAACTTAGATTAAAATCTCATTAAGAAAGAAAGCTGAAAATAGACATATTATTAATAAGCAGAAAAAGAGAAAAGAAATAAAAATATCTTTTGTTCTCTGCGTTCGACAAATGTCGAACGGCGTTCGACAAATGTCGAACGGCGTTCGACAAATGTCGAACAGCGCTCGACAAATAGCCAGACAGCGCTCAACAAATATTCATCCGAACAGCGTTCGACAAATAGCGAACGGCGCTCGACGAACTCATCCAGACTCAGCAGGTCGACGAGATAAATCAAGATCGACAAAATATCTTATTTGCAGAGAACTGCTCAGCACATCAAAAGGCGCTCGACAAATGCCGTTCAGCACTCGACAAATTCTAGCCAGAAGCTCGACAAATATTATTTTCTGCTCTCTTTCTTTATGATATTTAACTTAGCCGTTGCGGATCAATAAATATTATAGCCGTTGCAGATCAGCTTTAATGAAGAGTAACGGCAGGTTATCTTCTCGAAGAGTCAAATCAATGATAGAGACTTTAGCTCTTCTCTTCTTTCCGAGAAGAGAATTCAAATTAAGAGCAAGGGTCCTCAGATTATAAAGGGAACTTACAGAAGAAAGAAAAATATACATATAATAAGACACACGACAGAGAAGAAAAAATTATCATGTTGTTCTTCAGTACTAACATCTTCCTGCAGATTCAAAATATCCTGAGACACCAATCACAACCATTTGCTCAGGGTCATCACTGCATAAGAGGAAAGAAGTGTTTGTACAATCAAGAGAAGAGAACTCCAGAACTGTCATCAACTTACATCAGACAGGGGGAGCTCTTCAACATCTTCATCAAGATCCATTCAACTTCAAACCAGGATCTTCAAGAGTCTTCTCATACAGAGAAGAACAATATAATTTCTGCTTTTATTTTTACTTCCTTACCCCATCCTGTACAGGGTTATAACTCCCTTCAAAAGTTAATCTCGGTGACAGGGCACCTTAGCAAAAACCTGCAGTTTGGTTAGAGCACCTTATCAACAACTCACCTGGTGAGAGGGCACCTTAACAACAACCTCATAGTGGATTCCTACCAGTGGGTAGAAGAGTAGACGTACCCAGTTGAGGGGAACTACTATACATCTTGTGTCATCTGGATGATTGTTTTATTTTTTTTCTTTGCACTCTTACTGCTTGTGTAAATTATTCTTTCAGGAAATACACATAAATATACATATCATTTATTTTTAAAACAAAACTTAATCAAAATCTTTTACTGAGATAAATAAGAACTAAACCCTCCACTTTCAATTGGTATCAGAGGGGTGTTGATCTCCATTATAGGCTAACACCTGGATCACAAAGATCACTTTAGTTCTTTCATATGTTCAACACAGTTTTTCAAAATGGCTCCATCAGTTTTCTCTATTACAGATCCACCTTTATGTAACTTGGATAGATTTGAGCTTTGGAAAATTAGAATTAAATTATATATGAATGCCATAGATGAGAACATTTACAAATCTATTTTGACAGGACTTCCCCTCATGACATCAAAGGCAGTTACACCTGCATTACCTAGTTCCATGGGCATCAAGTCTCCTTCGAGAGCAATGAAAGGGCCTGTTTACAAAAGAAAACGTGGCAACAGAGAGACTGATGTCACTGCCCGTGTTTGCAAAATGAAGCCAGATAAATTCAAAGCTGGTACTGATGATGGGCGGACTGATAAACATAAAGAACCTTCCCCATCCTCAGAAGCAGATGCCAAAGCCATGCAGATCTTGACTCAGTCAATGTCAAAAGACATTCTTCAAAAAGTTGAGAACTGCAAATCAGCCAAAGACATATGGACTCACTTACTGAAATGGTAAATAAAATTCCTTCCACTTCTACTAACTGTATTTATGATACAGATTCTTCAACAAATCTAAGTATAGAAGAAGAAGAAGAAGAACTTAGAGCTAGAGCTTTCTGCATGATGGCCATATATGGTGGTTCACATCAAATCCCAAATGCAGAAGCAGAAGTAGAAAAGGTAAATGAGGTAATATCAATTCAAAACCCTACCTCTAAAAATCACAAATCTTCTTTTAAAATAACTTTTACCAATTTAACAAAATATAACATAAAAATAAAGAAGTAAACAAATATAAATCATTTGATTTCCGAACATAACAAACCTAAAGAAGAACAAAATGACTTTTTAAAACACAAACTTGAACATTTTTTTAAAGAAAAACAAATTGATTATGTTCAACAATTTCAAGAAAAATTTTTAAATTTATATTTTAATGAAATAAAAAGGCTAAAACTGCTAAACCTTTCAACTCTAATAAAATTCAAAGAAGCTTTCTAATTAATTTCTCACCATTAAACTCCATCCCAATTCAAACAGCAAATCTAAAATTTACATGGATTGTTTCCATCATAAAAACTATGTTAAGACAACTTTGTATTCTTACAGACTTCTCCAAATCAGTTTGAACATTCTACTGTAGCTGCATTGATCAGTATTGATCATAGCACTGAGTGTGAGTCTCTTCTGATAAGGGGATTCTATGAGAAAGAAAATGTCTGCAATGTTTTTATCTAAAAACATTCCTTAAAATCCATTAACAGCTGTAGCAATTCAAGATATTAAAAACATATTAACTCAAATCTAGATCAAATGAGTTGCTTAAATAAAATAATTTAAAGAGTCTACAGAAGAAAATTGAAAACTAAAACCAAGTGAGAGAAAAAATGAGAACATCAGAGAAGCCAAGTGAGAGACACAAATCTCAAACAAAACTTAAATCTGTATAAAGGTTGCTGCAATTAGAAATTTTAAATAGGCTGAAATTAAAAATTTTAACCTCAAAAAAAAAATGATGAGCTGCTGCAACTGAAAATTCTAAAAATCATTTTAAGATTACCAGGTCACTAGTTTTGTTTTGATCCCAACTCAAATAGGGGGAGATTGTTGGAACCATAGCTTTTGATTTGAGTTAGGATTCACCTTTAGTATCTAAGTTTATATCATAACATATTGAATAACTTAGATTAAAATCTCATTAAGAAAGAAAGCTGAAAATAGACATATTATTAATAAGCAGAAAAAGAGAAAAGAAATAAAAATATCTTTTGTTCTCTGCGTTCGACAAATGTCGAACGACGTTCGACAAATGTCGAACAGCGCTCGACAAATAGCCAGACAGCGCTGGACAAATATTCATCCGAACATCGTTCGACAAATAGCGAACGGCGCTCGACGAACTCATCCAGACTCAGCAGGTCGACGAGATAAATCAAGATCAACAAAATATCTTATTTGCAGAGAACTGCTCAGCACATCAAAAGGCGCTCGACAAATGTCGTTCAACGCTCGACAAATTCTAGCCAGAAGCTCGACAAATATTATTTTCTGCTCTCTTTCTTTATGATATTTAACTTAGCCGCTGCGGATCAATAAATATTATAGCCGTTGCAGATCAGCTTTAATGAAGAGTAACGGCAGGTTATCTTCTCGAAGAGTCAAATCAATGATAGAGACTTTAGCTCTTCTCTTCTTTCCGAGAAGAGAATTCAAATTAAGAGCAAGGGTCCTCAGGTTATAAAGGGAACTTACAGAAGAAAGAAAAATATACATATAATAAGACACACGACAGAGAAGAAAAAAATTATCCTGTTGTTCTTCAGTACTAACATCTTCCTGCAGATTCAAAATATCCTGAGACACCAATCACAACCATTTGCTCAAGATCATCACTGCATAAGAGGAAATAAGTGTTTGTACAATCAAGAGAAGAGGACTCCAGAACTGTCATCAACTTACATCAAACAGGGGGAGCTCTTCAACATCTTCATCAAGATCCATTCAACTTCAAACCAGGATCTTCAAGAGTCTTCTCATACAGAGAAGAACAATATAATTTCTGCTTTTATTTTTACTTCCTTACCCCATCCTGTACAGGGTTATAACTCCCTTCAAAAGTTAATCTCGGTGACAGGGCACCTTAGCAAAAACCTGCAGTTTGGTTAGAGCACCTTATCAACAGCTCACCTGGTGAGAGGGCACCTTAACAACAACCTCATAGTGGATTCCTACCAGTGGGTAGAAGAGTAGACGTACCCAGTTGAGGGGAACTACTATACATCTTATGTCATCTGGATGATTGTTTTATTTTTTTTCTTTGCACTCTTACTGCTTGTGTAAATTATTCTTTCAGGAAATACACATAAATATACATATCATTTATTCTTAAAACAAAACTTAATCAAAATCTTTTACTGAGATAAATAAGAACTAAACCCTCCACTTTCAGACTCTTGGACAGATAACTCAACATCTTAGTCTTCTTACACCTTCAACTAAGACTCCTCATTCGGTTTCTGAAAATTCTGCTCAGAAATTGGCAGGTATCTACTCACACTTATCAAATAGGCATTCAAATGATACTTGGCTCTTTGATAGTGGGGCAGCTGACCATATTTCTCATTGCTTTGATTTACTAATCACTCCAAAGAAACTCATCCCACCACAAAACTGTTTACTTGCCAGATGATTCATCTTCATCTATTACCCACATTGGCAATGTTCAAATTATATCTTCTATTTTGTTACATTATGTGTTTTTTATACCCAAGCATGGATTATTTTGCCACTCTACTCACTCCGTTTTACCCACCAATGGATCTTTCCCTTTATTCAAAGTCATTCTACTGTTACTATTGATAAAACCCTGTTATGGCACCATAGACTGGGCCATATTTCTTTTGATAAACTTCAACAACTTACTTGTTTGTTACCTGATTCTCCTATTATTACTAAAATGCAATGTGATGTTTGCCCTCTTGCTAAACAAACACGTCTCACATTTCATAAACATGATCACTTTTGTGAAAATGTGTTTGATGTCGTTCATTGTGATGTATGACCACCATATAAAAGCCCGACTAATTTTGATTTTCGTTATTTTTTAACTCCTGTTGATAATTACACATGCAATACATGGACGTATTTGATTATTTGTAAATCTGAAGTTCCAGGTTTGCTTCAATCTTTCTTCCATCTCATTCTTAATCAATTACATTGCTCCATCAAAATATTTCGAATCGATAATGGTTCTGAATTCTATAATAATAACTTCAAACAATTTTGTCTTGATCATGTAATTCTCCATCAAAGTAGTTGTGTATATTCTCCACAACAAAATGGAATTTCTGAGCGCAAGCATCGACATATATTGAGCAAGAGCTCTTCATTTTCAAGCTTCTTTGCCTATAGAATTTTGGGGGGAATGTGTTCTCACTGCAGCACATATAATCAATAAAATCCCTTCTACGGTTTTACAAAATTAAACCCCTTATGAGCTCCTCTTCCAAAAAACCCTACCTATCATCATTTAGGAATATTTGGTTGTCTTTGTTTTGCTTCTACTACTATGTCAAATTGAGACAAATTTTCTCCAAGAGATTCTCATTGCATTTTCATTTGTTATCCTCTACATCAGAAAGGATACAAACTTTACAATTTTGATACTCAACCAATATTTATGAGTCAAAACGTTCACTTTACAAAAATAGTTTTTTTCTTTTTCATACGTCCGTTCACAAGTCCTCCACCCCCACCACACACTCTACCTTACCCTTACTCCTTCCTTTTCCTACAGATTCTGAAGACTTTATCCCTTAAACTTCTATTCCTTCACTTGATACTACTCCAGATAGACTTGATTCTACGTCCAACTTTTAACATCATGTTCTGTCATCCTTACCCCTTCCTGTCATTCAACCAAGACAATCTATCAGGTACTGAAAACCTCCTTCATGGCACAATGATTATATTTGCTCCTCTACTTTTCCCAATAAACATATTGTCCTTTCGAATGGAACTGCAAAATCACCTCTGATTTCTCGACTCACACCTCCAACAGAGTCTTCCTCTTATAAAGAGGCTTATCAACATCCTGCTTGGAGAAATGCCATGACCCTTGAAATCAAAGCTTTAGAAGACAACCACACTTGGGTTGTTACCTCTTTACCTCCAGATAAGTGTGCAATTGGCTTTAAATGAATTTACAAAACCAAATATTAGCTGGATGGGTCCATTGAACGCTACAAAGTGCGCTTAGTTGCAAAGGGTTATGCCTAAATTGAAGGATTAAATTTCCAATATACATTTTGTTGAAACCCGGATACCGGTTCAACTATGTTCGAGACTTGGGGAGTGACCAAAGGCTACTTGTTTAGTGGTCGACCCACGGGAGACAAGGTGATAAAAAGCTAGAGGGCCTAAAGAACAACTCTGAACTGCCTATAAATAAGACCCGTGTGCTGCAGCGAGGAGGTCCTGCCACATACCCGGAAGTCTATAGGAACTTTCCCTCCTAAAGCTAATGCTGAGCTCGGCACAAGAGAGGCAAACAATGAACTTGCCCACCATAGGGGGGTGAAGGTGGCTTCTACTTGTGCTTTAGGGTCTTATTTATAGGCAAATCTAAAATGGACTGCGAATTGTTGCTCCCATCTTCTGAAATATACTCACCCCAGGTGGGCGAGTTCTTCTGTACTCACCCCAGGTGGGTGAGTTCTTCTGTACTCGCCCCAGGAGGGGAGTTCTTCAGTACTCGCCTCAGGTGGGCGAGTTCTTCTGTACTCGCCCCAGGTGGGCGAGTTCTTCTGTACTCGCCCCAGGTGGGCGAGTTCTTCTGTACTCGCCCCAGGTGAGCGACAGGTGGGCGAGTTCTTCTGTTCTCGCCCCAGGTGGGCGAGTTCTTCTGTACTCGCCCCAGGTGGGCGAGTTCTTCCGTTCTCTCCCCAGGTGGGTGAGTTCTTCTGTACTCCCCCCAGGTGGGCGAGTTCTTTTGTACTCGGCCCAGGTGGGCGAGTTCTTCTGTACTCGCCCCAGGTGGGTGAGGTCTTCTGTACTCGTCCCAGGTGGGTGAGGTCTTCTGGACTCGCCCCAGGTGGACAAGTTTTTCTGCACTCGCCCTAGGTGGGCGAGTTTTTCTGCACTCGCCCTAGGTGGGCGAGGTATGATCTCGATGAATTACGGGTTATACACAATCCCTGCTTTTTTCGAGCTCGATACGAACTCGGAAAAACAATGTAAGACTCGTGGTTCGGAGAGACGGATACTAGACAATATGCCACTCAATATCCCCCATAGGACCTTCGCTAGACGAGCGAGCTCAACTGAAGGTGGAGAAGATTCGACACCTTCCAGGTCATTTGCTAGACCAGCGAGCTCAACTAGAGGTGGAGAAGATTCGACACCCTCCACGCCATTTACTAGACGAGTGAGCTCAACTGGAGCTGGAGAAGAGTTGGCACCCTCCAGGCCATTCGCTAGACGAGCGAGCTCAACTGGAGGTGGAGAATATTCGACACCTTCTATGCCATTCGTTAGACCAATGAGCTCAACTGGAGGTGTGTAACATCCCAATTTTAAAAAGGGGTCTAACCGGTTCAGTTGAACCCTTGGAAGAACTTAGGTCGGGTCACAGGACAACCACGGCCCGACCTTCGCCACATAAATGATGGTCATTTTAGAGAAATGACTGTTTTGAGTATAGTAGCGCGTCGCGACTACGCTATTTTAGTATAATAAGCATACGTGCTCCGAATTGAATTCCGTCAGTTGCATTAGACTCGTATGACCGATACGAGTGCAACTGAACTCATTTTGTTCCAATCCAAGGTCGTTTTGAGAAAACGACTATTTTGAGTAATATCGAGCGTCGCAACAACGCCATTTTCAAATGTTAAGCAAACGAACTCCAAATTGAATTCTGTCAGTTGCGTTAGACTCGTATGGCCGATACGAGTGCAACAGAATTCGTTTCGTTCCAATCCGAGATCGTTTGGAGAAAGCGACTATTTTGAGTAATATCGAGCGTCGCAACAACGCCATTTTAGAATATTTAGCAAACGAACTCCGAATTGAATTTTGTCAGTTGCATCAGACTTGTATAGCCGATACGAATGCAACAAAATTTGTTTCGCTCAATTACGACGTCATTTGGTCAATTAAATAAAAATATTGCTCGTAAAATTATAAGAATTTCGAGATACGTAAACGCTTGATTTCAACCCCGGCACATCACCGATGACTCAACACTCGACGACTCGGACCTACTATGACTTTGACCCACCTAGGGGACCCACCCGAGGGTTGACTTCGGTCAAACCTCTTTAGAAAGTTATTTTGACTATTTTAAAAACCCCTCCACCACTCCCCAAACTCAACATCTACCAATGCCATCATGGGCCCCCCCTCATGGGCTCTATTTTCAGCAAGGTGGTTAGGCCTTGGGCCAATCCAATAGGAGGCTCTCTCTCTCTCCTTCACCTCTTCTCTCTCTCTCTCTCTTTCTTTCCCTCACATGGCTAAATGACCTAGCTAGGCTTATAGGTTGTACAACCCACCATTGAGGGGCTGCCACCTATCCTGGACAGCTGAGAGGAACTCATCCCTCCTCCTCCATGAGGGATTAGTCCCACATCGAGGAGAAGAAGAGGGGAGGCTCCTCCAACCCCTACAAAAGAAGCCCCACCTCCTCCAGAGCAGACACACCCTCTCCCCCAGCTCAGTTGAGCCCAAGCCACCCCCTGCCGGAGCCCCACCTCGCCGGAAAACCCAAACCCGAGCTCCACCACCCTCCACCACCTCCAATGGCGGAACTCGTCGGAAGCTCTCGGAGGCCCCCAACCAAAGTGGATCCTTCTCCTCTCCTCCCTCCCTAACTCCCGGACGCATCGCATGCAAACTCCGGCGACCGGAGCGCCGCCGCCGCCCCCCTTCTCCTCCATGCAGATTTTGATAAAAGTTAACTCCGGCGGTGGCCGGCGGCGGCAGGCTGCCGGACCACCGCCGGAGGGAGCGCCCGCCCCCGTATAGTCGATCGGGGGCGGAGCCACGGCCGGCCGGTGGCCGGACGCCGGCGGGTGGCCGGACGCCGGCGGGGAAAGCCCGCAAGGGGAGGAGGCGGCGTACAGGAAGAGGCTCTGTCCAAATATTTATAAAATTTTATAAATGATTTATATTACCGTATTAGAATTTTCTGGGCCTTATAGGAAGCCCAAATGCAAAAACTTTGAACATAAAAGTTGCTCATCTTAGCAAGGGCTACCTTCTGTAAAAATTTCATAATTTTTGGAAGAAGCTAAGTATTTTTAGAAATTAAAACACTATGTTTTTTGGGGTTTTTGAATTATCAGAGGGCCGTAATAATGATCGAAAATTTTGAGAAAATTTGGGAAGCTTCCTACTACTGACCTACATCTACTGTAATTATTTTGGAATTTTTGAAATGAGTTTACTATTTTTAGATGCTAAAAATCTATGTTATGAATTAATAATAAATTACGCTCTCCTCCAACATGTCTCCAAAAATTATGGAAAGCTTGGGAGGTTGGATCGCACCCTCTAAAAAGTTTGGGTAGTTTTAAAAGTAAAAATATCGACGCGCAGTTAAGATCGCAATCGCGAGACGACGCCGTCAATTCAATAACCTCAAGATAATTAAAAATGTGAAATCAAGACACACGAAAATAAAGAACCTCATAAAATATAAGTAAGCTCCTATGAACGGAGAAAGAACAGAATTTCCTCCTATGAACGGAGATGGAACAAAATTTCCTCCTATGAACGGAGATGGAACAGAACTTTCCTCCTATGAACGGAGATGGAACTGAAGCCTCCTGATTATGGAGTGATTGGACTACTAACCCTTTTATTTATTATGCTCTCCAGTCTCGCACTGGTCCTGCATTTACTTTCTGCATTTATTTTCAGTAATCTAGTCTCGCACTGGTCCTTTATATACTGCTTTCTGTACTTTCAATTCTCCAGTCTCGCACTGGTCCTGATATTATGGCATCTGCTTTCGGCCTATTATATTCCTGATATTATGACATCTGCTTTCGGCCTATTTTACTGCTTGATATTATGGCCCCTGCTTCCTGCCTTTATTGCTGCTTATGATTTAAATGCCTACTAATTTAGCGTCGACCTGAAGATGGGACATTCCTTCAGCGTCAACCCTAAATAGTGCCGAACTGGTCGCCGTTTGTAGAGCCGAGCGGACAGATCGATGTTTTGGCTTTCTCTTCTGTATTGCCTATAATTTAGAGTTGACGTGAAGATGGGACATTCCGTCAGCGTCAACCCTAAATAGTGCCGAATTGGCCGCCTCTTGTAGAGCCGAGCGGACAGATCGATGTTTTGGTCTTCTCTTCTGTATTGCCTATAATTTAGAGTTGACGTGAAGATGGGACATTCCTTCAGCGTCAACCTTAAATAGTGTCGAACAGTCCGCCGCTTGTAGAGCCGAGCTGACAGATCGATGTTTTGGCCTTCTCTTCTGTATTGCCTATAATTTAGAGTTGACGTGAAGATGGGACATTCCTTCAGCGTCAACCCTAAATAGTGCCGAAATGGCCGCCGCCTGTAGAGCCGAGCGGACAGATCGATATTTTGGTCTTTTCTTCTTTATTGCCTATAATTTAGAGTTGACATGAAGATGGGACATTCCTTCAGCGTCAACCCTAAATAGTGCCGAACTGTCCGCCACTTGTAGAGCAGAGCGGACAGATCGTGGTTTTGGCCTTTTCTGCTTTATTGTCTATAATTTAGAGTTGACGTGAAGATGAGACATTCCTTCAGCGTCAACCATAAATAGTGCCGAACTGTCCGCCGCTTGTAGAGCAGAGCGGACAGATCGATGTTTCGGCCTTTTCTTCTTTATTGCCTATAATTTAGAGTTGACGTGAAGATGGGACATCCCTTCAGCGTCAACCCTAAATAGTGTCGAACTGTCCGCCGCTTGTAAAGCAGGAAGAGCAGAGCGGACAGATCGAAGTTTTGGTCTTTTCTGCTTTATTGTCTATAATTTAGAGTTGACGTGAAGATGAGACATTCCTTCAGCGTCAACCCTAAATTGTGCCGAACTGTCCGCCGCTTGTAGAGCAGAGCGGACAGATCGATGTTTTGGTCTTTTCTTCTTTATTGCCTATAATTTAGAGTTGACATGAAGATGGGACATTCCTTCAGCGTCAACCCTAAATAGTGTCGAACTATCCGCCGCTTGTAGAGCCGAGCGGACAGATCGATGTTTTGGCCTTTTCCTCTTTATTGCCTATAATTTAGAGTTGACGTGAAGATGGGACATTCCTTCAGCGTCAACTCTAAATGGTGCCGAACTGGCCGCCGCTTGTAGAGCAGAGCGGACAATTCGATGTTTTGGTTTTTCTTCTTTATTGCATATAATTTAGAGTTGACGTGAAGATGGGGCATTCCTTCAGCGTCAACCCTAAATAGTGCCGAACTGGCCGCCACTGGTAGAGCCGAGCGGACAGTTCGATGTTTTGGTTTTTCTTCTTTATTGTATATAATTTAGAGTTGACGTGAAGATGGGGCATTCCTTCAGCGTCAACCTTAAATAGTACCGAACTGGCTGCCGCTCTCGCAGCAGCGCAGACGAATTGATGTTTTGGGGTTTTATTCCGTATTGACATTAATTTAGATTTGACGGGAACACCATGTGCCTTCGGGAAATAATTCCTACAGGAATGAAATGTGCCTTCGAGAAATAATTCCTACGGGAATGAAATGTGCCTTCGAGAAATAATTCCTACGGGAATGAAATGTTGCCTTCGAGAAATAATTCCTATGGGAATGAAATGTTGCCTTCGAGAAATAATTCCTACGGGAATGAAATGTCCCTTCGGGAAATGTGCCTTCGGAGAATATAGGATGGCCGATGAGTTTTACTCTAAGGCAACCCGCAGGACGTATGGTCTGGGAGGGCAACCCGTGCGAAACTAATAGAACTACGTGGGTTTGAGATCGTATGCAGGACGATACGGAGTACGTAGGCGGTGGTCGTGGGAAGACTGCATCGGCCCAATAAGAGTCCAGATATCCCCTCCCTTATAACTGTTATATTATGTTTGTGTGTTAGTAGGAGTTGGATTCTGTTTGTAGTTCTAATAACTTGTCTTTAGCACAGGTGATAGGTGTGGATGAAGCCACAGAGCAGGCTACTTCTGGTACAAGTTGTTAAGCCGCATCCATTTTGTTGTGCCCCACCTCACAACATTTATATATTGGCAATGAATTAATGCGGCGGAGGTATGGATGCTATTCATACAGGTCTTGAGTTTAAGGTTTCTGTGATGATTAATCTTCCGCTATATTACTACGTCTTCTACTAAGTGCTGTAAAGTGCACTCTTTAATGAAATCTTCCGCTAGAATGTCGATTTCTTACTCTGTTGATGTGTAGTGACTTTCGCTTAACACCACCCCAATGCATGACCTTGGAGTGTTCAAGGAAGGGGGTTGAAGAAGCTGGTACCTTCACCCTTCGTGATCGCTTCGGCGTCGCGCAAAAAAGGTGGTGTGCGATAAGATCCCCCGGTCGGACCGTCGATTTTGGAGGGGGGGGGGGTCTTACAAGGTGGAGATGATTCGACACCATACAGGACATTCGCTAGACCAGCGAGCTTAACTAGAGGTGGAGAAGAGTCGACATCTTTCAGGCCATTCGCTACATGAGCGAGCTCAACTGAGGTGGATAAGAGTCAACACCTTCCAGGCCATTCACTCCATGAGGGAGCTCAACTAGAGGTGGAGAAAAGTCGACACCCTCCAGGCCATTCGCTAGACGAGCGAGCTCAACTAAAGGTGGAGAAGATTCGACACCTTCCAGGCCATTCGCTAGAATAACGAGCTCAACTGGAGGTGGAGAAGATTTGACACTTTCTAGGCCATTTGCTAGACCAGCGAACTCAACTGGAGGTGGAGAGAAGTCAACACCTTCCAGGCCATTCTCTAGACGACTGAGCTCAACTGGAGGTGGAGAAGAGTCAACACCTTCCAGGCTATTTGCTAGACGAGCAAGCTCAACTAGAGGTGGAGAATAGTCGACACCCCCTGAAAGTATCTAGTTGCGGCCTAAATCACCTAGAGGGGGGTGAATAGGTGGATTCTATGTCTTTATGCGGAATTAAAAATTTAACACAGAAAAGCAAGCAAACAACCACAGCACAGACACAAGGATTTTATAGAGGTTCCCCGATGTGGGTAGTCCTCTTTCCCGCCTCGCCTATCTAGCACTTTGAGGCTAGACTCGGCTACTTCACCAATCTCAGATTATAATTAATCTTACACCTCGGAGTTAAAACTCCTACAACTCGGAGTATACAACTCCTACAACTCGGAGTATAACAACTCCTACAACTCAGAGTATAACAACTCCTACAAATAATCTCGGAGTGAAAAACTCCTACAAAAGAAAAGATATGGAAACACAATACTTCTTCTTAACCTCTAAAGAGAATAACTTCAGATCTTGAAAACTGAGTCTTCTTCTCAACCTTGAAAGAAAGCTTGGCACTTGAAAGATGTGAAGAGAGAAGACTTGGCTAACCAGATCTGAATAGGCCCTTTGACTTACTTGAAAGAATCTTCAATAAAGAGAGCAGCAATAAGATCAAAGGCCTTCTTCTGAGAAATCTCTAACAACAAAAGAGAAAGGATCTTGAGCAGTAAATGTTAGGTCTCAGAATTCTTGTTCAGCAAAAGAGAAAGGAGATCGATTTTTTTAACTTTTTCTTTTCTGAACAGTCGGCTGAAGAAGGTTTTTAGATCGATTCATAAGATGGATTTTCTTGCCCTAAAATAAGGATTTATTTATAGGGAGGTCTTCAACGGCTCTTGCGACAAAGAAGGGAGAGGCGACACGTGTACTGCTCATGTCGGCTAACCCTAATTTTCAAAAACGAAACGAGGATTTGAAATCCGTCTGTCCGTCATTCGTCGGGATTCGTCGGGAGTACACGAGAACATCCGACGAATTGACTTAGCTGCAGAGTTTTCCTTCACAACCCAGTCAGAATGACCTCTGTCAGCATTCGTCGGGATTCGTCGGAATGACCCGAGTCATCTCGACGAATGGACTTGGCTTCAGAAATTTCTTCATAACCTAGCCAAAATGACTTCTGTCAGCATTCGTCGGGATTCGTCGGAATGACCCGAGTCATCTCGACGAATTGACTCAGCAGAAATTTTCTTTTCTTCTGAAAGCCTGCTCCACTCCTCAACCTTGAAAACCTTCAGTCATGAGTATATGAAGTGCACCCCAAAAGAGAGATTACACATGGACCAACACTTTGTTCTATTCAATGAGGGATTACATTGTTTAGAACTGTGTTTGGTGATCCATTGCAACCTGACTTTGGTGTGCACTTAGCATTACAACCTGTCATAACACATCTAAACAAAAGACATCAAATACAAATACAATTCATTTTAGTTTACTAGGGGACATCTTCAAATCAAGGTGATTGTAGACACAATACCCAACAATCTCCCCCTATTTGAAGATGTCATAACCCTAGGCACTAACTTGAATTGCACAGAAGGAATACTAAATAAGAATGCAGAACCCAGGCAGTAATATATATAAGGAAAAACAGAGTAGGACTAAATGTTTTAGCTTAACACAAAAGAAATGTGTATATATATATAAGCAAAGAAAACATCAAGATTCCAGATAAGCACAGCTTATTCATGACCTTTGCCTTTCATCTTTGCAAACATTCTGTCCACTGCCTCAGATTTCTTCTTCAGTTCTGAATCCATTCTCTCAAAAAATGCCTTTGGCTTAGGCCAGTATTTGTCAGGAGCAGACTCTTTAGATCCACCATTCTTGAAGTGAATTCTTCTTTCATTTGTCCTTTTCTCAAACTTGCTCCATTCTTCTGAACTATAATGGTCACTGACTTTTTCATTCTGATTGCTGACTCTATCAAAAGCAGAGAGAATAATACTTTTGGAGATGGGGCTCCAACTTTCTTGGAAGTTTCTAGGAGGAGGCCTATCAAAAAATTCTCTGATCTTCTTAAGTGGATTAGACCTCTTAGCAGATGGCTTATCAGCAAAAAGCTTCCTTTTTAAGGACTTCTCAGAGGGATCAGCAAAAAGAGAGCTGTCAGGATCTTGAACAAGGGATGGATCATCCCACAATTCCTGATAAGATGAAGCAGGGATGACTTCATCAGCAAACACAGAATCCTCAACAGGATTTGGAGAGAAACTAGGTGTAAGACCCCCCCTCCAGAATCGACGGTCCGACCGGGGGGTCTTATCGCACACCACCCTTTAGCACGACGCCGAAGCGACTCCGAAGGGTGAAGGCACAAGCTTCTCCAACCCTTTTCCTTGAACACTCCGAGGTCACGCCTAGGGGTGGTGTTAAGCGAAAGTCACTACACACCAACAGAGTAAGGAAGCAGTATTTTAGCGGAAGACATTATTAAGGAGTGTGCTTTGTTACCCTTAGCGGAAGACATTATTAGAGAGTGCGCTTTGTTACCCTTAGCGGAAGACATTATTAAAGAGTGCGCTTTGTTACCCTTAGCGGAAGACATTATTAAAGAGTGCGCTTTGTTACCCTTAGCGGAAGACATGGTTTACAGCGGAAGATTAAATATCACAGAAACCACAATTTCAAAGCCTGTATGAGTAATATCGATTTCGCCGCCGCAATAAATCCTATCCATCAAGGCTTAGTTGCCATTATATATATATATACCCTGAGATAAGGCTCAACAAAAGGAGATGCGGCTTAATAAAACTTTATACCTGTCGTAGCCTGATCCGTGGCTTCATCCACACATAGGTGCTGTCACTCATCCGCACCTGTCACCTGTGCTAAAGACAAGTTGTTAGAACTACAAACAGAATCCAACTCCTACTAACACACAAACATAATATAACAATTATAAGGAAGGGGATATCTGGACTTGTATTGGGCCGAGGCGGTCTTCCCACGACCACCGCCTACGTACTCCGTATCATCCTGCATACGGCCTCAGACCCACGTAGTTCTATTAGTTTCGCACGAGTTGTCGTTCCTAGACCGTCCATCGTGCGGGTTGCCTTAGAGTAAAACTCATAGGCCATCCGATTTTATCCCTCGTCACATTCCCGAAGGCAACATTTCATTCCCGTAGGAATTATTTTCTCGAAGGCAACATTTCATTCCCGTAGGAATTACTTTCTCGAAGGCAACATTTCATTCCCGTAGGAATTACTTTCTCGAAGGCAACATTTCATTCCCGTAGGAATTACTTTCTCGAAGGCAACATTTCATTCCCGTAGGAATTACTTTCTCGAAGGCAACATTTCATTCCCGTAGTTTTGTAGAAGGAGAGAAGACGAACTCTTTATAAGCTTAGCATATCTCTATCCGAGAAGGTACCACTAATTTAACTCGGCTGGCAATCAAATCCAACCTGCCTACATAGGGCACAACTGCATTCTTGTAGACTTTCGTCGATCACTTGAATGCTTGGTAATCAAACCCAAGACACTCATAAGCTTTATAGGCACAAGAAGTAGCACAGTAGTGTGAAAGAGAGAAATAAGATGAGGAGAGATGAGGTGTATATCATAGTAGACCATGAGTGGTCAACTCCCATAGTCATTCCATTCTCACACGAATTCGTTACCTCATACAAGACGCCACTTTTATGTATAACCGACTCAACCTCTAATAGTGAGGCTCCTGGAAGAGTAAATTATGAAAATTCATTTAACGTTTGCCGTATGAAAATGGAGCCCATACGGTCATGTCAACAATCTAATTCCACATAGGGATTGCCGCATCAGATGGAGCTCACATGGTCATGCCATCAATCTCATTCCATATAGAGATTGCTGCATAAGAATGGAGCTCGCATGGTCATGCCAACAATCTCACTTCATATAGAAATTATTTTCACAAAACCCATCCAAGTGCGCCACTAAACACTGAACCAATGCGGGCCGACAATCATCATTAGGAACTTCCCATATTTTCCTTATGGCTTCTAATTCGAGCTCTTAATAGGCACCCCATAAACGAAATCATCCATTGGCGGGTACGTGTTGCATCACCCCCGAGAGCCTATTCCTCTCTTCAACAATTTTCTCCATGTCTATTCACAGCCAACCCACTAATATAATTAATTGGAACTGTAATTTGTAGACAAGCTAAAGAGGAGGCAAGTGTTAGTGGGGGAGTGAGAGATAACCTTCTTGCCATATGTAGAGGGAGAGAGAGTCAACTTTCATGTCATATATATAGAGAGTGAGAGGTAGCGTAATTAAGCCTCCATCTGATTTGGAGTAGTTCACCCCAATCTATACCTTGCCATGAGACCTTCGCTGTGACAAAGCTTCGAGGAGGAGGAGGAAGAGAGGGTGGAGCTACCATACCTTGTCGTGAGCTATGAAGGGCAACCCCCTTCTTAACACAACAGGAAAGTAAGCATCCCCCATTAACAGCTCACAAGACAGCCCCCAATTCAACAAGGAGCAGCCCCCAACATCAGCTCACAAGGCAGCCCCCAATTCAACAAGGAGCAGCCCCCAACATCAGCTCTCAAGGCAGCCCCCAATTCAACAAGGAGCAGCCCCCAACCTCAGCTCACAAGGCAGCCCCCAATTCAACAAGGAGCAGCCCCCAACATCAGCTCTCAAGGCAGCCCCCTACTAACAAGGAGCAGCCCCCAACCTCAGCTCACAAGGCAGCCCCCAATTCAACAAGGAGCAGCCCCCAACCTCAGCTCACAAGGCAGCCCCCAATTCAACAAGGAGCAGCCCCCAACATCAGCTCTCAAGGCAGCCCCCTACTAACAAGGAGCAGCCCCCAACCTCAGCTCACAAGGCAGCCCCCAATTCAACAAGGAGCAGCCCCCAAGTTCTGAGCATCATAAACAAATTAAGAGATATAAGAGGAAGAGGGGTAGACAAAGATGAAGAAGAAGAGAGAAGAAACTCTCCTATTCCAGCCTCCTTCCAGCAATAATGATGGCTGCACGGGTTGCCCGCGAAGCCTCTCCCCGGACCATCCTCAATGCTCTAAACATAGTAGAAATAAACTACATCTTCATTTCATTTCAAGTTCTCGTCCTTCATCGCCTCACATTGAAGGAAAATAATAACAAGATCCTTTATATTTAGCCCACATAATGAAACCCTGTATGAAAGTTTCTTTTTCAAAAAAAAAAAACTTCTCATCAAGTACATCAACTACAACAAAACAGGCCTGCTTTTGAACTAGCTTTATATATACATATATTGACACACACACATATATATATATATATATGAACTTGCACAGAAAGAAAGAGAGAGAGAGAGAGAGAGAGAGAGAGAGAGAGAGAGAGGAGGGCGGTGAGTGCGGTGGTTATGAACTGTCGTGGGTGAATGTCCGACCTCATCTAAGGAACTTTAACCACATTTATGTTCAAAACTAGTTTCCTTCTCTTGGTGGCGGCCACAACCGTTGACACCTACATTCTATGACAATGATGTTTTTATCCAAACTCACCAGAGCTAAAACGTGGAGCCAAACAAAGACTAAGAGAAATAGAAGCATGTAGCAACCAGAGGCTCAGATGACTTAAAGTAGTGGGAGAAAAAGGAGAAAGACGGAGAAGGAACTCTCATCTTCCAACCTCCATCCAACAATAATTATAGTTGCACGGGTTGCAGGGGAAGTCTCTCCTCAAGCCGTCCTCCAAATCAAAACCAATGCTAAAAGAAATTAGAAAATGCATAGGGTTACCATAACCAGATGAAGATATGCTCAAGTAAGAGGCGGAGAAGGAGTAGGAGTTCCTCTTGTCACGCCCCAACTTCTCATCCAGAACTGAGAGGAGGAAGGTAAGCAGGAGAGGGAGAGCTTGAATCTTCCCGATGTGAAGCTGTAGCTAGCTCTCGCCATCAGGCCCGATTCCGACAGAGCTTCGAGGAGGGGGAGAGGAGGGGGAAAGATGAGGTGTGTCTGAACTTGGCCGGGGAAGCCCCTTGTATAGCCAGGGTCGACCAACCGGACGCCCCCAGCGAGCACGCCCCTCGTTTTTTTTGGCCCCTGGTTTTTCCGCCCCCCTGTTTTCCTCCCAGCCCTACTTGCTGGTTTTGATTTGGGATTTTCAGCCCACCCCCCTTTACAAGTTTTATAATATATATATATACATATATATATATATATATTGATAATTATATTTATAATCATGTATATATATACCTATATGTACATATAACTTAACTCCCAAAATAAGTGCGACTAAAATGTGCAGAGGGTGTCGTCATGTTCGTATCAACCCTACGAAGCTAACGAAATCATCCGAAGTTGGTTTCGTGTTTGTTTACTCATAATTATTTGCTTGAGACGACACGTAGCTTAAAATAACTCATTTCAGCTAACTTTCTCAAGGCTCCTCAGATTTGGGTGAAACGAATTGCATCGCGTTGGTATTGATCACACGAGTTCGTTGCAACTGACTAGGGTGAATTTGGGGCTTGTTTGCCCAATATTTTAAAATGGCGTTGTTGTGGCGCTCGACGTTTACTCAAAATAGTGGTTTTCTTCAAACGACCTCGGATCGGAACGAAACGAATTCCATTGCACTCGTATTGACCATACGAGTCTAACGTAACTGACGGAAATTGATTCGGAGCATGTATGCTCCATATTCTAAAATCGCGTCGTCGTGACGCGCCACGGTACTCAAAACGGTCAATTTCACCAAATGACCTCTGATCGAAACGAAACGAGTTCTGTTGCACTCGTGTCAACTATACGAGTCCAACGTAACTGACGGAAGTCGATTCGGAGCACGTATGCTCCAAATTCTAAAACTGCGTCGTCGTGACGCGCTGCGATACTCAAAACGGTCACTTTCACCATATGACCTCTGATTGGAACGAAACGAATTCCGTTGCACTCGTATCGACCATACGAGTTTAACGCAACCGACAGAAGTCGATTCGGAGCACGTATGCTCCATATTCTAAAACTGCGTCGTCGTGACGCGCTGCGATACTCAAAACGGTCACTTTCACCATATGACCTCTGATTGGAACGAAACGAGTTCCGTTGCACTCGTGTCGACTATACGAGTCTAACGTAACTGACGGAAGTCGATTCGGAGTACGTATGCTCCGTATTCTAAAATTGCATCGTCGTGACGCGCTACTATACTCAAAATAGTCATATTCTGCATATGACCTCGGATCGAAACGAAACGAGTTCCGTTGCACTCGTATCAACTATACGAGTCTAATGCAACTGACGGAAGCCGATTCAGAGCACGTATGCTCCATATTCTAAAATTGCATCGTCGTGACGCGCTACTATACTCAAAATAGTCATATTCTGCATATGACCTCGGATCGAAACGAAACGAGTTCCGTTGTACTCGTATCGACCATACGAGTCTAATGCAACTGACGGAAGTCGATTCGGAGTACGTATGTTCAATAAACAACTTTGACGTCGTGGCGAAGCACGATGCTACCCAAAACAGTCATTTCTCTAAATGACTACCTCTAAGTGGTGAAGGTCGGGTCGTGATTGCCTGATGACCCGGCCTAGATTCCTCCAAGGGTTCAACTGAACCGGCTAGACCCCTTTTTCGAAGTCGGGATGTTACAATCCAATAAAACAAAGAAAATTTTCGTCCCCGAAAATACGAGTGGGTCATGGAGATTCAAAACAGGACGTATTGCAGACCACTAGAGGTGTCGAATGATCCCAAATTTTAAGGGTCTCTAGGTTTGGTTTTACCTAACGAGCTATGTAGACGGCTCCCGCCGTGTACTATACAAGTAGCTTACGTGAACTACGGGGTAGCTTGGACGATTCCAATTGATCTAATCGTGAGAAACAAGAAACTCTTCATTACTTGATACCCCTCCCGTGAACCGAGCTTAACGGGAGACGAAGGCAACTCAACACCTTCCCGGGAGCCGAGCTCAGCTGGAGGTGGGGACTACTCGACACCTTCCAAAGAGCCGAGCTTATCTGGAAGTGGAGGCAACTCAGCACCTTCCAAGGGGCCGAGCTCAACTGGAAGTCGAGGCAACTCAGCACCTTCCAAGGTTTGCATATCTGAAACGCAACGTTTATTGAGTTGTGTCCGAAAGTAAAAATCCATCAACAAATAGCTAATTCTCTTACGGGGCTACGTGTCAGTGGAACATATAAAAGTTTTAACTTGCATAAGCTTTTGTAACACTTATCAACATATGACTGACTCCCATACGAAGGTTATATGTTGGTGGGACAGATGAAAATTTTAAATAAGCAGAGTAATCCATAAACATATAACCAACTCCCATACGAAGGTTATATGTTAATGGTATATGCAGATATGAATGGTTTGATGCAAATGATGCATATGCGAATATGTATATTTTGATGCACATGCAAGCCATGCATAACGAGTACTCATGACTCAATCACAACATACAATGTTGAAACAGTTTGACCGCTTTTCTTCCAGCAGGGTTGCGACCCCCGCGGGCCTCACCGATGTGGCCGTCGGTGACAGTGGACGGTCCTGCCACTTCTGGGTGTGGACGTACCGCACTACCCAGGCCCTAATGTACAACCCAGTGTACTCCTGGATGTGAGCAACATCCGTCAATTACAAAATTCGGCTATCCAGCAGAGGGACCCTGCGGGGAAATAATAAATAACCTCCCGGGGTTCACACACTCCCTAGTACCTCATGAGTCGTCAACCTTCCCATTCCTGTATGAATGGTCCTTGGGCACGACTGACCCGCCACGGTAATCACATATAATGTTTTACCAGTTTGCTCTTTACGTTGAAATATTTTGACCGCTTCTTTTTGCAGGGTAGCGAACCCCGCGGGCCTCACCGATGTGGCCGCCGGTGACAGTGGCCGGTCCTGCCACTTCTGGGTGTGGATGTACCGCACTACCCAGGCTCCAACGTACAACCCCGTGTACCCTCGGACGTAGGAGACATCCGGTAATAACTGAATTTGGCCAACCAGCGGAGGGACCCAACGGGGCATATAAGATACAACCGAGCTCCTGGGGTGCACACCTCCCTGTCGCCTAGAGTCGTCAACCTTCCCGCACCGGTACGTACGGTCTACGGGCATGACCGACCCGCCACTTTTCCCAAAGCAAGCAAGCAATAAAATAGGTAACCATCACCTTCGGGTCCTCAGTGGCTTACCCTTTTTAACGAGGCTTCCCGGCTGGCTGAGTATGCAACCATCGCAAGTCCTGCGAATGCTAACAATGTACTTTTTAGGATGGTTTATATACAAGCTTTTATAAATTTGCCACAAGTTTACTTCAATCCAGTACGTCGCCTCAGTAATCATTTCCTGAAATATTAACGTTATTGGAAAGACTAACATTTTATCATAGCTCTTTTACGATTGCACGACTTTATTTTCAACAGATCGTCAAATTGATCAAGTCAAATCACACTTCATATTTGCAATTGTTAGAGCAATTCTCTAGATACACGCAAAATTTCATTTGATTAGCTCACCTCAAATGAAATTTTGAAAACGAGAATTTTAATCCCAACAAATAGGCTTAAACTTGGGATTGAAATTAGTAATAGAATCCTTACATTGTACACATAATTTCATACGATTAGTTTACCTCGAATGGAATTTTGAAAACGAAAATCTACTCCCAATAAAACAAAGAGGCTTGAACCCAGAGTTCAAAATTTGAAATGATCATTTGTGGGGTTTAAAGAGAGTGTTTTATGGAAATAAGATAAATGATTGTTCGAGATCAGATGTAGTAAAAGACATTTAAGTGTCGATCTGAGTTATAAAAATATTTTGCACGACTAAAACTGAATTTGATAAGTTCGAGTGAAAATGTTCATATAAATGCCAAGTTTGTTGACAACTTTTACCTTTTAGGTCCACCACCGCTTCCGCTGCAGTGGTTCGTCTCGAACCACGCTACAGCGATTAGCGGAGCAATAGGTGTTTCTGTGATCATGAATAGGTCGAAAGATCGGTTACGCTCTGATCCATTTGTAAGACCCCCCCTCCAGAATCGACGGTCCGACCGGGGGGTCTTATCGCACACCACCCTTTAGCACGACGCCGAAGCGACTCCGAAGGGTGAAGGCACAAGCTTCTCCAACCCTTTTCCTTGAACACTCCGAGGTCACGCCTAGGGGTGGTGTTAAGCGAAAGTCACTACACACCAACAGAGTAAGGAAGCAGTATTTTAGCGGAAGACATTATTAAGGAGTGTGCTTTGTTACCCTTAGCGGAAGACATTATTAGAGAGTGCGCTTTGTTACCCTTAGCGGAAGACATTATTAAAGAGTGCGCTTTGTTACCCTTAGCGGAAGACATTATTAAAGAGTGCGCTTTGTTACCCTTAGCGGAAGACATGGTTTACAGCGGAAGATTAAATATCACAGAAACCACAATTTCAAAGCCTGTATGAGTAATATCGATTTCGCCGCCGCAATAAATCCTATCCATCAAGGCTTCGTTGCCATTATATATATATATACCCTGAGATAAGGCTCAACAAAAGGAGATGCGGCTTAATAAAACTTTATACCTGTCGTAGCCTGATCCGTGGCTTCATCCACACATAGGTGCTGTCACTCATCCGCACATGTCACCTGTGCTAAAGACAAGTTGTTAGAACTACAAACAGAATCCAACTCCTACTAACACACAAACATAATATAACAATTATAAGGAAGGGGATATCTGGACTTGTATTAGGCCGAGGCGGTCTTCCCACGACCACCGCCTACGTACTCCGTATCATCCTGCATACGGCCTCAGACCCACGTAGTTCTATTAGTTTCGCACGGGTTGCCGTTCCTAGACCGTCCATCGTGCGGGTTGCCTTAGAGTAAAACTCATAGGCCATCCGATTTTATCCCTCGTCACATTCCCGAAGGCAACATTTCATTCCCGTAGGAATTATTTTCTCGAAGGCAACATTTCATTCCCGTAGGAATTACTTTCTCGAAGGCAACATTTCATTCCCGTAGGAATTACTTTCTCGAAGGCAACATTTCATTCCCGTAGGAATTACTTTCTCGAAGGCAACATTTCATTCCCGTAGGAATTACTTTCTCGAAGGCAACATTTCATTCCCGTAGTTTTGTAGAAGGAGAGAAGACGAACTCTTTATAAGCTTAGCATATCTCTATCCGAGAAGGTACCACTAATTTAACTCGGCTGGCAATCAAATCCAACCTGCCTACATAGGGCACAACTGCATTCTTGTAGACTTTCGTCGATCACTTGAATGCTTGGTAATCAAACCCAAGACACTCATAAGCTTTATAGGCACAAGAAGTAGCACAGTAGTGTGAAAGAGAGAAATAAGATGAGGAGAGATGAGGTGTATATCATAGTAGACCATGAGTGGTCAACTCCCATAGTCATTCCATTCTCACACGAATTCGTTACCTCATACAAGACGCCACTTTTATGTATAACCGACTCAACCTCTAATAGTGAGGCTCCTGGAAGAGTAAATTATGAAAATTCATTTAACGTTTGCCGTATGAAAATGGAGCCCATACGGTCATGTCAACAATCTAATTCCACATAGGGATTGCCGCATCAGATGGAGCTCACATGGTCATGCCATCAATCTCATTCCATATAGAGATTGCTGCATAAGAATGGAGCTCGCATGGTCATGCCAACAATCTCACTTCATATAGAAATTATTTTCACAAAACCCATCCAAGTGCGCCACTAAACACTGAACCAATGCGGGCCGACAATCATCATTAGGAACTTCCCATATTTTCCTTATGGCTTCTAATTCGAGCTCTTAATAGGCACCCCATAAACGAAATCATCCATTGGCGGGTACGTGTTGCATCACCCCCGAGAGCCTATTCCTCTCTTCAACAATTTTCTCCATGTCTATTCACAGCCAACCCACTAATATAATTAATTGGAACTGTAATTTGTAGACAAGCTAAAGAGGAGGCAAGTGTTAGTGGGGGAGTGAGAGATAACCTTCTTGCCATATGTAGAGGGAGAGAGAGTCAACTTTCATGTCATATATATAGAGAGTGAGAGGTAGCGTAATTAAGCCTCCATCTGATTTGGAGTAGTTCACCCCAATCTATACCTTGCCATGAGACCTTCGCTGTGACAAAGCTTCGAGGAGGAGGAGGAAGAGAGGGTGGAGCTACCATACCTTGTCGTGAGCTATGAAGGGCAACCCCCTTCTTAACACAACAGGAAAGTAAGCATCCCCCATTAACAGCTCACAAGACAGCCCCCAATTCAACAAGGAGCAGCCCCCAACATCAGCTCACAAGGCAGCCCCCAATTCAACAAGGAGCAGCCCCCAACATCAGCTCTCAAGGCAGCCCCCAATTCAACAAGGAGCAGCCCCCAACCTCAGCTCACAAGGCAGCCCCCAATTCAACAAGGAGCAGCCCCCAACATCAGCTCTCAAGGCAGCCCCCTACTAACAAGGAGCAGCCCCCAACCTCAGCTCACAAGGCAGCCCCCAATTCAACAAGGAGCAGCCCCCAACCTCAGCTCACAAGGCAGCCCCCAATTCAACAAGGAGCAGCCCCCAACATCAGCTCTCAAGGCAGCCCCCTACTAACAAGGAGCAGCCCCCAACCTCAGCTCACAAGGCAGCCCCCAATTCAACAAGGAGCAGCCCCCAAGTTCTGAGCATCATAAACAAATTAAGAGATATAAGAGGAAGAGGGGTAGACAAAGATGAAGAAGAAGAGAGAAGAAACTCTCCTATTCCAGCCTCCTTCCAGCAATAATGATGGCTGCACGGGTTGCCCGCGAAGCCTCTCCCCGGACCATCCTCAATGCTCTAAACATAGTAGAAATAAACTACATCTTCATTTCATTTCAAGTTCTCGTCCTTCATCGCCTCACATTGAAGGAAAATAATAACAAGATCCTTTATATTTAGCCCACATAATGAAACCCTGTATGAAATTTCTTTTTCAAAAAAAAAAAAACTTCTCATCAAGTACATCAACTACAACAAAACAGGCCTGCTTTTGAACTAGCTTTATATATACATATATTGACACACACACATATATATATATATATGAACTTGCACAGAAAGAAAGAGAGAGAGAGAGAGAGAGAGAGAGAGAGAGAGAGAGAGAGAGGAGGGCGGTGAGTGCGGTGGTTATGAACTGTCGTGGGTGAATGTCCGACCTCATCTAAGGAACTTTAACCACATTTATGTTCAAAACTAGTTTCCTTCTCTTGGTGGCGGCCACAACCGTTGACACCTACATTCTATGACAATGATGTTTTTATCCAAACTCACCAGAGCTAAAACGTGGAGCCAAACAAAGACTAAGAGAAATAGAAGCATGTAGCAACCAGAGGCTCAGATGACTTAAAGTAGTGGGAGAAAAAGGAGAAAGACGGAGAAGGAACTCTCATCTTCCAACCTCCATCCAACAATAATTATAGTTGCACGGGTTGCAGGGGAAGTCTCTCCTCAAGCCGTCCTCCAAATCAAAACCAATGCTAAAAGAAATTAGAAAATGCATAGGGTTACCATAACCAGATGAAGATATGCTCAAGTAAGAGGCGGAGAAGGAGTAGGAGTTCCTCTTGTCACGCCCCAACTTCTCATCCAGAACTGAGAGGAGGAAGGTAAGCAGGAGAGGGAGAGCTTGAATCTTCCCGATGTGAAGCTGTAGCTAGCTCTCGCCATCAGGCCCGATTCCGACAGAGCTTCGAGGAGGGGGAGAGGAGGGGGAAAGATGAGGTGTGTCTGAACTTGGCCGGGGAAGCCCCTTGTATAGCCAGGGTCGACCAACCGGACGCCCCCAGCGAGCACGCCCCTCGTTTTTTTTGGCCCCTGGTTTTTCCGCCCCCCTGTTTTCCTCCCAGCCCTACTTGCTGGTTTTGATTTGGGATTTTCAGCCCACCCCCCTTTACAAGTTTTATAATATATATATATACATATATATATATATATTGATAATTATATTTATAATCATGTATATATATACCTATATGTACATATAACTTAACTCCCAAAATAAGTGCGACTAAAATGTGCAGAGGGTGTCGTCATGTTCGTATCAACCCTACGAAGCTAACGAAATCATCCGAAGTTGGTTTCGTGTTTGTTTACTCATAATTATTTGCTTGAGACGACACGTAGCTTAAAATAACTCATTTCAGCTAACTTTCTCAAGGCTCCTCAGATTTGGGTGAAACGAATTGCATCGCGTTGGTATTGATCACACGAGTTCGTTGCAACTGACTAGGGTGAATTTGGGGCTTGTTTGCCCAATATTTTAAAATGGCGTTGTTGTGGCGCTCGACGTTTACTCAAAATAGTGGTTTTCTTCAAACGACCTCGGATCGGAACGAAACGAATTCCATTGCACTCGTATTGACCATACGAGTCTAACGTAACTGACGGAAATTGATTCGGAGCATGTATGCTCCATATTCTAAAATCGCGTCGTCGTGACGCGCCACGGTACTCAAAACGGTCAATTTCACCAAATGACCTCTGATCGAAACGAAACGAGTTCTGTTGCACTCGTGTCAACTATACGAGTCCAACGTAACTGACGGAAGTCGATTCGGAGCACGTATGCTCCAAATTCTAAAACTGCGTCGTCGTGACGCGCTGCGATACTCAAAACTGTCACTTTCACCATATGACCTCTGATTGGAACGAAACGAATTCCGTTGCACTCGTATCGACCATACGAGTTTAACGCAACCGACAGAAGTCGATTCGGAGCACGTATGCTCCATATTCTAAAACTGCGTCGTCGTGACGCGCTGCGATACTCAAAACGGTCACTTTCACCATATGACCTCTGATTGGAACGAAACGAGTTCCGTTGCACTCGTGTCGACTATACGAGTCTAACGTAACTGACGGAAGTCGATTCGGAGTACGTATGCTCCGTATTCTAAAATTGCATCGTCGTGACGCGCTACTATACTCAAAATAGTCATATTCTGCATATGACCTCGGATCGAAACGAAACGAGTTCCGTTGCACTCGTATCAACTATACGAGTCTAATGCAACTGACGGAAGTCGATTCAGAGCACGTATGCTCCATATTCTAAAATTGCATCGTCGTGACGCGCTACTATACTCAAAATAGTCATATTCTGCATATGACCTCGGATCGAAACGAAACGAGTTCCGTTGTACTCGTATCGACCATACGAGTCTAATGCAACTGACGGAAGTCGATTCGGAGTACGTATGTTCAATAAACAACTTTGACGTCGTGGCGAAGCACGATGCTACCCAAAACAGTCATTTCTCTAAATGACTACCTCTAAGTGGTGAAGGTCGGGTCGTGATTGCCTGATGACCCGGCCTAGATTCCTCCAAGGGTTCAACTGAACTGGCTAGACCCCTTTTTCGAAGTCGGGATGTTACACTAGGTGCCCTGGGTCCTGGAGCACTAGATGAGGGAAGATCTGATCCTTTATCCACAACAGTAAACCCAAGCATTTCAGCCACTTGCTTGAACAGCCAGCTTTGGCCTTCATAAGTATACCAATTTACATCCTTAACATTTTGTAAGATGTTTTCCTTGAGATCTTGCATTTGAGAAGCTACACTTTCATTTAACTCATCCATTTTGCTTGCATTTTCTTCTAACTTGGATACCACACTCTCCTCCCCCTTTATGACATCTTCATGTAGGAGGGTATATAATCTTTTCAGCTGATTTTCAACTTGATCATCCAAGTAAGTTATTCCTTGATCATGAGCAGAGCTGAGAGTAGAGATAGCAGTAGTCAGATGTAAAACATCTTCACTGACCTGATGCAGATTCTGGAGAGCATGCCCAACAGCTTTATTTGTATGATCCAAAGCTTTCCCTGCAGATAGCATCCAGGCTTCTTGATCACTCTTGAATCTTCCCATATCATGCTTGATCTCAGCCATTTCCTGCTTCAGAGAACTATCAACAGAGTCAATCTTCTTATAGACTTGCTTGATAGAGTGATCAAAGTGATCAGTCTGACCCTTTAGCAGCCCTGCTATGGACTTCAGCAAAGAAGAGTGAGAGCTATCACCAGTCTCAACCTCTTCAGGAGAAAATTTATCAGCTACAAAACTTGAGGACTGTGCTATGTTTTCAAGCACAGTTGCTCTTGGAGAAGTGCTCCTAGCCACAAAAACTTCTGGAGGAGGCAAAAGCAGCACAGGAGGGAGGACCTCAGAAGGAACAGATTCAGCCATGAAGAAATCTTCCTGGTCTTTCTCCCCCTCAAGTAGAGACATCTCCTTAGCCAACCTCAGCATGGCACCAAGGCTGCCCTTCTCCCCAGAGTCAGATTGCTCATGAGGAGAGTCTGGCAAGATTTCATGAGCTTCAGAATGAGAATCAACCATGGCAGGTGATCTCCTTGAATCTTCCAGCTGAGGAGCCTCAACAAAAACAGCAGCAACCTCTGGGCCCTCTAAGTCAAGATCAGCAACAGGAAAGACACTATCAACAGGATCAATATGTACTTGATCAGCATCACTTGGAGGAGCATCAACTGCAGCACCACTGCTTGCACCAATGTCTCTTGGGGTTGGAAACTCCCCCTCAACATGTGCATCTCTGTCCTGTGCAGGAGCTGGACTAAGTCCACTCCCCCTGGAGTATTGCCCTGCTTCAATGGATCTATGTTCATCAGGGAGAGGGGCCTCATCATCACTCAAAGCAGCCCTTACTCCAGCATTCCCTAAGCCCTTGGGAATTACCCTTTCCCATTTGGTGAAAATGGTTGAGTTGATCTTCTTTTTGTGGTGGATGGGGAGACCTCTTCCAAGATTAAAAAAATCTGGATTACTACTGTGGAGAAGTAGACTGAGAATTCTTCCAAAATTTGGAGCAAGAAAACTTTCTTTAATCTTCTCAAAGATTACTTCACCAAAATTGAAATTCTTCCGACAAATTATAGCGGTGTGAATTTTGAAAGCCTCTTCAGAGAGGTAGTCGTGAGAACCTACCTTGCATAATAAAACTTTTCCTATAATATCACACAGAAGCTTACCTCCTTCATTCATGAATTTTCTTCTGATTTTGGCGCTTTGATCAAGAATGCCACAGAATCTTCTGGCTCTGAAAATATCTTCAACAGACAACTCTTCAGATTCAACCTCCGGCATCCTCAACGATCGGTTGATACCACTAGCCTTCAAAATTATTTTGCAAGACCGAATAGAGCTTTTGATCTTCTTACCTTGACCTGAGATTTTGGCATTGCGATAGAACTCCAGAATATCCTGTTCTAGGATTTTAGCCGGCTCTTCCAGGATAAAACTGAGCCCGGCGACATCAAGCATCATGATCACATTTCGAAATTCATCGGAAGCTGAGCGGAAGGCGCCTCTCACTAACTCTCCCCCTGAGTTCAAGCCACCTGAGGCTTTGGGCGCCATTGAAGTCGTCGACGTCGAGGAAGAGAAACAGCGAAATCGCGAAGGAGGAGACGAACGGTCGGGTAGGGTTTCACGGAAGGTTTCGTGAAATCTTGATGTTTTCTTATAATTTTTATATATATATATATAACTCTAAGTAGAGCGCGTACCTGTAGCATGATAAAGCTGTAGATTAATAGGGATATGATTCCACGGGAGATGAATTTGAGAAGAATAAATTATCTGATAAAAGTTGTCCCGTGAACACTCGTGAAACTTCATGAAATTTTCTGAGTTAATACGTGACGTCTCGTGCAATTTCGTGAACTTTCAACAGTCCCAACTTCAAGATTCCTTGTTAAGCATTCCAAGTTCCAATTTGAAGAAATTGAATTTGGTTTCGTCCAGAGGCTTCGTAAAAATATCTGCAATTTGTTTGTCAGTATTAACATATAACAAATTGATGTCCTTACTCTCGACATGTTCTCGGATGAAGTGATAGCGAAGCTCAATATGCTTCGTTCTGCTGTGAGAGACGGGATTATTTGCTATGGCAATAGCACTTGAGGAGTCACAGAACATGGGGATTTCTGAGAGCTTTACATTATAGTCCTCAAGCTGATTTTTCATCCACAAAAGTTGTGCGCAGCAACTGCCAGCAGAGATATATTCCGATTCAGCAGTTGATATTGCAACGCAATTTTGCTTCTTGCTACTCCAGGAAAGGAGCCTTTTTCCCAAGAACTGGTAAGTTCCCGAAGTGCTCTTCCTATCATCTTTGCTACCTGCAAAATCAGCGTCTGAAAAACCAATTAGTTCAAAATCATTGCTTCTTGGGTACCATAAGCCGAGATTTGGTGTAGCCTTAAGGTATCTCAAAATCCTCTTTGCAGCGGCATAATGAGATTCCTTACAGTTCACCTGATACCTGGCACAAACACATGTTGAGAACATTATATCAGGCCTAGTAGCAGTGAGATAGAGCAAGGACCCAATTATGCTTCTGTACTTGGTTTCATCAAAAGGTTTCCCTTTCTCATCCTTGTCCAGAGACATACTTGAGCCCATTGGAGTCCTCATTGAGGTTGCACTCTCCATTCCAAATTTCTTAAGAAGCTCTTTAGTGAACTTCGTCTGAGAGATGAAGATTCCATCTTCAGATTGGTGCACCTGGAGTCCTAAGAAATATTTCAGCTCTCCCATACTGCTCATTTCAAACTTACCTTGCATCAAGTTAGAAAATTTTTTGCAAAGTTTGTCATCAGTAGAGCCAAAAATAATATCGTCGACATAGATTTGCACCAGCAAAATCTCGCCTTTAACTTCCCTAAGAAACAATGTCTTGTCTATTGTTCCTCTTGTAAATTTGTTCTCAAGAAGAAACTTAGACAATGTCTCATACCAGGCTCGGGGTGCCTGTTTGAGACCATACAAGGCTTTATGTAAATAAAATACATGATCAGGAGAGTTAGGATCGACAAAACCTGGAGGCTGAGCTACATACACTTCCTCTTTAAGGTCTCCATTCAGAAAGGCGGACTTTACATCCATCTGGAAAACCTTAAAGCCCTTATATGCAGCATGAGCCAGAAATAATCTGATGGCTTCAAGTCTTGCTACTGGTGCGAAGGTCTGATCAAAGTCAATCCCTTCTTCTTGCCTGTATCCTTGAGCAACCAGTCTTGCTTTGTTCTTGGTGATGATGCCCTTTTCATCAAGCTTGTTCCTGAAAATCCATTTGGTTCCAATCACATTCTGTCCTTTGGGTCTAGGTACCAACTTCCAAACTTTACATCTTTTGAATTGGTTGAGCTCCTCTTGCATAGCAAGGATCCAAGAGGGATCGGTGTTTGCTTCTTCAAACTTCTTCGGCTCAATCTGTGAAAGAAAACTTAAATGTAAAACTTCGTTAGTTGTACCTCTTCTAGTTAGAACTCTGCTTGAAGGATCTCCGATGATTTGATCAGCTGGATGATCTCTCAAATGTCTGATCACTCCAACATTTAGATGATTATGAGGTTCCCGCACGTCAGGTACATCTTCATCTTCCTGAGGATCATCATCCTCACATGCAGAAGGGGCAATTACTTCAATAGATTGTGGAACGTCTTCCTTTACCACTTCTTCTAAGTGTAGATCTTTGAATCTTGCATCTGCATCTTCAACAAAGACACTAGAAGAGCTGCTTTGAAGCATACTCGTCTCATCAAATATGACATTAAGAGTTTCTTCTACAACTAGGGTTTTCTTGTTGAAAATCCTATATGCCTTACTATGGCTACTATAACCTACAAAAATACCTTCAAAACATTTTTCACTAAACTTAGTTTTATAATACTTTCCATTGTTAAGCACGAAGCATTTACTGCCAAAGATTCTAAAATAAGACAGAGTTGGTTTCTTGCCTTTCAGAAGTTCATAGGGAGTCTTATGATGATTTTTGTTGATTAGTGCTCTGTTTTGCACGTGGCAAGCAGTGTTGATACCTTCAGCCCAGAAGTACTCCGGTAGTGAAGAATCACTCAACATTGTTCTGCAAGCCTCGATGAGTGTTCTATTCTTTGTCTCGGCAACACCATTTTGCTGTGGAGTACGAGGAGAAGAAAACTCATGAAAGATACCCTGACTTTCACAAAATTCAGTCATGGCCCCAGACTTGAATTCTGTACCATGGTCACTTCTGATTTTGACCACAGAACATTCTAATTCATTCTGAATTTGCCTAACGAATGAGGTGAAAGAATCATAGGTGTCTGACTTGTGTTTCAGAAATAATACCCAAGCAAAACGTGAGTAAACATCGACAATGACCAACGTATAAGATTTACCCCCTAAACTCCGAATTGGCATGGGACCAAATAAGTCCATGTGAAGTAGATATAAGCATCTGGTAGACTCTTTGCCAATAATGCTCTTAAAGCCAGCCCTCGTCTGCTTGCCCATTTGGCATGCGTGACAAGGTCTCTCTTTAATGCACTTAACACCAGGAGCATCACGAACTAAGTTGTGGGAAAATAACATATTTATAGTTTTGAAATTTATATATGCTAGTCTCTTGTGCCATTGGTCACAGAGAGATGCACTATCTTTTGCCAAAAAGCACACTGGTGTAGAAGTATCTAAACATAGAAAATTTAAACAAAAAATATTTCTACTCCGAGTGCCTGTTAAAATAGTTTCTGACGTATCAGACGACTTTATCAAGCACTTGTCCTTGTAGAATTCTACCATATACCCTTTGTCACAAAGTTGACTTATGCTAATGAGATTATGTTGTAATCCTTTAACATAAGCCACGTCTGTGAAAGAGACTGTACCATTTGTGATCATACCATAGCCTTTTGTGATTCCCCGATCAGATCCGCCAAAAATAACTTTTGGACCATCTTTCACGGGGGTAAACTCTTGTAGTAGGCTTCTTGTTCCGGTCATGTGCCGTGAACAACCACTGTCCAAGTACCATATTGGATTTGTATTGGTCTTTGGACATACCTGCAATCATCAATCAATTGCCCTTAGGAACCCAAACTGATTTGGGTCCTTGGCTTCTTGTTAGATGACCACCACTTGGAATGTTAACATTGCGAGGGGTCATTCTTGCATTGTTAATCCGTGGAGTCGTGACATTTCTCGGATTAAACCAACAATCTATGGAAAAGTGACCAACCTTGCCACAACACCAACAATCGAATCGATTGTACCTTCTCTTTGTCTCCTGTTTTGCCTTTTGAACGGGAGGTGCAACAGGAGTGACTTTCCTAGTGGAAGTCTTCTTAGAAGTGGGGGCCTCAAGGTGACAGCACACACATGGCTCTAACTTCTTCTCAACAGATTTGGGTGCAATCGTTCTAATTTTCGGTGCTTTCTTGTGAGCTGATCCGTGAACAAATGGACCATGATCTCTGAGGATTATTTCTTCATGAGGAGCTTTGAAGGGAGAGTTGTCAAAGTTTCGAGGAAAGCTCCATCCTTGATATCTATTACTAGGTTCAACATGTGTTGGCCTAGCAAAATGACCGTAGGATGAATCAAAGTCAAACGGATTTGATGGAAAAATGACCTTCCTAAATGAAGGTTGACTTTGATTAGCAGCTCCCTTCCCCTTCACGGCTCTCTTCTCAGCAGCCTTACTACTTTCAGCCTTATGACCAATTCCACTACCCTTCGCAGGAGCAAAAAATTTATCAATGAATGGAAGAATAGTCTTAGGCTTCGAGAAGCTTTCTACGAGCTTCCTTTCCGCCTTCAACTTATTTTCTAGTTCATTTATAGTTTTTTCCTTTAAATTCAACAACTTAGTGGAGCTTTTCAGTTCGTCTTTCAAGAGTTGGATTTCATCTTTGAGAGGAGTTAATTGTTCAACTTCCTCCCTCAAAGCTAATTCCACTGTCTTGAGAGATTCAATTTCTTTTGACTTGGATTTGACAACCTTGCGACACTTGTCAAATCCTTTCACAAGGGCTTCATACTGAGTTATTAACTTAGAGTCCTCCTCTGAGGAGTAGCCTTCATTTGCTACGGATGCAGTCTCATCTTCAGAAGCAGACAGAGGGCTATGAGAGTTTACCTTCCCCTTATAAGAGGAGTCGCCTATCTCTTCGTCTAGTTGAGCCATTAGCCCAAAGTAGGCTTCTTCATCTGAGCTTGACGCATCAGAGTCACTGTCGCTCAGAGTCTTGGCCTTTTTGGCGAGGAGACTCTTTTCTTTCTTTCTTCCTTTAAAGGATCTCTTTTCTTCCTTCTTTGATCCTTCTTTCTTTTTGTATGGACACTCGGCTATTACGTGTCCTGACTTATTGCAGCAAAAACAAATAATGTCAGTAGAATCAAATTTGTTCGGTTTAGATTTATACCTGTCATTATTGTATTCCTTTTTGTGATGATCACCATCACGTCTTGATCTTCTGTGATCAAATGCAGTGGATTGCCCTCTCTTCTGCTTTCTTTTATTCAGAAGTCTTTTGAATTGTTTGGAGAGAAGAGAAAATTCTCCATCAGACATCTCTGAACCTGATGGGCTGGCATCAGACTCATCCTCATCAGAAGATGGTCTCCTGACAGGTGGGAGAGCCTTGCACTTTCTTGAACTTTCAGCTTTTAGGGCAGAGGACTTCTCCCTTCCAGAGGCTCTGACCCCCTCTTCTTCAGCTTTGCGGGAATTTAGCTTCAACTCATGAGACAGGAGCTTACCAAACAACATTTGTGGCTCAGTGGTTCCGAGCTTTCCGAATTCTCTGATGGCTATAACCTTGGTATCCCATTCTTTCGTCAGGGATCTCAGAAATTTGTCATTTAGTTCGCCAGTTGTGAATTCTTTATCATAGTTCCTAAGACCATTTACGATCTTGAAGAACTTCTCGTAGGTGTCAGAAATGGAGTCTCTTGGATCTTGCTTGAATGCTTCGTATTCTTGGTTCAGCAACGATCTTCGGTCATCCCTCACTTCTTCGGTCCCTTCCATCAGAACGACTAGTGAGTCCCACATTTCTTTAGCAGATTTGCAGTGAAGTAGATTTTGCAGCATTGAATCATCAACTGCACCTGCAATGATATTCTTAGCTTTCTTGTCTAGGGCCACTAGAGCGATCTCATCTTTGTTCAGTTCCAACATCTTCTTCGGGATCATGATGGTGGAGTTTATTGAAGATGGTTTCATCGGAATATGGGGACCTTCTTCCACGATCTGAAAGATTCTTGGGTCGGCAGCTTCCATGTAGAATCTTACTCTTTCCTTCCACATAGGAAAGTTCTCTTTGGTGCAGACTGGCAACTTGACAGAATCCTTGGCCTTATCCATTCCAGACATATTTGCTTTAGCAACTAGATGAGGAGTCTTGTTCAAGGTGTTAGCCTTATAGCGAACAACCTAGCTCTGATACCAATTGAAAGTATCTAGTTGCGGCCTAAATCACCTAGAGGGGGGTGAATAGGTGGATTCTATGTCTTTATGCGGAATTAAAAATTTAACACAGAAAAGCAAACAAACAACCACAGCACAGACACAAGGATTTTATAGAGGTTCCCCGATGTGGGTAGTCCTCTTTCCCGCCTCGCCTATCTAGCACTTCGAGGCTAGACTCGGCTACTTCACCAATCTCAGATTATAATTAATCTTACACCTCGGAGTTAAAACTCCTACAACTCGGAGTATACAACTCCTACAACTCGGAGTATAACAACTCCTACAACTCAGAGTATAACAACTCCTACAAATAATCTCGGAGTGAAAAACTCCTACAAAAGAAAAGATATGGAAACACAATACTTCTTCTTAACCTCTAAAGAGAATAACTTCAGATCTTGAAAACTGAGTCTTCTTCTCAACCTTGAAAGAAAGCTTGGCACTTGAAAGATGTGAAGAGAGAAGACTTGGCTAACCAGATCTGAATAGGCCCTTTGACTTACTTGAAAGAATCTTCAATAAAGAGAGCAGCAATAAGATCAAAGGCCTTCTTCTGAGAAATCTCTAACAACAAAAGAGAAAGGATCTTGAGCAGTAAATGTTAGGTCTCAGAATTCTTGTTCAGCAAAAGAGAAAGGAGATCGATTTTTTTAACTTTTTCTTTTCTGAACAGTCGGCTGAAGAAGGTTTTTAGATCGATTCATAAGATGGATTTTCTTGCCCTAAAATAAGGATTTATTTATAGGGAGGTCTTCAACGGCTCTTGCGACAAAGAAGGGAGAGGCGACACGTGTACTGCTCATGTCGGCTAACCCTAATTTTCAAAAATGAAACGAGGATTTGAAATCCGTCTGTCCGTCATTCGTCGGGATTCGTCGGGAGTACACGAGAACATCCGACGAATTGACTTAGCTGCAGAGTTTTCCTTCACAACCCAGTCAGAATGACCTCTGTCAGCATTCGTCGGGATTCGTCGGAATGACCCGAGTCATCTCGACGAATGGACTTGGCTTCAGAAATTTCTTCATAACCTAGCCAAAATGACTTCTGTCAGCATTCGTCGGGATTCGTCGGAATGACCCGAGTCATCTCGACGAATTGACTCAGCAGAAATTTTCTTTTCTTCTGAAAGCCTGCTCCACTCCTCAACCTTGAAAACCTTCAGTCATGAGTATATGAAGTGCACCCCAAAAGAGAGATTACACATGGGCCAACACTTTGTTCTATTCAATGAGGGATTACATTGTTTAGAACTGTGTTTGGTGATCCATTGCAACCTGACTTTGGTGTGCACTTAGCATTACAACCTATCATAACACATCTAAACAAAAGACATCAAATACAAATACAATTCATTTTAGTTTACTAGGGGACATCTTCAAATCAAGGTGATTGTAGACACAATACCCAACACCCCCCAGGTCATTCCCTAGACCAGCGAGCTCAACTGGAGGTGGAGAAGATTCGACACCCTCCAGGACATTCGCTAGACGAGCAAACTCAACTGGAGGTGGAGAAGAGTCGACGCCCTCTAGGTCATTCGCTAGACCAAGGAGCTCAACTAGAGGTGGAGAAGAGTTGACATCTTCCAGGCCTTTCGCTACACGAGCGAGCTCAACTGGAGGTGGAGAAGAGTCGACACCTTCCAGGTCATTCGCTACACGAGCGAGCTCAACTGGAGGTGGAGAAAAGTCGACACCATCTATGTCATTCGTTGGACGAGCAAGCTCAACTGGAGGTGGAGAAGATTCGACACTCTCCGGGCCATTCGCTAGAAGAGGGAGCTCAACTGGAGGTGGAGAAGATTCGACACCTTCCAGGTCATTCGCTAGACTAGTGAGCTCAAATGGAGGTGGAGAAGATTCGACACCTTCCAGGTCATTCGCTAGACGAGCGAACTCAACTAGAGGTGGAGAAGAGTCAACACCCTCCAGTTTATTCGCTAGATGAGCGATCTCAACTGGAAGTGGAGAAGATTCGACACCTTTCAGGTCATTCGCTAGACTAGCGAGCTCAACTGGAGCTGGAAAAGAGTCGACGCCTTCCAGGAGCGAGGCTCAACTAGAAATGGAGAAGAGTAGACACATTCCAGGCCATTCGCTAGACAACGAGCTCAGGTGGAGGTGAAGAAGAGTCGACACCTTCTAGGCTGTTTGCTAGACAAGCGAGCTCAACTGGAGGTGGAGAATATTTGACACCTTCCAGAGCGAAGCTCACGTGAAGGTGGAGAAGAGTCGACACCTTCCATAGGGAAGCTCACCTAGAGGTGGAGAAGAGTCGACATCTTCCAGGTCATTCGCTAGACAAACGAGCTCAACTGGAGGTGGAGAAGAGACGACGCCTTCTAGGAGCGGAGCTCAACTGGAGGTGGAGAAGAGTCGACATTTTCCAGGTCATTCGCTAGACAAGCGAGCTCAACTAGAGGTCGAAAAGAGTCGACACCTTCCAGAGTGAAGCTCACCTGGAGGTAGAGAAGAGTCGACACCTCCCAGAGCGAAGCTCACCTGGAGGTGGTGAAGATACGACACCTTCCAGGTCATTCGCTAGACAAGCGAGCTCAAATGGAGGTGGAGAAGAGATGACACCTTCCAGGTGCAGAGCTCAAATGGAGGTGGAGAAGATTTGACACCTTCCAAGTCATTCGCTAGACAAGTGAGCTCAACTAGAGGTGGAGAAGAGTCGACACCTTTCAGGCCATTCGCTAGACAAGCGAGCTCAACTGGAGGTGGAGAAGAGTCCACACCTACAGGCCATTCGCTAGACAAGCGAGCTCAACTGGAGGTGGAGAAGATTTGACACCTTCCAGGTCATTCGCTAGACAAACGAGCTCAACTGGAGGTGGAGAAGAGTTGGCACCTCCCAGGCCATTCGCTAGACGAGCGAGCTCAACTGGAGGAGGTGGAAAATATTTCAGGCTCCTAGCATCGACTAGGTGGTAATTCTCTGCTCGAGGACATAGAACTCACTCGAGGGGGCAAGTAGACAAACCAGGGGGAGCTCAGTGATACGGCCTGGTCTACGTCAACTATATGATCGAGGACATAGAACTCACTCGAGGGGGCAAGTAGTCAGCCTGCAGGGGAGGAGCCCAGTGCTACGGCCTGGTCTACGACAACTCTCTGTTCGAGGACAAAGAACTCACTCGATGGGGAAAGTAGCCAGCCTGCAGGGGAGGAGCCCGGTGTTACGGCCTGGTCTACGATAACTCTCTACTCGAGGACATATAACTCACTCGAGGGGGCAAATAGTCAGCATGCAGGGGAGGAGCCCAGTGCTACGGCCTGGTCTACGACAACTCTCTGCTCGAGGACATGGAACTCACTCGAGGGGGCAAGTAGTCAGCCTGCAGGGGAGGAGCCCAGTGCTATGGTCTGGTCTACGATAACTCTATGCTCGAGGACATAGAACTCACTTGATGGGGCAAGTAGCCAGCCTGCAGGGTAGGAGCCCAGTGCTACGGACTGGTCTACGACAACTTTCTGCTCGAGGACATAGAACTCATCCGAGGGGGCAAGTAGTCATCTTGTAGGGGACGATCCTAGTGCTACGACCTGGTCTATGACAACTCTCTGCTCGATGACATAGAACTCACTCGAGGGGGCAAGTAGCCAGTCTGTAATGGAGGAGCCAAGTGCTACGGCCTGGTCTACGACAACTCTCTACTTGAGGATATAGAACTCACTAGATGGGGCAAGTAGCCAGCCTGCGGGGGAGAAGCCTAGTGCAACGGCCTGGTCTATGGCAACACTCTACTCGATGACATAGAACTCACGTAGAGTACCTCATAACTAGTGCACCGGCAAAGATAGTCAGCACTCGAGGGGTAGATCGGCCAACATGCAAGAGGGAAGCTGATCTCGGCCGGCAATGCAGAGGCTTGGACTTAGGATGGCACACTGAACCTGAGACATCATCTCGTTGCTCGACCAGAAGTTCCAAGGGGAGAAGTGAGATCGCACATTCTAAATCGCTCTTGAAGACATCATACTCATTTGAGTGGATGTTCGATCCAGTTCTTAAGAACTTTGCAATATGAAGATCAATATTGATATATGTAGTGAATAATAATAATAATAACTCACAGTCAGCGGACGGTGGTCGAGGGGGCAGCGCCCCCGGAAATTTTTTATTTTTTACACTCCCTACTCCCCCGGATTCGAGCTCGCCTAACCTTAAATTAAATCACTCCTCACCAAGCTTGATTTCTTCTCGCCTGACCTTAAGCTTTCCCAGAGGAGGTTACCTACACGGGGTCGCCTCGCACCTTGCGAGTAGAACTCATGCGAGCAAAGTATCTGCTAGTAGAACACCTGCGAGAAGAATATCTACGATTAGAACACATACGAGTAGAATCTCTGCGAGTAGAACACATGCGAGCAGAATATCTGCGAGTAGAACACCTGCAAACAGAATATCTTCGAGTAGAACACCTGCGAGCAGAATATTTGCGAGTAGAACACCTGCGAGCAGAATATCTGCGAGTAGAACACATGGTCGCCTCGCACCTGCGAGTAAAACACCTGCGAGCAGAATATCTGTGAGTAGAACACCTGCGAGTTGATTGAGCTCGCCTGAGCTGGAACTCGCCTCAATTTGAACTCGCCTAATTAGATCTCGCCTGACCTGGTACTCGCCTCGCTCCCTTCTCATCATGGCTCACCACGAGTTCTCGCACTAAAGTTTCTTACTCTAGTCACAGTCCACGCTCACCGCACCAAAATTATTGAAACACGGATACCGGTTCAACTATGTTCGAGATCTACATGGGGAGTGACCAAAGACTACTTTTTTAGTGGTCGACCCACGAGAGATAAGGTGATAAAAAGCTAGAGGGCCTAAAGAACAACTCTGAACTGCCTATAAACAAGACCTGCGTGCTGCAGCGAGGAGGTCCCGCCATATACCCGGAAGTTTATAGGAACTTCCCCTCCTAAAGCCAATGCTGAGCTCGACACAAGAGAGGCAGACAATGAACTCACCCACCATAGGGGGGAGGGTGAAGGTGTCTTCTACTTGTGCCTTAGGATCCTATTTATAGGCAAATCTAAAATGGACTGGGAATATATTAAGCGGGCAAAAGGATGATAATAGAGAGAAGGATCGAATAACGCTTGATATATCTTACAGTCACCCGCCCAAATCTCACCTATGCAGTCCATATTCTTAGCCAATTCATGTCCTCGCCCTGAAGCCCACACCTGCATGCGACATACAAGGTTTTACGATACATTACAGAGACCATTAGACAGAGTCTTTATTTTAGCTTCCAACAACATATCTTTTTATGCATTTTGTGATGCAGATTGGGATTCATGTCCAACTACCAGGAGATTTATTATCGGCTTTTGTATTCAACTTGGAACTTGCCTCATTTCCTGAAAAACAAAGAAGCTGAACACAGTTTTCAAATCGTCTGCTGAATCTGAACATCGAGCAATGACCTTCGTATGATGCGAGTTAACTTGATTTGCTAATCTTTTTCGTGACTTCCAGATTCAAAACTTAACTCTAATTCCTTTATCATGTGACAATCAAGTTGCGTTGCACCAACGTTCTCATTTTATCAAACATAATGAAAATGAATGTTTCACCAAAGAGATCTTTTCACTTTTAATATAGTAAAAACATGAGAGAAACTAGCAACTGAGACACTCGGGTCATTGTATTTGAAGGAGGTGACACCTTTAGTCAATAGCTACTCTCCTATATATTGAATTAGTTTTTTTTATTATTTTTGTAATTAAGAATATCTATTAGGGTCCGTTCGTTTGGATGGAATTGGCTTTTTGGAATTGGCATTAGAGATTAGAAATCCAATTCTAGTGTTCGGCGCAACGAAATTTAAGCGGATATTGGCTTTCATGTGAAAACTCATGTCTTTTACTATGAACTAAAAAATCAAATAGCAATTCTTACCTCCGCCCATAGGTTTTTTCGCATAATCAAATGTTTACGCTAGAGTTTTTCGACCTACGCGCGGGTTTTTCGCCCGAGTGTGCGTTTTCCTGCAGGGTGTGCTTTTCAGTCGGGCACGAGTTTTTCGATCGGGCACGTGCTTTTCGACCGGACGTTCATTTTCCTCCCAGGCGGGCGTTTTTACTCGGGCGCATATTTTTGCCCGGGCGGGATTTTTTCGCCCGGGAGCGGTTATTTCGCCCGGGCGCGTTTTATTTCTCCTGGGCGCGTTTATTTCGGTCGGGCGCGATTTTTTCGCCCGGGCGCGATTTTTTCGCCCGGGCGCGATTTTTTCGCCCGGGCGCGATTTTTTCGCCAGAGCGGGATTTTTTCGCCCGGGGCGCGATTTTTTCGTCCAGGCACGTTAATTCACCCGGGTGCGATTTTTTCGCTCCGCCGCGTTTATTTCGCCCGAGCGCGTTTTATTTCTCCCGGGCACGTTTATTTCGGCCGGACGCAATATTTTCGCCCGGGCGCGATTTTTTCGCCCAGGGAGCGATTTTTTCGCCCGGGCGCGATTTTTTCGCCCGGGCGAGATTTTTTCGCCTGGGGGCGATTTTTTTCGCCCGAGCGCGATTTTTTCATCCGGGGAGGAATTTTTTCGCCCGGGCGCGATTTTTTGATCCGGGGAGGAATTTTTTCGCCCGGGCGCGATTTTTTCGCACGGGCGCGTTTATTTCGCCCGACCGCGTTTTATTTCTCCCGGGCGCGATTTTTTCGGCCTGGCACGATTTTTTCGCCCGGGCGCGATTTTTTCGCCCAGGCGCATTTATTTCGGCTGGGCTCAATTTTTTCGCCCATGCGCGATTTTTTCGCCGGCCGCGATTTTTTCGCCCCGGCGCGATATTTTAGCCTGGGCGTCCGTTTTTTGCCCGGGGCGCGCTTTTCACCCGGGCGCGCGCTTTTAAAAATTTTAATTTTAAAATTTTAATTCCAGAAAGCCAATTCCATTGTGCTGCCGAATAACTTACAAATATTAATTACAATTCTATTCACTGAATTCCATCCTGCAACCGAACAGCAGAATTGTTTTATGCACAAAACCAATTCCTGCAGATATTGATTTTCTGGCTAAAGCCAATTCCAAAAAGTCATTACCTGCTCGTCGAATAGACTCTTAGATTGGTTGTTTTTCACTATTAATTCAATATAACTTCACATGCGTGTCATACTTAATATTTTTTCCAACTGATTACAAGTAAAATAATTATAGAAATAATTTATTTATTATAATTTTTTGTCATTTAATACAACTTTACTAGAAGTAAAAAATTTATTCATAGTACTTATCTATCACATAAATTAAAAAAAAATATTTCACTATTTTTTTTAAAAAAAATTGCAGCTATTATTAAATACTAATTATAGTGTTTAAATTACATTTTTAATAATAATGAGCTATAAGTCTAAAATGAAACAAATTTAAATCTATTGAATTTTTGTAATATATATAATAAAATAGACACTAAAGTCGAAGAAATTTGTTATTGTTTATATATCTATTTATGTTAGTATTTAAAGAAAAAAAAAAAGACTTATAGCACAATTAAAGCACGGGCTTTGGACTTAGCGGCCCATAAATTGCATCGTGTGGACGCCGCCATAATTACATCGCACCATCGATGCGGTCAAACCCGACCAAGATCAGTCTCCCCTTGACCGCTGACCAGACCCACAATAATAACTGAGGAGCAATATTTTTACATTTCCATTAATGACCCCAAATCTCATCAAGTGTTCATCTCCATGTTGTTATTGTTACTTTTAATCATACAGTATTCTGCCATCAAATGAGCTACAGTTGCATACCTATTGCCGCAATCATGTTCGCCGCCTTCGGTATATATAAATAAGATCTAAATCCGTATTTTTTATGCTAATCTCATGTGTTAAAACACATGTCTCGCGAGTTTAAACTTGAAGGACTTTTAAGTCAATTGATGATACTATGTCATCCTTGTTGCGGGTCGCTTGGGTGCTCTTGGTAGACCGGTCTAATTGAACCACCTTAGCTCGGAAGCGAACCAAGCGCGCAAACAGTCAATTAGAAATTCGTTGAGTACACTGAGACTTTTTGACCCACTCTCTTCACCATAACTTACTCATCTTAGTGGAGGAGTTGGGTTCTGGCTATACGCAGCCCGGATTGCTCTATTAAATAGATGAAGAACCATCAATATGAAGACCCATCAATCCCTGTGAGCATTGGCTCGGCTAATGTGACTAATTTGTAAAAAGAGAGGTGAGGTAAAAAAAACTATGCAATATTATTTTAGAGATAAAAAATAAATAATAATAAGCTACATAAAATAAAATAAAAATGCACTCCCTCACTCTATCCCTCAACTTCTCTCTCATAGGCTCTAGCTATTTGAGAGCTTTAGGAATTCTAGGAAAAAAATTTCATGTTCTACTCTTCTCCTCTCTCTCTCTCTCATGTAAAGATCGGACATCCCAGATGCTTTGAGCACTTTTTGTGGTGTAATGATGTCTAACCATCTTATTCCGGCCATCTAATCTGAAACCTAATTTAATTTTGATCATTAGATGAAATCGGTTGCAAAGATCAGGGAGCAACAAGCGGCAAGAATATCGCAAAAGATATGTTTAGCATGATAGAGGTTACGACAACCACGAAGAAAAAAAGTTAGTTTTGAGCATAAAATTGCCGAAATTCCTTATGTGAGGGTGGGCTTTCACGAAAGAACGGTCATAACCACCGCGTACACTACCGCCATCACAGTTCAAAAAGGAGCCCTTGGTTAAATAGCTGTGAAATAAATCAGTGAATTTCAGTGGGATCACGTTTTGAAGAAGCTGAGAATCAGATTTATGAAAATTTATACTAGTAGATGGTTGTGGCACAAGCGGCAAACCATAGATATGAAGAGTTGTTGGAGAGCGTTAATTGCATACAAACTCCAGCATTATTTGACAAATGGATGACAATGTCCGATATGAGCCTAGCTAGTAATAAGTTCATGTTACAACATTGCTTTAGGTATAAGCTAAGAATCATATTTATGAAAATTTGTACGAGTAGATGGTTGTGGCACAAGCGGCGGCCATGGTTTTAATTGAGTTGGTAGATTGGGATTTTCATGCACCAAGCATTTGGCCAATCAGTGGTCCCTCCATGGCCCACTTCTATCATGCATTGGATGCCAGCACTCCTGCTGCTCATGCAAGACAGAGAAAGAGGAGAGAGAAAGAAGAGAGAGATGGATATGAGGAGAGAGAGAGTGTGTGACTGAGGCATGGATTTCAGTCACCATGATCAAGTACTGCTCAACCACTCCCTTCACTTTTCTGTTTGTACATATGTCCAAGAATGTAAATTTTGAAAAAAAAAAATTTAATATTTTTAACTTCATGTTAAACATTATGGTTGATACAAAATCATCCACAGAATTATCATTGAATGCCATTGGTCAGTGATAAAGTATGCTGAGCTGTCCGCAACTTATTGCACAAATTAATTAATCCTTAATTAATTTGTCATATATATATCGAATATTTTATTACAAGCTTATGCACTTTTATGATATGATCCGAAAGAGGCAAGGAGCTGCTCTCGCAAGATCCATAGTTCGCCCTGACGGATCTATAGTCTGCCTCGGAGGGGACCGTATCAGGGACGCGACCCACACACCCAACTCAGTCTCCGCATCCTGTTTAAGTGTGGCGGGTTGTTGAGGTCGAGATTCGATCTCCAGACCTCATTGATAAAGAGTCTTAAATATGACTCTCATTACTAACTAACTGAGCTTCTATAAGTTGGAAGCATCTAAATTAATCAATTTGAGGGTTTTATAATAGTTATAAGTAATTTTACAATTCTGAAAATACAGAGAACCAATCAAAATGGCTCGTTATAGGTGAGGTGGGGGCCGTGGAGGATCATGAATGACATTTCATAATCAATGCATTCATGATCACCACCACAGTGTCAAACGGACCCTTAAGCTCTTGTGAAACTATTGTGAATAGGTCAATTTGGAGCAATGATAATTAGTACTCAAGATGAATATTTCTAATGTTGAGATATGGGGAGGAGAGATTGGGTCTGTTTGGGAGAGCTGTTGCGGATTGAGAAGTTGTTGATTGAACAAGGCTCTTTAGGCAGAGCTCTTTGAGGAGATGTTTTGAAAAGCTGCAGGCTGTTTGGATGGTCTGTGTATAAGTGCTGATTGAACAGAGCTCTTTCAAATAAAACTGTTTGGTAGAACAGATTTTTGAGAGCTGTTTTTTTCTAAACGAAAATATTAATATATATTGTTCTCAAACATTTAAACATATCAATAAATATATATATTGTTCTCAAATATAACATGAAATAGTTGGTTCTCCAGTGAGTTCATTCCACTTTATTCAATCATTCTTCTTCACCTGCACAATAAAAAATTTTGATATTACTCATACCTTTGAATAATATGACTTCAAGAGTTTGTTAAAAAGTTGATGTGAAATTTTACCTGCGGGTGTTGTGCACTTCTTCAGCAATACTATCTTGTACAACAGACATATAATCAGATCCTCTGTCATCAAACATATCAGTCTCAATATCATCCTCTGTTGTATGATCATCATCCTCTGGTGGTATGAATGAGTCATCAGCATTGCAAGCATTAAATTTTGGGTCCCATCGAGATGAATGTCTACGAATGAAGTTATGCAATGCCATGGTCGCTAGCACAATCGAACGTTATTTCTTGAAATTGTACTGAGGCATTTTTTGAAGAATGTGCCACTTTTTTTTCCAAACTCCAAACTGGTATGCAATGGTTCTCTTTTCCTGGTCCCATCCCAAACCGGTCTCTCCATGTTTTAGTTCTTTCCACAACTTCAAGTTTTTCTTGAGATGGTCCCACTTATTCTTCATTTGCAATCGATCGTAGTTTTTGCCAGTAAGCTGTTTAAAAGATCCAATCAAATTTTTCCAACCATCTTTACTGAAGTGGGTGGTAGGCCGATTTCCCAACCCTATATCTATAATGCAAAGATCACAGAAGATCAAACATCATTTGACTCCCATGTTGTTGTGCTTTCTCTGGTCTTTGGGTTTCCCATTAAACTGTATACCCAAAACAGAAAAAATCATATACACAAACATACACAAACAAACACATTCAAACACACACAAACATATACATTCAAACACACAAACTAACACATACATATACACAAACATACACAAACACATTTACACATACACACACACACACACACACACATATATATATACATACAAACATAGAAAAACACAAACACATAAATACATACAAACACATACACATTCATATACACACACATATCTATTCACCCACAAATATACACAAACACATTTACACATACACACACACATATATACATACGAACATACAAAAACACAAACACATATATACATACAAACATACACAGTCATACACACACACACACACACATATCTATTCACCCACAAACATGCACATTCAAACACACACACAAACATATACATTCAAACTAACACATACATTCAAACATACACAAACATATACATTCAAACACACAAACTAACACACACAAACATATACATTCAAACACACAAACTAACACATACATTCAAACATACACAAACTAACACATACATATACACAAACATACACAAACACATTTATACACACACACACACACACACACATACACACACACACACATACATACAAACACACACACACACACACAAACACATATATACATACAAACATACACATTCACACACACACACACACATACAAGCATACATATTCACCCCCCACACACATATATACATACAAACATACACATTCATATAAACACACACACACACACACATATATAAGCATACATATTCACCCCCCCCCCCCACACACACATATACATACACACACACAAACATATATATACATACAAAATACACCTTCAAATACACACACACATATACAAGCATACACATTCACCCACACACACACATATATACATACACACACAAACGCATATATATATACAAAATACACATTCAAATATACACACACACACACATATACAAGCATACATATTCACCCACACACACACACATATACATACACACACAAACACATATATACATACAAACATACACATTCATATAAACACACACACACACACACACACACACACACACACACACACACATATATATATATATATATATATATATATATATACAAGCATACATATTCACCCACAAACATGCACATTCATATACACACACGCATATCTATTCTCCCACAAAAACACAAACACATATATACATACAAACACATACACATTCATATACGCACACACATATCTATTCACCCACAAATATACACAAACACATTTACACATACACACACACATATATACATACAAACATACAAAAACACAAACACATATATACATACAAACATACACATTCATACACACACACACACACACACACACATATCTATTCACCCACAAACATGCACATTCAAACACACACACAAACATATACATTCAAACTAACACATACATTCAAACATACACAAACATATACATTCAAACACACAAACTAACACACACACAAACATATACATTCAAACACACAAACTAACACATACATTCAAACATACACAAACTAACATATACATATACACAAACATACACAAACACATTTATACACACACACACACACACACACACATACATACAAACACACACACACAAACACATATATACATACAAACATACACATTCATACACACACACACACACACACACACACACACACACACACACACATACAAGCATACATATTCACCCCCACACACATATATACATACAAACATACACATTCATATAAACACACACACACACACACACACACACACACACACACACATATATAAGCATACATATTCACCCCCCCCCCCCCCCCCCCCACACACACACATATACACACACACACACAAACATATATATACATACAAAATACACATTCAAATACACACACACACACGCATACATGCATACACATTCACCCACACACACACATATATACATACACACACAAACACATATATATATATATATACAAAATACACATTCAAATACACACACACACATATACAAGCATACATATTCACCCACACACACACACACACACATATACATACACACACAAACACATATATACATACAAACATACACATTCATATAAACACACACACACACACATACACACACATATATATATACAAGCATACATATTCACCCCCCCCCCCCCCCCCACACACACACAGACACACATATACATACACACACACAAACACATATACATACAAAGTACACATTCAAACACACACACACACACACACATATACAAACATACATATTCACCCACCCACCCACACAAACACATATACAAGCATACATATTCACCCACACACACACATATATACATACACACAAACACATATATACATACAAAATACACATTCATACACACACACACACACACACACACATATACAAGCATACATATTCACCTACACACACACATATACATACACACACAAACACATATATACATACAAAATACACATTCATACACACACACACACACATACAAGCATACAGTGAGGAGGAGGAAAAAACATAAATCCAGCTAGGGCTACCATAAATCCCCCAAAAAATAGCCATTACAAGAGGAAAGGAGGAGGAGGAGGAGGAGGAGAAGATGCTCTCATGCAGATCTCCCTCTCGCAGTCGCAGCTAGGGCTTCGAAATCGCGCCTCTCCGCCTCTACCACCGGAGAAATGGAGGTGAAAGGTAGATCTGGAGATCTACCTTTGAGTATAGGGTATGGTGGAGGGCAGGGCTCGGGAAGGAGGATCTGGGCGGGATCGGGCTCGCCGGAGAGAGGAGAGACGGACGGAGGAGGAAGGAGCACCTCGGCGGAGGAGGGGGAGCGCCGGACGGGCGGGATTGAGGCTACGCGCAGAATCGGGACGGGAACGGGAGGTTCTGGGCGGGATCGGGAAGGAGGATCTGTTCTGCGGGGAGCGATCCCTGAACCGCGGAAGTAGCACCGAGCAAGCTTCTCATTCAGCCCTTTATGAGAGCTATTTAAAATAAGTGTTTCCCAAAGAGCACTTTAGGAGAGCTCTTCCAAACACCTAAATAACACCTCTGGCGGTTGAAAAATCACTTCTCAATCCTCCAGAGCTGTCCCAAACAGGGCCATTATCAAAGGCATTTAGGGAGAGAAAGTTATTTGCAGACCACCTAAAACTTATAAATTTCTAGGGTCTATGAGAGAGAATTGATGGGTGCGAGTGGGTGTTTTTATAAGTTTTTTTTGTTATTCAATTTTTATCTCTAAAATAATATTTCAAATATATTTTTTTAGTTTTCTTTTCACATTAGTTGCACGTGCACACGTATAGAATTAATGCATATTTTTGTTTGCTGTTGTTGTATGTAAGCGGGTTGCCATCTGTGATTTATAATTGATTCGCTGATGACAAATAAGCCCGCATAGTTCACATGGGCCGTACCCATTTAGCCTGTCAATGGGCATATCCGCAATGTCTTTATTTGGCTCCAAGCAAAAAGGCCGGCGTCATAGCCACCGCGTTCGTGACTGCTACCGCCGCGCCAAACGGAGCCTAAGGATCGGCATCAAAAGAGAGAGAAGGAAGTTATGCAAATAATGAGATGACTTGGCAGTATCAATGACCAATGAGAGAAGGACCAATCATCTTCTGTATAATTCCTTTCAAAATAATCATTTGGGGATTCTTCAATGCCAGGCTGTTCACTTTTATAAATTTGTAACATCTGACTTTCTTTTCCACAAATTTATTCAATGATCTAGAATACTCTAGAAGCTAGCAAGATTAATGATGGAGAATATTATAGACACTGAGAACAAGAATTAATCCTCCCAAATATTCACATAATTAATCACATGTATGCTCTTCTTATTGTATTCCATCTATAGTATATATCATTGATATTTATATTCCTAACACTATCACGCTGTATTTATAAACTATTCAAAAATCTGTGTATATAAATCTACCTATGATATAGGCTCTGTTTGGCGCGGAGGTTGGAGGAGCGGCGGATTGGAGGAGCGGCGGTTGGAGGAGCGATCTGCAATCGTGGGTAAGTAGCAGCGGTTGGAGGAGCAGCGTTTTTCCTTTAAATCAGCGGTTGGAGGAGCGGAGGCGCTCCGCCAAACGGGAGAAAGTCCACGGCTGCGGATCAGGAATCTCTCCCTGATCCGCAGCCGCTCCGCCAAACAGAGCCATAATCATACATAAAAAAAAGGAATCGTTAAAGACACCGTATTTTTGGCTAGTCGCACCGCTTTGTTAAAGGTACCGTATTTTCTAATGTTTTGTTAAAAGAACCTAAAACTATTAATTGCACCACAGTATTGTTAAAGGCACCCCAACTTGAATTTCAATAAAAAAAAAAGAAAAATCATAGAACTACATCATAAATTTTAGCAAAGTTGCAAACAAAAAATCATTAATTTTGTCCTCCTAGATCGTCATAGTCTTCATATTTCTATAAAAATAAAAAACAAATCAAAATCGCCCTCAAGTAAAAATATAATTTTGAAAATGAAAATAACTCAAAGTAAGATTGCTCACCGTTATAAAAAATAATGAATAAAATTGAATTTGAAATACCAACAACCGCACATTTCATAGCAATCACACATTTCATAACAATCGGGCGAGCCTGAAGTCGTCGCAATAAACTCAGTTTTCAAGCTAGTGCGGTGCCATTAGTGTTTTTGGGATAGTAATTTTAAGATTACATTAGGAGAAATTGCGGTGCGACTAGCAAAAAACTGCGGTGTCTTTAACAACTCCCACAAAAAAAAATATAGCTCATTTCTCTTAATATCTCTTAGGCCCCGTTCGTTTGGACGGAATTTAAGACTTGGAATTGAAATTCGACGTCGAATTCCAATTACGCCGTTCGCTTGTTAGGTAGCTTTAATAATTGAAATTTGAGTTGAATATCATGGAATTGATTTTAGCCTAAGCACAAAATCTAGCTAGACATATCGGAATTGGGCGAGTCTGGCACGCACAATTTATCACGTTTTTTGTCCGGGAACGCGTTTATGCGCCCGGGCGCATAATTTTTCGACTGAGCGCGAGTTATCCGCACGGACGCGAGTTTTTCGCCCGAACGCGCGTTTTTCGCCCGGACACCCAAATTTTGCCCGACCGGAAATTTTCCGCCCTAGCGCGTGTTTTTCGCCCTGGCGCGCTTTTTTCGCTCGGGCGCGAGTTTATGCGCGCGCACAATTTTTCGCCCGGGCGCGAGTTTTTCGCACGGACGCGAGTTTTTTGCCCGAACGCGCATTTTTCGCCCGGACGCGCAAATTTTGCACGGGCGGAAATTTTCTGCCCGAGCGCGCGTTTTTCGCCCCGGGGCGCGTTTTTTCGCCCGGGCGCAAGGTTTGCCACCCGGTAGCGCAATTTTTTGCATGGGCGCGAGTTTTTCGCCCAGGCGCGCGTTTTTCGCCGGGGCGCGCATTTTTCGCCCGGGCTCGATTTTTTTCGCCCGAGCGCGATTTTTTTGCCTGGGCGCGATTTTTTTCACCCGAGCGCAATTTTTTTCCCCGAGAGCGTTTTTTCGCCCGGACTCGATTTTTTTCGCCCGAGCGCAAATTTTTCGCCCGGACGCGAATTTTTCGCCCGGGGGCGAAGTTTTCGCCCGGGCGCGAATTTTTCTCCCAGGGGAGAGTTTTTCGCCCCGGCGCGATTTTTTTCGCTCAAACGCTATTTTTCGTCAGGGAGCAATTTTTTGGCCGCGCGCAATTTTTTCGCCCGGGCGCAATTTTTTCGCCGGGCAAGATTTTTTTGGCCGGGAGCGATTTTCTTGCCCGGGCGAATTTTTTTCGCCCTACGAGATTTTTTTGCTCGGGGGCTATTTTTTGGGCGCGATTTTTTCACCGGGGAGCGGTTTTTTGCTGGGACGCACTTTTATCGTCTATGCGAGCTTTTTTCGGCCGGGCGGGTGGAAAAATCGCACCCGGGAAAAAAATTGCGCTCGGGCAAAAAAATCATGCCCGGGACACAAAATCGCCCCCGGGCGAAAAAATCGCGGTTGTGCGAAAAAATTGCGCCAGG